>JAJGRW010001056.1:657280-732214 GCA_025461045.1 Carex parvula | reverse complement strand
GTTATAAGCTAAATTTGAGAAATAAAGAGGATACATATAGGAATGACGTTTAACAATACCTTCAGGTTGCTATTAAGTAGTGGAGACCTTTCAGTTGTGAAAGCTGTGTAGCTTTCCAATCTTGCTTCATCATTAGGTTCAAGTACCTTAAAGGATTCTTCCTTGCCAGTTCCAGCAGAGTTGTATGGATCCTTCCTTTTCCCATTGCAAAGCTGCAACAAATACAAGTTTTCAGTGCTTAGAAGGCTGCAAATACAGGTGTTTATTAAAAAGGCATTGTTTTTTTTGCTTTGAGTGCTTAAAATTAGGAAGGCATTGGTACAAATATAAATTACATACAAAATTATTGTTGCTTTACACAGAAAGAAAACAAATTATCGTTGCTTCCCTGTTGATATAACCAAGTAGTCAATTTGCAACTTAATATGAGGTAATACACTAAGGGGCCATCCCAAAGCATCAGCTTTTGTGTTGTCAACAAAATTAGTAAACTAAAAAACGGTTGTCTTCAGGGGCGGATCCTGGATTTTTGTCAGGGAAGGGCACTAATCGGGTTCAAACCCATTAATTTGTCGGGTACACAATTGCAACTCAATCCCTATAACTATGTTTATTATAAAATCTGTTATAATTGCAAAACTGATTGACACAGCATTGAAATATTTTTCCTAATCTAATTAGAAATTCGTTTGGCACAATTCAAAGTGGGACTGTTCTTAGCCAATTAGCAAATCAAAGTCAAAGCTTAAGATAAAAAATTTAACCGAAATATAAGTGATGAATAATAAAAAGCACATAAAGTTTGGCCGACCCATCTCCTTAGAATTGTAATAATAGGTCCTACCGTCAGACATTTCTTGTTCTCTTGTTCTCTTTCATTCTATTTACGTAGAGTATCGCAGATTCCGAAAAAAATGAAATATGCAGAATTGACCAAAACTCAAAAGGAATCGGTTCAAGAATTGAACTAACTCGGACCAGGGGTAGGCACTACATCAGACCAAGGGTAGGCACATTGAACAATTAGTACTGGATCGAAATAAAAAATTCAAATCCAAGGGTAGGCACTTGCCTACCCCAATCTCTATGTGGATCCGCTAGTGGTTGTCTTGTGTGTCGTTGTACACACTGGAGACGGGTTGTAGTTAATTTAATGAATTTAAATATATTTCACATCAAACTTCTGTTTTTCTTCCCAATTTGTGCTGGCATGCTCAGATTTGATTCTCAACAAAAGGTAGTTTATTTTACTGGCCACCTCTAGAGGCAGCTGTTGAGCATTGTTTTTTATCTAGTATCCATTTAGCTAATGAATTTGAACCCGATTAGCTATTTAAATCCGATTTGTTATTTTTTTGCTTCGCCCCCCCTACCAGTAGTCATACATTATATATCATAGTGACATGACAGTTACCAAGAGCCATATGATAAAATTAAAATAGTTATCAATTGAGATCACCAAGATCAAAGTCATCACTTCGGTTTTCATCAGAGGCTCCCATACCCATTATCCCTTCTACCATTATGCAAGGATGACAGCAAATACAGGTTTTATGCATGCTTGCTTGCTCAGCACCCCATTAAACTACCGAATTTGCTTGCTCACTATTGTTGCTAATTAGTACAAATTTTGGTCTAGGAAACATCCAAAATATGAAAATAGTGAAACGCATACCTCACAAGAAGGGTTGCACAGTAAAGACACTTTTAGAAGAAGAGCTTACGATTGAATAGTAAAACTCGCTCTGAGACCTTTTGTTTGCTTATGGGAGAGAACAAAAGGCGGAGTGGTAAAGAGGCGGGAAAGGGGCAAATTCGGTAAACTTTCCGTGGCCTTCGGTTTTTTCGGCTTAAATCGGGGACGATTTTCCCAATGAATTCATACACCAAAGTAATTCAAATTCTTAGTTTAGATCCGCACCGTCAGATCTGTTTTGGCACAAATATTAAAGGAGTACGTGCATTCCACCTCGAACGGATTGACCGGATTCTGATCGGACAGTTCGAATCTAAACTCCAAATTTGAGTTTACTTCAGAGGATCCGACAACTTAATTTCTGAGGGTGCCGGAGTCAGGTCCGTCCGTTTTAGATCGGATGGGTTGGACAGGAAAAATCAGGGTTTAGTCGGTTCGGATTTAGATTTTTGTTTGTGCTTTCCTTGCATACCTGACCGATTACAATGACATCTGAGTCGTCCGTTTTAACTGGCACGAATCTATAAACGGACCCCAATCAAACGGTAATTAATCACTGTTTGGGCTTCTTAGTTGGGCTAGTTTTAAAGTCCAGTCCTCACTGAAATTTGTTATCGGGCCTGTAGTACTGACTTGTTCCAAGTTCTGATCCCCGACGGTGCATATGGAATTCGTATCCTCTGCATTACCGGAACGTGCGTTAATAGATCTGAACCGTCCGATTGAGATTCGCACTAATATTAAAGGGCCCCTTGCATTATAGGCGTGGGCCGGTTTGCTCGATCCTGACCAGATGGCCGAGATGTATTAAACTCAAAGATGCTCTTTGAGTTAATGCATAAGATGCGGACTCCGTGCACATGGAGTGTACTAGTGTAGCGTGTAGTGTGAAGCGCTGAATCAATATCCTTCGAGCATGAGATAACATAACATTTATGTTTAAATTCGGACTGTCCAATCAAAATTCAGACTAATTCGGTCCAAAATAGGATGCACGGGATACCTTTAATTTTTGTTACCTCAGGAGATGTGAATTCACGAAGCGTTAGTATCGCCTTTCTTGTAGCTTGATTTGTAAATGAGACTCCATTTTATAAACAATAAACAGTAGTGTAATAGTGTATTTATTGATGTTTTAATCAATATAGATTTTATTTTAAGTCATAAGGTCATTAAAAAAAGTAGAAATTATTCACGTAATATTATATTTAGAAAAAAAATATTTGAGCTAATTTTAAATAATATACCATTTGTCAGCGAACAAAAATAATTGGACATAATTTATAACATGTAGTGTGCGTTTATTGATGTTGTTCAATAATTTAGACCATATTTTAAGTTATAAGTTCAGCTAGCATACTACACTTACAGCATGCCAAATTTTATGTAGGGTGCATTTGAATTTGTATGTTTTTGGGCATAAGATACTGTGCAAAATTACGCTTCTAAATGGCAGCACGTCTAGATTTTTGTGCGAAAATAACGCTTCTAAATTGCACTATAGCACGCTATGTGCAACTGTTAATATTTTTCATCAATTCAAGTCTTAGTTTAAGTCATTAAATCATAGAAATAAGATTAATTCCTTACAAAATGTCTTCTACATTTATGCTAATTTTGAATGATTTGACAACTTTTCTGCGCACAGTATTGCAGGTGAAAGATGTGAAGTGCATCCAATGATATTTTAATCAATACATGTCACATTTCAAGTCATAAAGTCGTCAAAATTAAGTAATTAACAAACGAACCTTTGATTTGATGAATTCAAATCAACATGACATCAGCCTCTCTGAATTCAAATCTAAAGATCCAATCGAAATCAGCACTTGAAGAATTGGAGGATAAAGACTTTTCTTTTTTATTTTTATTTTTATTTTTAGGAAAGAGGATAAAGACTTAGAACGGATATGATTCAAGTTATAAGCTCAAAATTATTAAAAAAAATAATAATTCCCCAGCATTTATACTCTTATGATACTTGTAGATGGTGATTTTAAGATTAAATATCATTTCATTTCTTTATATAATTACCTATAGCAAAGTAAAAACCAAGATTTCAGTCAGAATCTACACTTTCTCTTGCTAACGGTTAATGACGATATAATAGTAAAAAGCCTTTGTATGATTAGTAAGAGTTTTAAGATTGTGATTTTTAAGGGAAAATGAGCGTGTAACGATTAATAAACAGCATAAGTACTGTTATCTATAGTTACATATTTAAGGAGAAATAAATGTGTAACAGTGAAAAACTGTCATAGCACTGGTCATCAGTGACCACTGAGTCACTGACCCTCCAACAAATAGAAATTGATTTGTTATAATTATAACGGTTATATAAGTATAACCTTAAATGTTACAAAATAACCTCTCTTAATCAGTACAACGTTTTAGGAATTATAACGTTTGTTGTCTCTGTTGTAGATTATTGATTATTCATTGAGGTATCTAACTTTTTTATCTCCTCTCAATTTCTTTACTCATTGGACCATCTATTTTCACATTTCTTTTTTTTGCATATTTGTATTTGTTTCTGAATTGTTATTCATAATTTCTAAATCTTTTTGTTTTTTTCAACAATATATTTCTTTAAAGATCAACAGTATTGTAACTATTGTTTCAATTTTTACCTTATTGATGTGAAGCAATTTTTCATTTCAATTAGTATGTTTAATTATTTTTTGGATATAGATTTGAAAATTAAAAACTAATGACTAATTTAGCTAATAACAAAGTACATATGCATATGGAATAAATTTTTTTGGAAAATAAATTTCATCCAACTTTCTATTACAAAACAAGTTTTTATCTAGTACCCGATTAGTTAATGGATTTGAACCCGATTGACTATTTGAATCCGATTAGTGCCCTACCCTGACTGAAATCCTGGATCCGCCCCTGCATGCGAGTGTACTAGTGTAGCGTGTAGTGAAGCACTGAGTCAATATCCTTCGAGATGAGATAACAGAACATTTTTGTTTAAATTCAGACCGTCCAATCAATCCAGACCAATTCGGTCCGAAATAGAATGCATGGGATCCCTTTAATTTTTGTTACATCAGGAGATGTGAATTCACGAAGCGTTAGTATCACCTTTCTTGTAACTTGGTTTGTAAATGAGACTCCATTTTATAAACAATAAACAGTAGTGTAATGTATTTCGTGTATTTATTGATGTTTTAATCAATATAGATCTTATTTTAAGTCATAAGGTCATTAAAAGTAGAAATTATTCACGTAACATTATAATTTAGAAAAAAAAAAATGAGCTAATTTTAAATAATATACCATTTGTCATCGAACAAAAATAATTGGACATAATTTATAACATGTAGTGTGCGTTTATTGATGTTGTTCAATAATTTAGGCCATATTTTAAGTTATAAGTTCAGCTAGCATACTACACTTACAGCATGCCAGATTTTATGTAGGGTGCATTTGAATTTGTATGTTTTTGGGCATAAGATACTGTCCAAAATTACGCTTCTAAATGGCAGCACGTCTAGATTTTTGTGCTTTTGTGCGAAAATAACGCGCTTCTAAAGAGTCTGGCTACTATAACATCAGTGTCATTTCAGTCTATATAACACCAATTCCAAAATCTATCAAATCGACTTCAAACGGTGAATCTAAACCGTTCAAACCGATCTACTTCATTAGTTGTGCGTTTACATGCAAAATTTATAATTTTTCAAACTTATTTAGTATCAAGTCAAGCGGTCAAATGTGTGAGTTTTTAAGTTAATTTTAATATATTCATTTTCAACATTTTTTACCGCTTGATTTGATACTAAAATAACTCAAAAATATAAAAATTTGCATGTAAACGCACACTCATAAAGTAAATCGGTTTGAACGGTTTAGATTAGTCGTTTAAAGTCTATTCAATCAATTTTAGAGTTAGTGTCATATGACACCGATATCATACCAGCCGGACTAGCTTCTAAATTGCACTATAGCACGCTATGTGGAACTGTTAATATTTTTCACCAATTCAAGTCTTATTTTATGTCATTAAATCATAGAAGTAAGATTAATTCCCTACAAAATGTCTTCTACATTTATGCTAATTTTGAATGATTTGACAACTTTTCTGCGCACAGTATTGCAGGTGTAAGATGTTAAGTGCATATCCAATGATATTTTAATCAATACATGTCACATTTCAAATCAACATCACATTAGCCTCTCTGAATTCAAATCTAAAGATACAGTTGAAATAAGCACTTGAAGGTTGGAGGATAAAGACTTTTATTTTTTTAGGAAAGAGGATAAAGACTTAGAACGGATATGATTCAAGTTATAAGCTCAAAATTATTAAAAAAAAAAAAATAATGATTCCCCAGCATTTATACTCTTATGATACTTTGTAGATGGTGATTTTAATTAAGATTAAATATCATTTCATTTCTTTATATAATTACCTATAGCAAAGTAAAAACAAGATTTCAGTCAGAATCTACACTTTCTCTTGATAACGGTTAATGACAATATAATAGTAAAGAGCCTTTGTATGATTAGTAAGAGTCTTAAGATTGTGATTTTTAAGGGAAAAATGAGCGTGTAACGATTAATAAACAGCATAAGTACTGTTATCTATAGTTACATGTTTGTTGTGATTTTAAGGAGAAATAAATGTGTAACAGTGAAAAACTGTCATAGCACTGGTCATCAGTGACCACCGACCATTGACCCTCCAACAAATAGAAATTGATTTGTTATAATTATAACGGTTATATAAGTATAACCTTAAATGTTATAAAATAACCGTTACAAGTCTCTTAATCAGTACAACGTTTAGGAATTATAACGTTTGTTGTCTCTGTTGTAGATTATTGATTATTCACTGAGGTATCAAACTTTTTTATCTCCTCTCAATTTTTTTACTCATTAGACCATTCATTTTCACATTTTCATTTTCATAATTTCTAAATCTTTTTGTTTTTTTCAACAATATATTTCTTTAAAGATCAACAGTATTGTAACTATTGTTTCAATTTTTAACTTATTGATGTGAAGCAATTTTTCGTTTCAATTAGAATTTTTAATTATTTTTTGGATATAGATTTGAAAATTAAAAACTAATGACTAATTTAGCTAATAACAAAAGTATATATGCATATGGAATAAAATATTTTGGCAAATAAATTTCGTCCAACTTTCTATTACAAAACAAGTTTTTATCTAGTACCCGATTAGTTAATGGGTTTGAACTCGATTGACTATTTGAATCCGATTAGTGTCCTATCCTGACTGAAATCCTGGATCCGTCCCTGCATGTGAGTGTACTAGTGTAGCGTGTAGTGAAGCGCTGAGTCAATATCCTTCGAGATGAGATAACAGAACATTTTTGTTTAAATTCGGACCGTCCAATCAAAATCTAGACCAGTTCGGTCCGAAATAGAATGCACGGGATCCCTTTAATTTTTGTTACGTCAGGAGAAGTGAATTCACGAAGCGTTAGTATCGCCTTTCTTGTAACTTGACTTGTAAATGAGACTCCATTTTATAAACAATAAACAGTAGTGTAATGTATTTACAGTGTATTTATTGATGTTTTAATCAATATAGATCTTATTTTAAGTCATAAGGTCATTAAAAGTAGAAATTATTCACGTAATAATTTAGAAAAAAAAATATTTGAGCTAATTTTAAATAATATACCATTTGTCATCGAACAAAAATAATTGGACATAATTTATAACATGTAGTGTGCGTTTATTGATGTTGTTTAGGGCTGTCAACGAGCTGGCTCGGGCCGAGCTAGGCCCTAGCTCAGCTCATTAATTCTAGACCGAGCTCTTACCGAGCGAGCTGAACCTTTGGCACCCGAGCTAAAAGTTTAGCTTGAAATCGTGACGAGCTGGCTCGCTGGGTTTGGTTGGATCTTGTTTTAAGAAGAAAATAAATTCTACATATTTTTTGGATCGAACTGAACAGAGCTGGACCAAGCTAGATAGTATAAAATGCACACAAAATCAGACAAATTCACAAATTGATGCTAGCCGAGCTGACGAGCAAGCTAGGCCAAAGCTTGAATTCGTTAATTCTGGACCGAGCTAGTGGCGAGCTGGCCCGTTAACAGCTCGGTCTAGTAACGAGCGAGTCAGATGCGAGTCACGATCGAGCCACGAGCTACGAGCTTTTTTGCCACCCCTTGTTCAATAATTTAAACCATATTTTAAGTTATAAGTTCAGCTAGCATACTACACTTACAGCATGCCAGATTTTATGTAGGGTGCATTTGAATTTGTATGTTTTTGGGCATAAGATACTGTCCAAAATTACACTTCTAAATGGCAGCACGTCTAGATTTTTGTGCGAAAATAACGCGCTTCTAAAAAGTCTGGCTACTATAACATCAGTGTCATTCAGCCTATATAAAACAAACTCCAAAACCTATCAAATCGACTTCAAACGGTGAATCCAAACTGTTCAAACCGATCTACTTCATTAGTTGTGCGTTTACATGCAAAATTTATAATTTTTTAAACTTATTTAGTATCAAGTCAAGCGGTCAAATGTGTGAGTTTTTAAGTTAATTTTAATACATTCATTTTTCAACATTTTTTACTGCTTGATTTGATACTAAAATAACTTGAAAATATAAAAAATTTGCATGTAAACGCATCACTCATAAAGTAAATCGGTTTGAACGGTTTGAATTAGTCTTTTAAAGTCTATTCAATTAATTTTTGAGTTAGTGTAATATGACACCGATGTCATACTAGCCGAACTCACTTCTAAATTGCACTATAGCACGCTATGTGCAACTGTTAATATTTTTCATCAATTCAAGTCTTTATTTAAGTCATTAAATCATAAGTAAGATTAATTCCCTACAAAATGTCTTCTACATTTATGCTAATTTTGAATGATTTGACAACTTTTCTGCGCACAGTATTGCAGGTGTAAGATGTTAAGTGCATATCCAATGATATTTTAATCAATACATGTCACATTTCAAATCAACATCACATTAGCCTCTCTGAATTCAAATCTAAAGATACAATTGAAATAAGCACTTGAAGATTGGAGGATAAAGACTTTTCTTTCTTTCTTTTTTTATTTTATTTTTAGGAAAGAGGATAAAGACTTAGAACGGATATGATTCAAGTTATAAGCTCAAAATTATTAAAAAATAATAATAATAATTCCCCAGCATTTATACTCTTATGATACTTTGTAGATGGTGATTTTAATTAAGATTAAATATCATTTCATTTCTTTATATAATTACCTATAGCAAAGTAAAAACCAAGATTTCAGTCAGAATCTACACTTTCTCTTGATAACGGTTAATGACAATATAATAGTAAAAAGCCTTGTATGATTAGTAAGAGTTTTAAGATTGTGATTTTTAAGGGAAAAATGAGCGTGTAACGATTAATAAACAGCATAACTGTTATCTACAGTTACATGTTGTTTGTGATTTTAAGGAGAAATAAATGTGTAACAGTGAAAAACTTGTCATAGCACTGGTCATCAGTGACCACTGACCACTGACCCTCCAACAAATAGAAATTGATTTGTTATAATTATAACGGTTATATAAGTATAACCTTAAATGTTACAAAATAACCTCTCTTAATCAGTACAACGTTTTAGGAATTATAACGTTTGTTGTCTCTATTGTAGATTATTGATTATTCTCCTCTTTTGCCATTCAAGTTTCGTCTCCCCTTCAGCTATGTTGATTTTGACTGATACAGTGATACTAAACAAATTAATACAAGTTCTTTCAGACATCTCTTTCTTGAATAGGTCTTGAAACTTTCTATTCTTAGATCTTGCTGGTTAATTATATATTAAGTGTTAATTTAAGAAATAAGGCTTACACGGGTTATTGTGAGTTCTTTGTTTTTTTTTTTTTTCCTTTTCACAAGGTCAGTTGTTCTCTCATATCCCGTTGAAGTCGTACAATATATCTAAACAGGAAAATCTAAGCAAAATTATTTGTTGGTTCATTGTCCATGAATATTCATAGCTAATGTCAGATTGGCGTTGTAGTCAACATATTTAAAAATCCGAGAAGAAATCAAGTCCTTGTAACTTGATGTCCATAAACTTGTACTATTTAGTATAGAGAGGTTCAAATGTCTTTACTTTTGTGTCACCATCATGTCTTTATTTTTAATAACTTAAAATTTAAAATTTGAAGGTCAAAATATAATCTTTAGATGTGATCTATATTATTGTATCTATATACATGTAAAAGAATACGATATTTCACCTGTGTTTTATTTGTTATCAAGGGTTTATAAAAACACACTGATTTGGATAATTTCAGAACGTTGAATTTTCAAATCATTGATTCGTATAAAAACAAAATAGAAAGTGATAATTTGTATGTGCATACAGAGCAAATAATATAGATCAAATATCAGAATTTTATTTTGACATTTAAGTTTTAAATTTTAAGTTATTAAATTTTAAAAAATGTAGGTACTGGAGACAAAAAAATATTGCGGTATTTGAATTCTTCTTGTATTGTATATATGTATAATAAATGCTAAGGTAAAGACATTTTTTTGAAATCTAAGGTAAAGACATTATTGGCATTCCTAAAACACTGCTAATGATAAAAATAATATATCTATGTCATAATTATAGTTGGTGTCGACATTTCAATATAATCAACATCCCAAGTGTTAATTAACGCCCTATTATCATACGGCAACCCACAATAATAATCTCATTTACTTCATAGGTCGCAATTGGAATTCTAATTTTCACAATTTATGTACTCCGGATTAGGGCGGTAAATGAGTCGAGTTTGAGCGAGTTACCTCCAACTCGAACTCAGCTCATTAAATAAATGAGCAAGTTAACTCGAGTGGGGATGGTAATAACGAGTTGTAGAGCTAACTCGAACTCAAGTCGTTATCAACTGGAGTTTGCTCATAACTCGTTTAACCAGTTAATTATATACTACTAGTAAAAGAATTTATCAGTATTCAGTAATTTTTCATACAACAATAGTACATAAGTACCAATAATTTTTCATACAACAACTTAGTACATAAGGACCAGTAATTTTTCATACAACAGTTTTGCAAAAATAATTTCTGAAATTTATTGTGACCAATACTATGTAACTCGAGTTATAAATGAGCGAGTTGGGGTAAGCTCAAACTCAGCTCATTTATTAAACGAGTCAGCCAACTCGAGTTGGAACTGACTCGAGTTGTAAATGAACGAGTTAAAGCGAGCTGTAAATGAGCGAATTATGAGCGAGTTACGAGTTTGAGCAATTTTGCCCTGCCCTACTCCGGATCAATATATCATCTTCAAATCTAGAGGTTGATTTGTAAATCTAATTTTCTATAATATGATTATCAGAGGCTTGCTAATTATACAATGGCGCACAACTAATACCAACAAATGCCAACAAATCCGACAAGCAAGAATGTGTAGGTCATTAGATAATCGGACGGTCAAAATCAACTGTTAACAAATTCCAACAAATCCGAAAGGTTGAAAATATGAATATGTACTTGGAAATTAAATTTTATATATTATAAAAGTTTATTTTATTTTTTAAATAGATTGAAATCGCTACTTTCTGATGGTTCAAAAAATTTAGATTGAATGATTTTTTACCTATCTGAAAAATAGCAAGAAAAATTTAAACAAAATGTAAAATTTGGTCTCCAAATATATTCATACGGAGATCATTTCAAACGGTTCAAATCAAATGTTTAAACTTTTTAAACAAACTATTGATCTATAGCACAGACTGTTCCGCACTCTGTAAAGTACCGCTCAATCCAAAATCCTAAATCAATAAATATGCAATTTTTACTTGGAAGGTCGCAGGTTTAAACTAAATTGAAAATATTATTTTTGTATATATGTAAAATTATAGAACTTAATTCTGTCTCGGTCTAAAAGCCAACATGCAGTTAAATTGCTGATGTAGCACAATTAAAGAGATCATCACATTTTTGGTGGTATGAATAAATTGCTTGTCCTGATGTGGCAGCCTGGCAGGGTTAATCCGTTAATGTCAATCATAAATCATGGTTTGATTATAGAAAAATCTGAGCCCAAATACTCAGAATACACAATAATACTATAGTAAAAGAATGTGGGCCCAAAAGAAAAAATAAAAGATTCAAAAGTGCATCCAAGTAGGAAACCACTTAACCCACTGCCGGAAAATTTAATTAATTTTCTATTTTTCTGTTCCTAGTTGTAGTTCTTTTTTTGCTTGGTTTCTATTATTGGAAGGTATCTGAGATATGTCTGTTCCAACTTTAAAATGTCTCATTTCTCATTTTTTTTTTTTGCCAGGTATTAATTTGTTGTCTATTTCTGCTGCAGGGGTGTCGACGGTTACGAAACAGTCGTGTAGAAGTATACCCTTTATCTGTTATGTTAACGAATTTTTTTTTTACCTTTATCTTAACCTGATAAGCTAAACAGAAAAAAAATCGTATCCATGTTCTTCTTATTAAATACGGTACAAACCAGATAAACAAAAAAATGACACTAAATAGATAAATATAAACTATGAATAAAATTATATCATATCATACATCATCTTCGTATACATACATACATACATACATGGATATATATATATATATATATATATAGAGAGAGAGAGAGAGAGAGAGAGGCTAATATCAAAACGTTTGCACCAAGGCCCTCGTGCAACCAAGTCGTTTTTGAATTTTCAAAGTCCAAACAGTCGATCCAAACCGTTAGACATTCAATCTATATTAAAATCTGCTTGAAGACCAAATTTTACATTTTTTCGAATTTTTTTACTATTTATTAAGCCACTTTGAAAATTGTTGATCCGGGTGAACAGTAAAAACAGTGCAACCAAATTCTGGACCATGTGATCAGCGATTTTCAAAGTGGTTTAATAAATAGTAAAAAATTCTAAGAAATGTAAAAATTTGGTCTCCAAATAGATTTTAATATAGAGATACGGTTTGGATCGACTGTTTGGACTTTGAAAATCTGAAAACGACTTGGTTGCACGAGGGCCTTAGTGCAAACGTTTTGATATTAGCCACACTCTCTCTCTATATATAGACATATACATATATGAGGAGAGATCCAATTACATCATTTTATGGTGACACATCTTGACACCAAATATATATAAATTATTTTGGCGATTTCAAAATTTAAACAGTTAATATGAACCGTTCAACATCATCTCCATATTAAAATGTCCTTGGAGAAAAAAATTGTATTTTTTGGAGTTTACTACTTAGTTAGAATTTTTGAAAATCATTTTTTTCAACTGTTCAGAATTGTCTGAAAACATCAATTTTGTACACATCTTAATAAATACTAAAAAAATTCGAAAAATTAAAATTTGGTCTCCATGCACATTTTAATATGGAGATCATGTTAAATGGTTCAGATCGACTGTTGGACTTCGAAATTACAAAAATGACTTATAAACATATGGTGTCAAGATGTGTCACCATAAAATAGTATAATTGAATCCAACCTCTACATATATATACATGAGGAGGGTTCAAATACACCGTAATTTTATAACTTTTATTTTTAAATTTTTAATTGTTAACATATATGATAACAGATAAGGAATGACTTTTGCATGTATCCTTATATGTACTTGATAAACTAAACAGTAAATACTCTTACTCTTATTTATTTTATCGAATTCGGTAAGAAGAAGGTAAACGGGTAAAAGGATGCCATTGACGTTCCTAATTTACAGGGATCTCAAATAAAAATACAATAACAGGAGCCAATTAATACAGGATGACACAGGCATTTTTCACCTAACAAAATTGGCCCACAATAATCAGGAATTTATTTGGCAGCCTCTGCCAAATTTCTCAAAAAAAAAAAAAATAATCAGGAATTTAAAAACCAAATTAACTGAATCAATTCATTGGTGAAGCATGAACAATGAAAATTAGGTGAGAAAGGTGGATGAATTAATTAATGGTAGTTATGAATTTGTTGAATATGCTTCTATCTAGCCGAGAATTCAACCAATAAGAACCCAAAATTGTGCTATCATGAAGTGATGTATTTAGGCACTATGTGGCGCTTTTTCATGCACAAATTTCGGTGAATTTGAACAGGACTCTGCTTTTCTTAGAGTTCATTCCATAAAAGACCACTGTAAAGCTTTGGATAAAGCTTGGACTTGGTGCATCTGGCCCCACTGGCTGTTAGCAGCATGAACCGGCAAAAGTAGGATAAGAGAAAGAAATATTCTCATGTTATGATTCTATGAGTGAAGCTATGGTGCAATGCATAGCACGGATGGCTAGTGTGTTACGGCTCAATATGATACTTTTTAAAATTCTAACGGTCAATCCGAACCGTTCAATGTGATAACCATATGAATATGTACTTGCAAACTAAATTTTATATTTTTTTGAATTTTTTTACTATTTTTTTAGATAGGTAGAATTTTGATGGTCCAGAATTTAAAAAAAACACTGATTTTTCTATCTATCTAAAAAAATAGTAAAAAAATTCAAAAAAATATAAAATTTAGTTTGCAAGTACATATTCATATGGATATCACATTGAACGGTTCGGATCGCCCGTTAGGATTTTAAAAAGTACCATATTGAGCCGTAGTACACTAGCCATCCGTGCTATGCATAGCACCATAGCCTCACTCTGATTCTATTATCTATCTTTTGAAAATATTTATACTTATGACATTGATGTTAGTTATATCCGGATTCATAAATGTTTTATTTAATATGCTAAGTCTTTATTACCATTTCTTCTTTTAGAATAATTATACTTAAATTTAAGTTGAACACAGTGTCAAATAAAAAAATTAACTTATTGGAGTAATGTAAGGTATAATTTTTTTTATAAAAAATAAAATATATTTAGAATGAAAAAAAAAACTGATGATAGTGAGAGAAAAGGAGCCAAGATTCCCTATAAATTGAAAATTTTCAATTTTGTTCATAAAATCTTGTAATTTTCGTCTACAGCGATACTTTTCAGTCCTCCTTATAAAATAAATTGAATCCAACGTGATTAGAATGATCAATATCATCCGTGTATAATGTTTATAAAAAAAATATGAAATTTAGTGTATATTTTACTGTACATAAAGTGACTTTAAGTTAATGATCTAAAATTATCAGTCCTTGATGCAACCGGGTACCTATAAAATTAATTGTCCTTGACTTTGATTTACATGAAATTTAAATCAAGATATAAAATTAATTGTCCTTGACTTTGAGTCACATGAAATTTAAATAAAGATGTCCGACAACATACCTATATGCTTTCTTTTTTTGTTGTTATTCTATTATTTGTGTGTAAATATATACATTGTCATGTCAAAAATAACAATTGTCAAATCATCCCTTGAATGTTTTTATCATAAATATTAATATCTGAACTTAGCATCCCTGTTGCTAGGAACTTACAATGCATTCAGAAATGTCAAATTGGTTATTGAACTTTAATTTTTTTTCCTAGTAGTTATTAATTTAATTTTATTAAGTCCCAATACACTTCAACTTTTAAATGTTATTCTCGAGAATTGAATCTACATTCTTTTGAAAGAGAGACGAGGACCCGTACCACTACACCAAGTTCACGATTTTTTGCTAATAGTTATTAAACTCTTATTTTATTCATATTAGACATTCCATAAAAAATAAAAATAAAATGAAAACTAGTACGATGACATAAACAAGTTTTTTTTGTGACGCAGAAGTTCATTTTTCTTGATGCAGACTAAACTATTTTACGAATGTAGGCGATGATGTTTTTTTTTTTTTTAAGAGAAGAGCAGGGGTCAAGCTCAAGCCCCTGTTTACTTAATTGATTGAAATGAGAAGTTTACCTTTTACAAAGTATTTAGAAAAGCAGCTCAAGACAGTTGAGCTATTTAAAACAGTAAAACAAAGAGATTAAATATAACTAATAAAAGGCAAATAATCGAAAGACTGAAAAGTGTAGCACATCGAGAGATGTTGCCGCCTTGTCTTCTTTATAGATTTCTTGTTATTTAAAAGCCAGTTGTCAAGTTTGCCATCTCCTAGTGTTCATGTATTTCTTCGATCAGGTATTCTACGGTTTTAGCTTGATCCTTGAATATTCTACGGTAGGCAATGATGTTAGTCAAATTTATTTTTTTATTAAAAGATGAGGGAATGATTTGACTGAAATCTTCTTAAACAAATTTTTTAAGCATGGAAAGGTCAATAACTTGACAAATCGGAATTCATTGACTAATAATTCACATTTATAATAATAATCAGACGAGACATATGATAGTGTGCCTTCTAATAACTCAGAAATAGTCAATAAATAATTTCAATGGACTTATCCTATTTTCATGCTCTAATCATCCATCACTAGTTATATGGGCAAATATCCTCTCCGGTACCGTAAAAGATTCTCTTCATTTTACGGTTTGAGATTAACTCCCAGCCGATTTGGGATTCGGGCTGAAGGAGGGGGCAGAATTATTGGGCTTTGAGATTCGTGCCAAGTTAAAAAGAACGGTCCAGATCAAGTAATTGTAAAATATTCCCTATTACGGTACCGAGGGTGATGTGAATTCCTAGTTATATACCACACTGACAATTTTTATAGTAACACTGCAGATGTGCTTATATTTATTAAAAGTATTTATACTGATAGAATTATTTATATCTCATGTTACTATAAATTATAATTCAGAAAGTTGTATTTTTATTTATTTAATAAATTATTTGATCTGAACTTCCTTTACAATCATTCCAAAAAAAAGGTGAGCACTATTACAAACTAAGTATAATAAATACAAAATCAAATATAAACAATTTCATGTTAGATATAATATCCATGGGGTGCATATAAAATTGGCAAACCATAATATGCATAATCAATTTCTCATTTATTAAATATTTATTTCCATTTTTTGCAGACATGTTTTTGGTGCCCCCACCTAACTAATAGATATCAAGTGGGCTTTCAAGACTAGTTGGTGTTGGTCAGATTGCAATGGTCCAGCCCACTTGTAAATCACCAAATAGAATAAATTCAATTCCTATGACAATACAACCTAGCCAACCGTGTGGCGGGTCAAAGACAGTGGGGCCTTAAAATAATTAAATTTTTTTAAGTATATATCAACAACAATCTCGGTCATTCTCAGCTTTGAAAATGAAAAATGTATTCGTGCACTAGTCTGGTAGTATTTTATTCGAAACTTTCTAGATTTAGAGATCAATGTAAAATTTAATATTTTTGGAGATAATCAATCGGTAGAGGAGAGGATTCAAATACTTTTATTTTTTATCTCTATTTTAAGTGAATTATATTATTCTCTACTCGCACATAAAACATAATCACTTTTCATTTATATTTTATATGAATCAAATATTTTAAAAATTAATATTTAAATATTATCCACATCAGTATATTTCTGCAAACTCTTTGATAACAATCAAAACAAATAACAAATGTCATAATCTAATACACATGTATAGAGAAAAAAATGATACATTATATCTGGCGTTTTATTTTGACATTTAAATTATTTTAAAAATAAAAGTATAATAGAGACACGTGAAGCAGAGGTATTTAAATCCTTGTCATCTATAAAAAATACACAATACGACTTTTCAAGTTATACAAGAACCAGTAGGATCTTTTTCTTGAAGAAAGAAATGAAAAGCCACTTGCAAAAGGGCATGAGAACAAAATCTTAGGAGATGGATGTACAAGAGACTAGAGATAAGGTAGAAGTCTCTTTCTCATCTTTTGTGAAGTAAAAGGACTTTGTACATATTGTGTGCGCATGATATATATCGACTAAGATGTATTTATCTATCTTCAACTTGGATATGGGGCTAAGCAAATAGGCGGTTTGGATTGGTTCTATTTCTTTGTCTCTGTCTTTCCCTCGTATAAAATAAAAAAGTGAAAAGAAAGGATGTTAAAAGCTCATATTTTGTAGTCTATTTTAGGGACCCACTGTCACCAAAGATTGTTTGAAGAAAGGGAAGTATGTTTGTTTAGTGAATCTATGGTAATATACATATTACGGATTGACTCAGACTATGAATTTATATTTAAATTGTTAAAGTTTAAATAGTTGAAATCTTCGTATTAAGATGTACACCTAAGCAAAATTTTATATTTAAAAAAAAATACTTTTTTTTAGATAGATAAAAAGTTGTTGTTTTTAGATGATTTAGAATTTTCAAAACAAGTGATTTTTTACTTATTTAAAAAAATAGTAAAAAAAATTCTAAAATTTAATCTGCAAGTGTATTTGTATATAAAGATCATGAATGATTCAGATCGATTATTTAAACTTTAAAAAGAAATATATAAATCTATAACGCAGACCATTGTGTAATATGCATATTATCAGAACCTCACTCATTTTTCTTTCTTTTTGTTGCTAAGATATATTACCTCTATTATAACATCCATGGTTTTTTTTTTTCTTGTGTTAGATTAGTCATAAGCCAAAAAAAAAAAAAATCAAAATCCAAAGTTGTATATTGGAACAAGAACATGGATTCAACGCTCCTCAAGTTTGTAAACATTTTGCACATAAAAAAGTAGTAGGGAACCAATCCACGTCATGAAACTTATCCGATCAATATTGTCTTTGCAAGAATTACAGTTCCCTTTTCTACAAATAAGCACAAGTTTAATTTCCGCAAATTTCTTTATTAAAGAATAGAATCAGAATTCACACGAGCACTTATTTTAAAATAAAATGTCAAATGCAAAGCTATCTTTATTAAGATATGGATGAGTTTGATCTCTATGATATAATTGAAAGAGGAATCACTTAACAGTGATTATTATAACAATCTTGATAATTAATTTTTAAAAATCAAATAAATTTTAAAAGTTGAGAAGTAAATTTATAGATGTCATTGGACATATGGATAACCTAAGAGTCCAATTTTATACGATTTAAGTATTGTTTGATGTGCATCAATGAACCGTTAATTTCGGATCTTTGAAACTTCAAATCATTTGATGTTTGGTAAAACGTATACCAAATTCTATCATATTTAACATGTGAATAATATAGATCATGCCTATAATGTTTGATTTTAAATTGAAACTTTATTTTGAAGATTGTCATTTGTCAAATGAACCTCTTGTAATATGAACTCCATATTACTTTGACCGCAACTAAACTTATTTAATAATAAACAATTTCTACGAGTTTAGTTGAATTTTCATACCAAATATTAATAAAAAAATCTTCCATCCGAATTTGAAATATACAAATTGTACGTCTTTAAAGACTGATTTTTTCAAATCTAAAAAATAAAAAATATTTGACAACGTGCCACAAATAACAAATTTCCTACATAGTGACTGGTTAGTGGTGATATAATCCGACATTTTTATTAATATCCAAAAATAATTACAAATTAATAAATATATCACGTTAGCTGGGTATTTTTAAAAATGTCTAAACCAGTCATTTAATTGCCGGTCCTCTTTTTTTCTCAACTGGCCATTTAATAGCCGGTTCTCAATTCTTTTCTTAACCGGCCATTAAATGGCCAATTTGGACATTTATATATATCTGTCAAGGGTGAGGCGTTTTTCTCAAAATTCACTCTATCAAATTTCACACTCTCTCCTTGCTTTATCTTTTTGTCCCATATTTCTCCTCTTCTTTCCAGAGTTGCAAGTAAGTTCCTCTAATTTGTTTAAAATTCATTTTTAGTACTAAATGGTTGTAAAATGTTAAGATTTGTTAGTAATGTACCAAAATTAGTATAATTTAGTTGTAGTTAGTATTAATTTCTTGTAGTTTGTTTGAATTATTTAATTTTGTATAATTTAGAGTATTAACTAAATTTAGATTAATGTAGCGTAATTAAGCATAATTTAGTATAATTAGCATATTTTAGCGTAATTTAGCATAATTTAGCATTTTTTACCATAATTAGCATAATTAAGCGTAATTTAGTGCATCTTAGCGTAATTAACATATTTTAGCATAATTAAGCGTAATTTCGTGACAAATGACAAAGTTTAGTGACCTCCAGCGAAATTTATCCTAACTTAAATTATGATACAATGGTCACGCGAGTCATGTTTGGTCACGGTATGTCTAAACACGGCATGACCATTCGCGTGCCGTGACCACCTCTTGACATTTTGATCACGGCACGGTACGAGATCAAAGTCACAGTGTGTTAGTCGCGGCACGGCACGGCACGTTTTTTCCACTCTAGATGGATGGATTTGGAGCCTACATGGATGGGATTACCATGGTTTACATTTCCACTTTTTAGGGACTGATACATATCTGTGGTACTAGTTAGAAGGGTTTACCAGGGGCTTTACATTTCCAATTTTTAGGAACTGGTACTGGTCTGTTGTACTAGTAAGAAGGGAAGGGGAACTTTTATTTAATAAATTATATGTAATTATGGAAACTTTTGGAAATAATATACTGGTATACGGGCTTTTGATTTAAAAAAAAGCTTCTTTAGAAGGGAAAGTAGAAATGGAACCAAAACATATTCAAACGCTTTTTAGAAAGATAGAAACACCAGCCTTAGAATTGAAAATAGAAGGATTAAAAAAATCAATAAATTAATGTTAAATATGATAGATTGGATATGTGAGTTTCTATAATTTTTAATGATAAATATGTAATTATTGATTTTGAAGAAATAAATACGTAATATTGAAACTTTTGAGGGATATACATGAAATTCCTCCGAAATTAAAAGCTATTCTATAATATTTACCCTTAATTCTTGATCCGTTTGCAATATAAAAATAATTTAAAACTACATTTATCCACAACGAGAGAATTGAACTATATAAAAAAATTAATATACGAAATTGAAAATTTCAAAATCACAAAGCACCTGCCCAGTTTCCTACAGCCGAATTTTTTAAAACTACCATTGTTTAAAAAAAAGAAACCAAAAAACTATCGTTTTGGAGAAATTCGAAATCTAACACGGTCGCAGAACGATTCTGCGGCCCCATATTTTTTTTCGCAATGCAAAACTAATTCGTTGCCAAACTAAATAATGCACGCATTTCTAGAACAAACAAAATTATTAAAAAAACCAAACTCCTTGTGGTGCCTCTTTTAATTAGATAAAAAACTTTAAAAAAAAATATGGGACCGCAGAATTATTCTGCTGCCGTGTTAGATTTTGAATTTCTCAAAAACGATGATTTTTTGGTTTATTTTGTTTTCAACTGTACTAACTTTAAAAATTTCGGTTCCTACCGTTTTTGGAAAAATATAATATTTTTGGTACAACCAATCATCATCTCTAATAACGTGAAAACGTGGTTGTCTGTATTTCTTTTATCCGTCCGAGTACAGTGTACCAATCATAAACAACAATACACCGGAAATATTTAAGCAGACATAACGGTAGGTTGACCAATAAAAATGTCGACGTGAACTAATCATGTTGTGTAGTTATAATAAAGATTATTGTAATTTATTTTGCTCAACTTTAACATTATATTTTTCTGTATTTATTGACAAAATTTGAATTGTTTGGTGATTTATCATTATTTTTTACATGTATATGGTACGATTAATTATATTATTGGTTGGTCTTATCACACACATATGGGCTCTCTTGTACTTTTGCATTCTTCCGTATTAAAAACTCAAATAGCCGATTCGAACTGCTCAATATGATATTCACATTGAAATGTGCTTTGAGATCAAATTTTACATTTTTTTGGAAATTCTTTTTACTATTTTTTAGAATTTTCGAAAATTACTTTTTTATGGTCCATAATTTTATGAAAACCAATGATTTTTGAAAAAAAAAATTATATAAATTTTGGTCTCCAAATTTTATTATAGAGATTGTATTAAGCGGTTTGAATTGACTATTTAAAATTTAAAAACAGAGATAAAAAAAACGTGAAGCACAAGAAGATCTATGCTTTATAAAACACCTTAACTCATTCTTCCATATCAAATGTTTGATATACTTTTAATATACTATCACAGAATTTTTTGACGAGAATTATCTTGTTGCTACGTAAACTTATGCACTTGTTCAGCTGAATTTTCTTTTCTTACCATTTTCTAAAAAACAATAAACAAAATTGATAAAGACGCAAATCTAATTTGCATTCCACCTAGAGAAGAGACGCAGATTAGATCTGCTCTGCATTTTAGGAAGAAATAGTTAGATATTGTAATTTCTGTGTTGTCTTTAAAGAAAGTGCATATTTAATCTGCGCCACATTCAAAACATGGACCCAAATTAAATCTATGTTTCTTAAAAATACAATTTTTATGAAATCCCTCTTAATTAAATCTATGTTCCTAGTGATTGTTAACATTGCTCTCTTATAGGAAATATACAAAAACAATTGTTCATCATATCTAATAGTAGCATTGAACCTTCGTTTTCACAATTATTTTGAATTTGGATTGTGGGCGAGATCTTTTTTTTTTTTTTTTTTTATCTTCACATCATATTTAGAAAGAATGCATTCGGTCCATTTGATAACTTTATAAAAATTTCACGAGTTCACTTTTAAATTGTATCGGCAGTTTAATTTGACATATTTGTTTTAGATCAGACGGCATGAATTGGAAAAATAGGTGAATTGCACCCGTATTAAAAACCATATTTTAAAATACTGACTAACAGTGTGCATGAGGCACGTGATTTTATTCCATATTAAACTAAGTAAAATTTAATTTTATTTCATGTTGTAATTAAATGTAAGAGGAGGGTTCCAATACCTCATGCATTTCATATCTCATCATACCTCATATTTTATATCTTCATTTTTAAAATCCAAACTGTGGATCCGAATCGCTCTACATGATATGCATACTAAAATATGTCTGGGGATGAAATTTTATAATTTTTGAAATTTTTTACTATTTTTTAAGATGAGTAGAAAATCACTGATTTTGAACGGTCCAAAAAAAGTGATTTTGTATATATCTTAAAAAATAGTAAAAAGTTTCAAAAATTATAAAATTTCATCCCAGATATATTTTAGTATGCATATCATGTAGAGCGATTCGGATCCACAGTTTGGATTTTAAAAATGAAGATATAAAATATGAGGTATGATGAGATATGAAATGCATGAGGTATTGGAACCCTCCTCTTACATTTAATTACAACATGAAATAAAATAAAATTTTACTTAGTTTAATATGGAATAAAATCATGTGCCTCATGCACACTTTTAGTCAGTATTTTAAAATATGGTTTATAATACGGGTGCAATTCACCTATTTTTCCAATTCATACCGTCTGATCTAAAACAAATATGTCAAATTAAACTGCCGATACAATTTAAAAGTGAACTTGTGAAATTTTTATAATGTTATCAAATTGACCGAATGCATTCTTTCTAAATATGATGTGAACATAAAAAAAAAAAAAAAAAAGATCTCGCCCACAATCCAAATTCAAAATAATTGTGAAAACGAAGGTTCAATCTTAGTACGGTGATATATCAATCTTAGGTAGATTCGCTCATTTTAGAATATAGTACGGTGCTACCAAGACTTCCGTGTTTATTAGATTTGGTAGGGAATTTTAGTATTAAAAATGAGCGAATATAGTAAATATAATCTTAAATTAATTAAACATAGAGTGATGTATCAATCTATATATATAGGGGTGTAAACGGATATGGATATCCGGGCGGATATCCGCTCCGAATCCGCATATAATCCGTATTCGGATTTAAACGGATACGGATATTGCGGATACGGATAATTATCAATTACTCACAGAAGATGCGGATACGGATACAAATATGGTTTTAAATTTTGATATCTGTTTACTATCCGTATCCGTATCCGTATCATGTGAGGTTTTAAATTATTTTGCCTTCAAGGGGATTTGAACCCCTGTCATGTGAGGTGAAAGTCTAAGCAACCAAGGTACAAACCACTACACCACACTATAAATAGAATGAATATCTTATATCTCCCATCTTTCCAACATTAATATCTCCATCAACTTACAATTATTCATTTATTTTCATATTTAAATTTATTAATTATTAGTTATATCTTAAAGTTCATATAACTCAATATCCGACAATTATCCGTTCTATATTTGTATTCGAATCCGTATCCGTAAATTATCCGCTCCGTATCCGTTTAAGGCGGATATGGTTTCACATTTTGATATCCGTTTACTATCCGTATCCGTATCCGTTCATTGAAAGACGGATACGGATTTGTTATTAGCATTATCCACTCCGAATCCGCTCCGTTTACACCCCTCTATATATATGTCTAAAAAAACTAAAAAATGTTAGATTTTGTTATTTAATATGCAGTTTGTGCTTCTATACATGCGGTATATGTACGTACTGCATATACGCTATGTATATCGACCGTATTTTAAAACACTAATACGTATCTTGTACAAATCTAAGTTTTAAAACACTAATACGTATCTTGTACAAATCTAAGGAATGTACTAAAATAATTTTAAAGTCAGACCCATTATTGTATATATTCAAACATCCTTATCATTTCAAATTAATTAAGATTTGTGTACCTACCTCCCAAATCCTAACCTTCCTTTCTCTGTTCTCCTCTGGCCAATTAATCCCTTATCCACACCATTTATTAACGTGGGACCATTGTAGCAGTTGCGTTGCAAATTGCAATAACTAAGTATCAATCTTTTCGTGTACCCAACTTCTACCCCCCACTGGTACTCGATGACTCAACTACTCCTACCTTCATATTAATAGATTATTGAATTATATTAACACACAATTTACATAAAAAGTTACTACAGCCATAATTTTTTTTAAGACACAATAAAATTAATAAATAACTTGTATGACATTAAATAAGTTTTTTTTTATGTCTGCATGCATTAAAAGCTAGATATCATTTACACTGGGTGTTTGGTAAAATGAAATAAAATTTGAGTAGCATAGTATAGTTCCAACAAGGCAAGAACAAAGGTAACCGAACAAGTGCTGCATTAAATAAACTCAAAAGTTCAATGGGTAGTACTGCACTTTCCAATGACAAAAAGGACGGAAGTGGTTTTCGCACTTTTATTGCACTCTGTAATTAAATTCAGATTCTAATAATATTTTTTTTTTTTTTCCAAACAATGGATTGTACAGTTTTCATTATGGGAATTTATTTGTTTTTGAAATGAAACACGGCAAGCAACATTTTATTTATTAGGGGGGAATTTCACGTATATCCCTCAAAAGTTTCAATGTTACGTATTTATTCCTTCAAAATCAATAATTACATATTTATCCTTGAAAATTGTACAAACTCACATATTTGTTCAATTTAACTCTATAACATATCAAATATCTCTAAAAATAATTAAATAATATTTTTTAAACTTAAAATTGATTTTACAATATTAGTTAAGAATTTGTTGACCATTATGTCCTTCATTTCTGTCTAGTCTGCCCGAGTTCTTTTCTCTTTAAAGTACCAAACCTCCCGCCTCTCTTTCCAAACGTGCCAAATCACAGATTTCTCCCAATCTTCCCTCATTGCCTCCCCTCTCATAAATTTATGTTGCTCCTCACTGCTTTAATTTTTTCATCTTCGTTTGGAGAGAGAGGCGGGAGGTTTGACGTTTTAGAGATAAGAGTATTCAGGCGGACTAAAAAGACAGAAATGAAGGGACATAGTGGTTAATATATTATTAATTAATATTATAAAATTAATTTTAAAGTTTAAAAAATATTATTTAATTATTTTGGGGTATTTAATATGTTATAGAGTTAGATTGGACAAATATTGTGAGTTTCTACAATTTTTAAGGATAAATATGTAATTACTGATTTTATAGGGATAAATATGTAATATTGAAACTTTTAAGGGATATATATGAAATTCCCCTATTTATTAGAATTTGCAAAAACATAAGAGAAAAATAATGCAGCGAACTATGATCTCATATATTAATTTAATAATTACACAAAACGGAGCATATAAGGCTTGAAGAACAATGGATTAATTCAGTCCTCTCTAGCACCAAAGAAATGGTGAATATCTTCCTCAAATGAGATGCCACTTCATCAGCAATTAAAATTCTCCTGCTTTCATCTCCAAAAGAACTACAACCTAAAATACCCAAAATGAAAAGGAAAACAAAAACAAAAAAAGAAAAAAAAAGCGCTTTGTAATCAATTACTTCATCTCAACACTTCTAAAATCCAGGAATCCGCTGCTTAATCCAATAAAATTGGTACACTTGCACTCGGGGCTCTTAGGCAGCCCCAAGCTGCAACTAAAACAAAGACCCTCCTCTCTCTTGACAGGCTTAATCAAGGGCTCTTCTTGGAAAGGGGGGCTGATACATAGCTCCAGGTTTAAATCAGGGATCTTGAACTGTGGTTCTTGCAGCTTGAAGGTTTCTCCCAAGGTGGAAATCTTGAGATCTTCATCATCTCGCTTCTCGAATGATATGGTTATGTTGCTTTGCGGTTGCTCGTTGATTGGCCGATGCGTGACGGGGTCCACTCCTCTGCTCATCAGCTTTCTCCTGATATGTGTGTTCCAGTAGTTCTTTATCTCGTTATCTGTTCTTCCTGGCAACCTCCCTGCTATCAGAGACCATCTGCATCAATTTACAAAAAAAATGCTATTAGCTCTTAGTTAATCAGCATCATACCAATTTAAAAAAATATTGTGGAGACATGTGGCACAATACATACTTGTTGCCAAGGAGACTATGGAGCTTGATGATGAGCTCATCCTCTTCCTCAGTAAAATTGCCGCGCTTGAGATCAGGCCGAAGGTAGTTGATCCACCGGAGGCGACAGCTCTTGCCACACCTCAAGAGGCCGGCAGCTTTCGGTAGGGACCGCCAGCACCCCTCGCCATGTGCCCGAATATACGCGATCAACCGATCGTCCTCCTCCTTCGTCCACGCGCCTTTGTTCGTATGTGCCTTCTCGCAGCACGGTGATCTCCCCATGTTTGGTTCAATTGTGTTGATTTTGTGTGGAGACAAATCTCTCTGATCTTCCTTTGTTTCTTCTTCTCTTCTCTCTTCTTCTCTTGCAGCAGGAGATATGAGACAACTAGCAGTAGGGGTTTGGCTTGGGGGGGTGATTGACTGATTCGGTTGGTTTTATACTGCACTTTTTTTTCTTTTCAATTTGTTGAGTCTATTTTTTATTTATTCATATGGAATTGTTTTTGTTTTGAGTGAGAGGGGCCCAGGTAGTTTATGGGATGAAGGTAAGGTTTCTAGAGGATGTGAGTTGGTGACAAAAAGGTTAGGCTGGTAGGCTTGCCCCTCTCCCCAGGTTATGACATCATTACCTTTTTCCAACTATTCTTCTCCTTTATCTCATTCTTTTTTTTATGCTTTTTACAAACAATTAAAACTAGAAGCCCACAAAGACATTTAGCCATCAACTGCACTTAGAGATTTTTTGTGGCTTTGTTTTCTCAAAAGTTTGCCATAATCATTGTTAAACTGATGAGTCTGTCATACTCTAAGAATTAACAACAGAGGTTGACATAAAGAAGCACCGCAAGAAATCAGAGAAAAGTAAACCTCAGGTAGGTACAAAGTGAGGTAGGGAACTGTGGAGTTGACAAGTCCTCATTCCCACCCCCCTGTTTTTAGCCTTCTCTGTCTCTTTACTTTAGAAAATAAATAATTTATAATTAGTTAACTAACACCCACCATAATCACATATGTTTATCATATCTTCTACCTAAACTACCTCACCATGCCCAAGAAAAACCGTTCACTTGTCCCCTCCTTTTTTTTACTTTTTTTTCCCTCTTTCCAATTTTTGTATTCTAGAATCTCTACTCTAATATTGTATAATACTCCTCAATACAAAGGTCTTGAAAGCGCATACTTCCAGTAAGAAGTTGAACATTGAACTTTCTTACCAGAAGATCAAATTATTTGACACATCTGATGTGTCAAATTATCAGACCACTAGTTATCAAATTAATCAGACTACTTTTGAATATTTTAATCAAATTTGTTGGGAAATACGAACTACAGTAGATGGAGTTGGTAAGGTCACAGGGGCAGATCAATTGTCAATTTGTCAGGTAGTAGAGCAAATAAAGACTTGAGGGTTCGGGCATTGTTACTTCTTAGCAAGAACTTCATACTAACAAATACGCAAGTAAATTAAACAACAAATGATTGAATAAAATATTTTTTTAAAGATGACCTTGTAGGCTTTCAGATTATGAGATAAATCCCTGTATGCCATTTTATTTTCTGTGAGAAATATTCATTTTTTTAGCTCCAATACTAAGATTTTACCCATTCCTAGCATTCATACCTATAATTAATTATACATTTGGTATTAGGTATCGATATCAATATTGTTAGATGCTTATACCTTCGCTATACGTATTTATTACATTTTATCCTATACAACCAATACATGTAATCAGATGTTTGTACTTCAATTGTTTGGTGTTAAAATTTACACTGTTCAGTGTTTAATTAAAGTTATAAAGTTAGGTGTTCAATATTTTTTTGGGTAATTTATATATACGTTTCCAATTATTAACATCTATACTGCTAAGTGTTTATATCTTCATTAATTTGTACCTATTTATGCTTACAAAGTTGGGTGTCTATACTAATTTATGAATATCTTTATATATAAATTCATACAATATTTCATCTTTCCACATTTAATTATATATTTGCAAAAATCTTTTAAAACTAATTGTTTCAAGGATTGAGTCAGAAATATATTTTTTTTAAATGAGACATACTATTTTCTTTTCAGGAAAAAGACATAATTTTGTAATACTTTTTATTACAAGCATATTAACTTGTTATTTACAGTTGTAGTAAGAGCATCTATATCTCTGGTATTATAAGAGTTTCTAATTTGACATGACAGTTTCTAATCTAGTTTCAGAGATGTGGGAGAGTTTCTTACTTAGAAACTATGCAATAAAGTTTCTTATTAAGAAACTGTTTATAAACTCCATACTGATCAAATGATTGTCTCAAATTATTTATGTTTTTTTAATTTGTTGTTGATGTGGCTTAATAGAAACTCTAAAATTAATTCTAGGGATATGAGAGTTAGAAATTTTAGAGATCTTAATTTCTTTTTAGAAATTAACAGTTATTTAGAAACTCATTTGAGTTGCTGAAATGTAGATGCTCTAAAAATAAAATTATACTATTTTTGTGAAGGCAGTTCTTCTCATAATCACAGACCTGCTGTCTTAATTTGAGTCATTTCGTAACTTTTAATTTTCTTTAGGCCGACACGTGGACGACATACTGGACCACACAGTACAATTCTTAGGTCAAGAAGGGTTTATTTGCATGATTGCATCTTCCCCTAAACGAGTCTCGTCTCAAGAAAAGCATAATAAATGCCACCAAACTAAAAACTTTATAGTTGGTTGGTGCTCGCCTGCTCGGTATGGGAAGAGGGGGAAATATCACAAGCAAATTGATCCATCGGTTCGATTGTTGATTGTGACACCTAATTATTATGGTGCTCTTGAGTTCTAATTGAATCCTAATCCTTCAGAGCATGCTTAGTTCTGGAGTAAAATTAATAGGATTAAATTGCTTATTCTATGATACTCTTCATATTTTACATCTTGTTTGATAATTGAAGTTATAACTTAAATTAATCTACTAGAGTAAGATGTTGAAAAATATATCTTTGCTTATGATAGTAGACTATATAAGTGAAGTAAATGTGAAGTAAGTTAATTCACGTAGAGAGGTGGAATAAGTTCCTCCAGATTAACTCCCTTTTTACTCTATCTTATTCATAGTTACTTCTTGTTTGACTACTTAAATGTAGAGTAAGAGGTTTATTCCATCTCTTACTCCACAACCAAGCATGACCTCAGTGCATGGTTTGTGTGTACTTTGTTGAGAGACGCTGACATATGGGGTCCACAATTTATTTCTCACATTTTCCTTTCACGTGGGGCCAATGTCAGTTAAACATTACATGGGTGGGAAATTGGGAATTCCTTCCGTGCCACAGAGGATCCGTGATTTTGTGCTAATCTAAATTATCTATCTTTTCTTTCATCTTGGTTAGCCTACAAATAGAACCAAATTAATTAAGCCCGCATTAATTAAGTGGGGTCGGATTAATTCAGCGAATTGACCAAACATGATAAATGCAGCATTTTCATTGAACGGATAAAGCCTTTTGAGTTAGGCCATCAAATTCAAATCTCACTAGGATGCTCCAATCTTAATTTCACTTTACTTGATTCCCAGATATTTTAATGATTGTTATGTTTTGTCAAAACAATCTTAATAATTATTCTTTTACGAATTCCATATCAGCTCATTTTTATCAATGTTTTAAAATTTGGTTTTATTTATGCTTAATATTGCATATGCAGATTTGTATGCGGAAATATATATATACAGTTTTGCTATGCACTGTTAAAGAAATATAGATAAAATAAAACTAAATTATATCAGAAGAGTTGTCTAATTCAGTGGTTTGTGCTCTTGAACATATTTTAAAGATCATGGGTTTATGGTTCGCATATGCAGTCACATATTCAAAACCACGTGAACGTGACTGCATTAGATTCTATATGCATACCAAGGTTCTAAATAGCGATTATAGCGGCATAGCGGGGAGACAAAAAAAAAGTTATTTTGCAAGTAGCGTAGCGGAAACTATCGTACATAGCGTTTTTTTTTTCTTTTCAAAATTTATATTCTATATTTCTATTAATGATCAACATGATCAATATTGAAGAATTGAGATAACAATCAAATGACAACTAATATAAATCTATACTTTTTTTCAACCATGCAAATAAGAAGAAAAAAAAGGATCTACAAGGTAACATTATTTAATAGTTCAATACTTCATAGTATTACATATTATAATAGACGAAGAGCAATTAATTTTACAAGTGAAATGAACTATACCTATTTGAACATTGTATATATTATAATAATCAAAATCAACTTTCAATTGAAACGAACAATAATAATTTTACAAGTGAATATTAGATGAAGAGCAAGCAGACAGAAGAACTAATATTTAAATATTTTTCCGATATAGAATGAGAGACTAAATCACAAATAGGAATAGAAGCACATAGTAGCAATAGCGCATAGCAGTAGTAGCAGTAATAGCGGTAAGCTATTACAGCTATAACGATCATAGATAAATTAGCGCACTTTTATCTCATAGCTTAGCTTTTATGGTCCAAAAAAGCCATAGCGCATCTATAGCTAGCTATTTAGAACACTAATGCATACACATTTAAAAACACTGATATTTATATCCGGATCACTGCAAACGTATATACGCTCCATGCGGCCGTATTCAAAACCACTGATTTTTATAAACATTTGGAATTTTATGGTCCAAAAAAGCTATAGGGCAGCTATAGCGAGCTATTTAAAACGCTGATGCATACACATTTAAAAACACTGATGTTTATATCCGGATCACTGCATACACATATACGCTCCATGTGGCCATATTCGAAAACACTGATTTTTATAAACATTTGAAATTTTAATTGTGGATGTAATTTTGTAATTTTAAAATTTGTGTCCCTACAATTATAGTTACGAATTAATTATAAGATGCGACACCTTTAGCAGTGTCTAAGATAACTCATATTTACAATCGTTATACCTGATTATGTAGAAAATATTGCAGGATTTTTATGTTAACAACCGTAAGATGATCATTTTAAATAGTATTATCTGTTGCATCGTACTTTTGAAATTTATCTGAGAATAATAATAACAATCGATGTCAGAATCTACAAAAAGTTAATAAAATTAATACGTATCCTATTAGATGAAATATCTAATTTCATACATGACCTATTCAATGTTAAAAATATACATTTCAATTTAGCCTTTTTTATTCTAATAAATCATACCAAGTGTCGAATGAGTATTTGTCTGTATATTCTTATACCCTTAGGATGAGAACATAAATTATAATCGATACATTTTATTATAATTATGTTTAATGTGATTGACAATCATCAAATATGATTTTTAAATTTAAACTCTGACATTTAAAATGTGAATTTTTGAGAAATTTTATATATCAAGAGACAAAGTAGTGAATTTCTCACACTTATATTATATTTCAATGGCGGCGTAGTTAGGATTTTTTATTAGGGGAAGACAAAGAAAAAATTACTGATGCAACTAGCGGGTTGCAGACTGCTGTGAATTAACTAATTCAAACCGTGGGCTGTCTAGGAGTAGACAAAATTTTCTCCAGAAATAAACAACAACCCGATTAGACCTATGTAAAGTTTTCAAATTTCATTAATAGACAGTTGCCTATTTCTGATTAAATGTGGCTCCACCACTGATTTTACTGGCACAAAAAATTGGAACTTGATGTAACTTTTACAATTCAATTAACGACTTCAAACTTGCAATTATACATTTGTAGTGGTCTTTGATGATATATTAATAACACTTGGAGCACTTCAAATTTGAAAAACAATCAAATCTTTAAGGCAAGCAAAATAATGTCTATGAATTTTTTAAAATATTCATAAGTTTTTAACCTGACTTAAAAAATATTATCAAAATCGTTAAATTAATTTATTGCCAATAAAAATTCAACACAAATTATAATGGGTGAATTATAAAAATGAGAACCTAATCCGAAATATATATTTTTTTTTTCTGAAGAAAAGTACAAAGGATATACATTTCAGAAACAAGAGCACTGTACCTAATCTTACCTGAGAATGTAGCTGCAGCCTACTTAATTGAATGTAAGTGCATCTACTAGGTTTTCTAGATACCAACCTACCAATTATAGTTGTAGCTAAAATCATTCTCACAAGCATACATGACACATCACAGCTACCAAATCTTGCATTTCCCTTTACCAAATCACTAATCAAACTTAGTAATTAAATCAGATTCGACCGCCTTTTGGTTGCAAGGGGCTGACAGGGACATTGTTCTAGAAAAGTAACTAGGATGGGGATAATAAAGAAGGCTGGTAGAGAAAAAGGTTTCAAATGGATGTTTAAGTCTACAACATGTACTTGCTCTCCGTTCAGAAAACTGGAGGTGTCCGTTTATGTAAACACCAACCTCTTGTCACCGGCAATTGATATGAAAAATCAATTCTTAAGCTAAGAATTTACGCAGTAAATTTAGTGACATTATTTCATTTCCTAAATTCATCCAAACATACATTTTAATTATTCAAATCATAGTTTTACTTTTTAGCTATTTAAAACAATCAATTATTTTGAGTTACTGTTAACAAGAGCATAGGTACAATATTTAACTTCAACTGGAATTTAAAAAATAAGATATCTAAATCATGAGTAGAACTAAGGTGTTCTTAAGCTCACCAAGTCTCTTTGTGAGCTTAACTCAAAAACTTATTTGATTGATTTCAAACGACGCATCCAAACTATTGAAACTGATCAACTTCATGAGTGATGCGTTTACATGTCAAATTTTTCAATTTTTGAACTAATTTAGTATGAAGTCAAGCGGTAAAAAAAAATGATTTATAAGTTCATTTTTCAATATTTTTTTACCGCTTGACTTTATACTAAACTAGTTCGAAAAATTATAAATTGACATGTAAATGCATCACTCGTAAAGTAGAACGGTTTCAACGATTTGAATGTGTCATTTAAAGTCAATTCCGATAGGTTTTTGAGTTAAGCTTACAAAGGGGCTTGGTGAGCTTAAGAACACCTTAGTTTTACTCCTAAATCATTTCATTACTAAAAGAAAAAAAATACTATCAGTTACATTACATCCAATCAATTTTCTTATTTATTAATACATTACAAGAAACTAAAACACTGTTAGAGCTAGCGACCATTCAACAAATTTATATCACCTAAGTTAAGAAGATATTTTTGTCTAGATCCTTCAACTGTCCGATCAGAATCCACACGAATATTAAAAGATCCCTGAGCATTTCATCTCGGATCAAATTAGCTTGAATTTTGATCAACGGTCCAGATCTAAACAGAAAGATTATGCTACCTAACAGGATATGGATCCCTATTCAACCACTTAAAAGGAGTTAATGTAGTCCGGAGGCGTCCATTATTTATAGAAATGGAGAGGATATGGATGGTCATGAGTGGGCAATTGGGCATGGAAAGTGGTTCTACCTTCCACTCTCACCCTCTCTACTCTTGTGTGGTGTAAGTCTTTTAGGGACAAGCCAGTTGGGTGTTTGGAGATAGATGGAGATTAGAGATTGAGATTTGAGAGAGAGAACAAAGAGAGAGGTTGGTATAAGATTTTTGTAGTTATCTATCCATCAAAGCGACAAGCGACAAGGCACTCCCTTTATCCCCACCAATTGAAAGTTGTACCACACATCACATGCCCTTTTAGGCAGCGGCCATGATCACTTATTCAATATTCTGCTAATTAATACCACAATAATTTGTTTACCCAAAAAAATAACACCCCCAATAATTATATTTACAGCCTAAAAAATTTGATAATTGTATTACTATTTAATTGCTGACCATTAATTAAGGTCTCTGATTATGGGTCAGATTTGAGAATTATGACCCGTTAAAACTTGAATATTCAAAAGCAGACAAATTAGCCCTGTTTTTATGGATGGCCGGATATGGAAATTATCATTCTTTCAAAATAAAAAAGGCAATTTGATTCCCTAGCGGATGATGTCGACATAGAAACTACAGGGTTGCTTACATGATGCTAGATTCTCTATTTTTTTTTTTTAAAGCTTCGCAAAGACTGTAAAATCGTATGAACTCTCAATTATTATTTTTCAGTACAATTTATGCAATCCTGTATAGGCTTCACATTTTTATTTTTATTTTAATATTTGAAAATTTTCTATATCGTTTAATGAACATGTGTTAATAGTAACCCGCTGACTTTCACAAGAATATGTCATAGCATATTTTTTTTTAGGCCAGGAGTGATTTTGTCTGAAACAAAATGAAGTTGGTTCCAACCAAAAAAATTGAACAAACTTTACAACATTGCTACCAACTCCAACCTCAGAACTTGAGAATTCTAAGTTAAAAAACACCTAACTTTTTTTTTTTTGGCAAAAGTGGAAATATTCCACCTCTTTCATAACGAAACAACATAGTTCATACAAAAATAGTGCATAGCACTGAATATTCAAATATAGACCTAATTAGTGAAACATCAACCTACTAGTAGCTACCATCCACAAAACATAGAAACATAAAAGTTCAGAAAAAACAAGACTAACATAATAGCAAATGAACACAAGAGAATCCCCTAAATGCCACTAATAACACTAATACCAATCACACTGGTGGAAGAGGAGCTAGTATCAACTAAAGACAAATCAGAAGATAGTAATCCAGCTGCCGCATCTATGGCATCATATATCGCCCTGTCCGACCCTTCTAAACCATGAGAAGGGTCCACGTCTGAATCCAACGGGGAGCTAGCTCGGTCCTGCGAGTCTGTGTCCGATAGTACTATCAAGGGCCTATCTGAGTCAAAGGAGAAACATCGAAAGACATAATTAATGATAACTTGAAATATGAGTTATCTAAACGAGCCTTACACTAATATGAGGTCAATGCAATGATAGAAGAGGCTATAGAACTAATAGATGGAACTGATGTATTCTGAAAACAAATTTTGTTTCTAATTAACCAAACAATCCACAAAGTAGCTGCCCTAATTAACACAACCAATAATGAATATTTTAAAGGTATCCAATAATCAAAATTCCAAAGATCAGACACATGTGTGCAATTAAAAACAAAATTGTTATGATTACCAATCCAAGACCACAAAGTAGAAATAAATGGACAAGCAACAAAAATGTGATTTACAGTCTCAGAGGCACCACAAAATGTACAATCTACATTGCCTTGCTAACCTCTAGTTCTTAAATTACCTTCAGTAAGAATTTTATCCTGCCGAAGTAACCAAACAAAAACTTTGATCTTATTTAATAACCAAACAAAAGCTTTAATCTTAAATTGCATTTAGAAATTGAATTGCTTATTTGTTTATCTTATTTATTGTTGGTACTTTTTGGTAGTTAACCAACTTTTATGATCTTTTAGTTGTCACCGTGGAAGCACTCAAGAAATATATTTTAAATGCCTCAATAGTGTGCAGGCACATCATACATAGTATATGACACATATATCTAACTTCAAAATCAAACTTATATATGTAATATGTTCATTAATGCACTCAAATGCAATTAGTTGTTGCATTGCTAGCTGACTTTATTTAGTAATGGAGTCTCTAATTAGTTAAATAAATGCAATTATTTTCTCTTCAGTGGTTGATTAAATTATCAAATAAAGTCAACTGCATTGTTGTTGGATTGAGTAAGAAATATGGTTAAAATATGCAAAAAAATCATCCAGTCTTTTTTTAGACATGTATTACTATCCAAAAGTTGAAACTCAGACACCATTTTTCACAAAGAAATTCACATTATTTCTTTTGATCATATGATAAAATTTTGAACTTTCTGATTCTCTTGGAAAAAAACACACGCCTAATGACCAATTTGGATTTTTTTTTGTTTTTTTGTTTTTATTGTTATCTGGCCACTTATAATTTTCTCTAAATTAAATTAGCTCTTCAAATCTTAATGCTATATGCTGAATGGTACTGATAAAATAAATTCTTCTAGATGAAATATACTTTTGCAAGTTAAGCTAAATATATATATAATGTCATAACGTTATAATTTCAGCCTAAGTTATAACGAGTCAGTTTTTGCGATTTCAAAGTCCAAACAATCGATATGAACTGCTCAACATGATCTCCATATAAAAATGGGCTTGGAGACCAAATTTTATAATTTTTGGAATTTTTTTACTATTTTTTTAGATAGGTACAAAATCACTATTTTCAGATATCTGGACCATCCAACAGTGATTTTGTACCTATCTAAAAAAATAGTAAAAAAAATTCCGAAAAATATAAAATTTGGTCTCCAAGTCCATTTTAATAAGGAGATCATGTTGAGTGGTTCGGATTGACTGTTTGCACTTTAAAATTGCAAAAACTAACTTCTCATAAGTTAGGCTGAAATTATAACGCTTAGAGAGAAAGTTGGGCTATGGTGCATTGCAATGTATAACCCCTTTTGTACATTGGACTATAACCCGTTGGATTCAAAGTTCAAACAGTCGATCTAAAGGGCTTAGCATGTTCTCCATATTAAAATGTGCTTGGAGACCAAATTTTATATATTTTAGAATTTTTTTTATCATTTTTTAGAATTTTTGAAAATCGTTGTTTTTCAGAAATTTCTGGACCATAGAAAAACAGTGATTTTCAAAAATTCTAAAACAATAACTAACAATTTCCAAAAAATATAAAATTTGGTCTCCAAGCACATTTTAATATGGATATCAAATTGAACGGTTTGGATCGGTTGTTTGAAAATCAAAACCAACAATTTATAGTCCAATGTACAAGAGGGACTATACATTTCAATGCACCATAGCCAGAGCCGGCCCTTACCCAGGGTACCCAGGGCGATGGCCTCGGGCCCCAAAAGCCCAGAGGGCCCCCAAAAAAAATAGTTTGTATACGGTAAAAAATAAATCTGTCGTTTCTTCCATGTGTCCTTCGCCTCCAGGCTCCAGCCCTCCAGTGTGAAACGAACGAAACCCTAGCTCCTTGCCTCCTCCCACTGTGAAACGAATCAAAAAAAAGATTTCTGCCATTTCTGCCGTTTCTTCCAAAATTTCTGCCGTTTCTTGTTCTTATAGCTACTGAGTTATCTTAAATTCTCAATTGAAACAAATCTATCTGTTTGGTATCATGGTATGCTTGGTTCGTGTTATTGATTAAAACAAGTGATTACTGATTAGTGATCACTGTTGCCACTTTCAGTTGTGTAATAATTAATTTAATAACTTAGTTTTTGCTATTTTTTTTAATTTTACAGCGAAGATCAAATTTAGGTAACTCATAGTTGGATCTAAGTCAGCGCTGCTTTTGTGCCTCATTACTCAGGTTGTTTTTTTTTTAATTTAAAACAATGTTTCCTAGAAAACATGCATCAGGTGGCGAAAAAAGAAACAGAAAAAGAGAGGGAGAAGAAAAACTAAAACCTCAAAAAGGTTCTATTAAAAAACTTTGGAAGAAAATTAGACCGTAAAATGAATCCAAGTTGAAAGTGAGGTGCACGAAGAAACAAGATATACTTCTATACTTGTTTACTTCTGTTATGATTGATGCTAAAAAGATTGCTGATGAAATGGAAATTGAACCAATATTTTAGGTAAAACGTAGGGCTATAAGAAAGAAACATTATGATGAAATTCCTGATACAGATAGAGAGCAACAATCTGCTCAAGAAAATTTTTATAACAGACTATTTTCTTGTTATAGTTGATATGGCAATTTCTCTATTGAAAATCAGATTTAAACAAATTTAACTTTTTGAATCTATATTTGGTTTCTTGTTTGATGCATCACGGTTAATTTCATTAGATGATGAAGGAATGGAAAATTATTGCTTGAAACTTGAAAATGCTTTGACACATGGTGAGAACTGTGATATTGATGCACAACGTTTATTTTCATAATTACGAATATTGCAGGTAATGCTACCAAATGAAGCGTGTCAATATGGAAATGCATGGAACTCCATTAAAGTTATGGAGTTTGTAAAAAAGATGGATATGTTTCCAAATATTTTAGTTGCTTATAGAGTTTTACTAACTATTCCCAATTATTGTGGCATCTGCAGAAATGAGTTTTTCAAAATTAAAGTTGATAAAATCTTATTTACGGACAACTATGACTCAAGATAGGTTGAATGGATAAACAATATTAAGTATTGAAAAAAATATGTTGAAAACTATTGATGTTGAACATATAATTGATGATTTTGCTTCTAAAAATGCAATGAGTCATTTCAGATGAGATGTGTTTTATACGTGTTTTTTTGTGCAGGTACAACATATAAGTGTTCAAAATTAGACTGACACTCCTGCCAATGGGAGTAATCAGCTGGAGATAAGGTACTGGAATCTTGTTGCAATTCAAAAGAAGCTATCTGTTCAATGAGGGACGATTTCAATCTCCTTTTTTGCCCAATAAGGTTGGCATTCCAGCCTCGTAATTTTTGTCTAAAAAGTTGTAGTTTATACTTTCAAGAGTTATCTAAATCAGAACCTAAATTGTAAGACAACCACCAGGAAGTAACCAAGTCAACGAAAAACCTTCCTGAGAAAGCCAGATTTTTTCAAAACGAACTGTCTTTTATTATAAAAGTAGAAACATAACAAGTATTTAAGATTAAAGGATTATGATCAGAAAACAATCGAGGTAAAGAATGAACTAAGTGAGCAAGCCATTTATTGGAACAAAAGTATCTATCTAAAAGGGCTTTGGAGCTAGAAGTAGCAGACCTAGTCCAAGTAAATTTTCTATCTAGTAGTAAAGGTAATTCAATGGATAGCAGTGTAGTAAACGGGTAAACGGGCTATTGGTCATTGGTCAACCTTAAGCTTTTTCCTAAAAATTTCCACACAATTTGGTGGTAGAATTAGATTGGTCAAAGTCTTAATTTTCCATTTTCGCTCAAACCTAAACCTGCTTGTCATTTGTGCTGGTCATGTAGTAATAATTCGATGTCAAGATGAGTTTAAAACATGTGCTTTTGACACTTGTTTGGAAGATCTCTAAACTCAATTTCAAGGTCAATTCAAAATTCTCTGATTGAATCTTCATCTGGACTAGTCTAGTCTTCTAGACCGGTTCTGGTTTCTTTTCTCTTTTGATAATTTAATAATTCAGACTAGTTTTTGTTTTTCTATTTTGAGTTTTTCTTTTGAAATGCATTAGAAACATTACTTAACTGCATACAAGAAGATATTTTTCTATATATAGTTTTGTCGAAAAGTGAATTACTTATTTGTTTATTGTTTTAATATTGTTGGTAATTTGGTAGATAAGTAAGTAATTAACTCTTTATGGCCTTAGGTATGGATTAAATTTTTAATCTTCAATTTTTTTTGAATTCGCCTTGCCGAATGAGAACCGACATTTGTTTAATTATTTAAGACAATATTCTATGTGTAGAAAATCACATGTTTGAAATCCCAACGAGATATTTTATAAATATTAAATAGTTGGATCGCTTAAATTCTAATTTTTACATTAAAAAAATCCGCGTTGCCGAATGACCTAGTATGATTACACATCTCTATTTTGGCATAAGCAACATATGTAGGTTTGCATACAAGAAATCTCAATACAATTTTTTTCCCAATATATAATTCCTAACGTGTTTAGAATTAACCATATAAAGGATTTTTTTTAAAAACCATAAATAAAATAATTAAATTTACCAAAACGAAATGATTACCCGAAGATTTACAAAAAACATCAATACCGAGATGCCAATTCGGTCCGAACGAATTTTTTTTCTCCGGACCGAATTGGCATTTCGGTCCCCCTCTTTTTCACAACAAATCAATATTAAAGCTTGTGGCCGATCGTGTGGCCCCCTTTGGACCGAACAGGCCTGGACCGAATTGTCAATTCGGTCCGAAGGATTTTTTTTTTCTCCGGACCGAATTGGCAATTCGGTCCAGTTTTTTTTTTTTTTTTTTTTAATAGAAATACTAAGAAGAACAAAATAAAGAAATCTAATACTGAAAATTTAAATTTTTTGTTAGATTACTTCTTTTGATTTATAATTAGCATATTTATACTAAAACACACTAAATTACTTGAAATTAAGTTGAATTACACTATATTACAATAAATTATATTGAATTACACTAAATTACAATAACTTCGTTAATTATGTTGAAATACGGTAAATTATGTAAAAGTAGACCGATTATGTGTCATCTTTCATTAATCATAAAAAATAGTAAAAAAATTCCAAAAATAGTAAAAATTGGTAATCTGCAAGTTCATTATGTAACTAATTTACTGAGCTACTTGGATTGAATAATAAAAATAAAAATCTTAATCAGAAACTTCAACTCAAGTTTTGAGGCTCTTCCCTTTGTTTTTTGGCGATTCTGAATTTCAGAATTTAGCATAGCTGGCACAGACGCATGCGCATTTTCGCAAGCTTTCCGAAAAGTGGTCATTTGCTGAAATCGGACACTCGAGCGTCATTTTATGACCGTTTGAAGTTTCGCTGTCGTTTTTCGCCTTTTTAGTGAAGATATCGTCCATATTTATATGTAATTTAGCGTAATTTATCGTATTTTAGCGTAATGTAATGTAATTTAGTGTAATTTAACTATTATAGTGTAATTCAACATAATTTCAAGTAATTTAGCGTATTTTAGTATGAGGGGGGATCAAGTTACAACAAATTTGAGTTACAACAAAGTTTCAACAATCATTTTTTTCATTTTCAAAGTCCAAATCGTCGATCCAAACCGTTCAACATGATTATCTAAATAAAATGTGATTGCAGATCAAATTTTACATTTTTTTGAATTTTTTACTATTTATTAAGATGAGTACAAAATTTAATGGTCTGAATATGACTATTTTTTGTAATATAGTTAATAAATAGTAAAAAAAATTCAAAAAAATGTAAAATTTGATCTGCAAGCACATTTTATTGTGGAGATCTTGTTGAACGGTTTGGATCGACGATTTGGACTTTGAAAATGAAAAAAATAATTGTTGTAACTCAAATATGTCAAAATAAGTAATCTATCAAATAAATTTAAAAATAATTTAAATTTTGATTTCTTTATTTTGCTCGTCTAAAAAAAAAAAAAAAAAAAAAATACCTGGACCGAAATGGCAATTCGGTCCAGGCTAAAAAAAACCTCTGGACCGAATTGCCAGTTCGGTCTGGCCTTTTTTTTTCTGTGATTTTCTGTGCCGCAACCCGTGAAAACAGCGAAAAAACAGCCAGACCGAAATGCCAATTCGGTCCGGAGAAAAAAAATTCGTTCGGACCGAATTGGCATCTCGGTATTGATGGTTTTTGTAAATCTTCGGGTAATCATGTCGTTTTGGTAAATTTAATTATTTTATTTATGGTTTTTAAAAAAAATTCTTTATAAAAAGCAGTTGTAGAAATTGAATTGCTTATTTGTTTATCTTATTTATTGTTGGTACTTTTTGGTAGTTAACCAACTTTTATGATCTTTTAGTTGTCACCTTGGAAGCACTCAAGAAATATATTTTTAAATGCCTCAATAGTGTGCAGGCACATCATGCATAGTATATGACACATATATCTAACTTCCAAATCAAACTTATATATGTAATATGTTCATTAATGCACTCAAATGCAATAAGTTGTTGCATTGCTAGCTGGATTTATTTAGTAATGGAGTCTCTAATTAGTTAAATAAATGCAATTATTTTCTCTTCAGTGGTTGATTAAATTATCAAATAAAGTCAACTGCATTGTTGTTGGATTGAGTAAGAAATATGATTAAAATATATGCAAAAAAAATCATCCAGTCTTTTTTTAGACATGTATTACTATATAATCAAAAGTTGAAACTCAGACATCATTTTTTCACAAAGAAATTCACACTATTTCGTTTGATCATATGATAAAATTTTGATCTTTCTGATTCTCTTGGAAAAAAAACACACGCCTTATGACAAATTTGGATTTTTTTTTTTTCTGTTTTTGCAGTTTTTATTGTTATCTGGCCACTTATAATTTTCTCTAAATTAAATTGGCTCTTCAAATCTTAATGCTATATGCTGAATGGTACTGATAAAAAAAATTCTTCGAGATGAAATATACTTTTACAAGTTAAGCTAAATATATATATAATGTCATAACGTTATAATTTCAGCCTAAGTTATAACGAGTCAGTTTTTGCGATTTCAAAGTCCAAATAGTCGATATGAGCTACTCAACATGATCTCTATATTAAAATGACCTTGGAGACCAAATTTTATATTTTTTGAAATTTTTTTACTATTTTTTAGATAGGTACAAAATCACTATTTTCAGATAATTCTGGACCATCCAAAACAGTGATTTTTTACCTATCTAAAAAAATAGTAAAACAAATTCCGAAAAATATAAATTTGGTCTCCAAGTCCATTTTAATATGGAGATCATTTGAGCGGTTCGGATTGACTGTTTGGACTTTAAAATCGCAAAAACTAACTTCTTAAAAGTTAGGCTGAAATTATAACGCTTATATATAGAGAGAAAGTTGGGCTATGGTGCATTGTAATGTATAACATTTTCTTGTATGTTGGACCATAAACCGTTGGATTCGAAATTCAAACAGTCAATCTAAAGGGCTTAGCATGTTCTCCATATTAAAATGTGTTTGGAGACCAAATTTTATATATTTTAGAATTTTTTATCATTTTTTATCATTTTTGAAATCATTGTTTTTCAGAAATTTCTGGACCATAGAAAAACAGTGATTTTCAAAAATTCAAAAAAAATAGCTAACAATTTTCAAAAAAAATGTAAAATTTGGTCTCCAAGCACATTTTAATATGAATATCAAATTAAACGGTTTGGATCAGTTGTTTGAAAATCAAAACTAATAATTTATAGTCCAATATACAAGAGAGACTATATATTACAATGCACCATAACCCAACTCTCTCTCTATATAGCGTGCAAAAGCAAACGCCGTTGTATCTCCTTAAAATATATGTTTTCACACTACAGTTTTTTTATTCTTTTTTTCTTTTACGACACGCACGTTCTGATCTAGTGTGCTCATTTTGTTAATGGTGCACACACCGTTCCTTTTTATTTTTTCCTAGAGCGTGCACACAATGCACACAGATAATTTGTCAGAGTTTTGGATTTGTGATTTCTTATAAACTGTTCAATATTCAATATTTTCTTAAAGCAGAGAACTAACGAACGATTTAGGCACAAATAATTTCGTTAAATTTATTTCTTGTGGTATTCATCAAGATTTAATTATGTCCGGTTAAAAATCATACAAATCATCTACAGAAACATTTATTCTTTTCGTGAATTTTAACATATTTCTTCGGATAAAATTTGGACCAAATATTGGACAGAAATTTAATTGCATTTCTTTATTTTAATTTCGAAAGGCAAAAAAAAAAAAAAAAAAAACACCCGACTGTAAAAAAAATGGGCAAGAAATGGACCTATAGGAAAATACTGAAGATAAAATAAAATCCAGATATTAGGAACTGGTTCGTTGAATTAAAGAAAATGCATTTCTTTAGAGGTTTATAAAATATTAAGTAGTAGAAGTTTATAAATAAAATCCAGATATTAGGAAAATGCATTTCTTTATTTATTTCGACACCGACATCTCAACTCATATTAATCATTAAACAAAACAAAATTAATTCGAGCTGCATGCGTAATATTGCAACTGCTACAGTTGACAGGATTTGATTTTTCATCTAAAAATTATATGAATTTAGTGTGTTGTGTTATCAATAAGAGAAAAAGAAAATATCTTCATAGCTCTTCATGTAATCATCAAAATGCCGAAATGATTTGGTTGGTAGGCAAAATGTCGTTCTAGGATGGTCAGTAAATTAAAATATACCACTGCACGACATGCCAAAAAAGATACGAATTATATAAAAATATTAAATTTTTATGTGGGTTCACAATTTATTAAAACAATTCGGATAAAATTCGTACTTAATTTTATATACAGTATTATTAAGGAATATTAATAAATATCTTTTTGGCAAAAAGTTGGTAAAGATAAGGTTTTTTTATTTTGGAATTAATAAGGTTCTCGATAATGGATTTTCTATTTTATTGGAAATATAGGTGGAATGTTTATTAAAAACAAGATTTCATTTATTATATGATTTAGCCTCCGATCCAAATATAACAGTTTCGCAAGTTTTGGACTATATTGAAACAATGTGATTTTACTACTGGAGCACAAAATAATTCATAGTTTAATAGCAAAAAAAGACTGATACTCTGCTTGTTTTTTTTAACATAAAGGCCCATGAGCTGCTTGTGGGCTTTGACATAAGCCCAGGCCTGACCTGGCCCATCTCTAGGCCCGCCCTTACCTGGTCCATCACAGCATCGGACCAACCGGGTAATAGACGGGCCGGTGGGCCAATTGGGCTTTTCTGCCATCCCTAGACTGCGCTCCGGAGGTTATACAACGAGGCGCTCTGAGCTTACAAAAGCGCTTAAGTTAATTGAGATATTGGAAAGGATTCCGGTTAATACTGATGCCCTATTCGTATTTCAATAAAGGAAAAATTTCTAGAGTATTCATGCAAATTTTAAATATAGTTAATTTTTTCATAAAAACCATAATTTTTAAATTGCCAATCGGTAATAGATAAAAAAAGAATCAAAATAATAATAAAATATAATTAATTATTGTTAATGAGGAAGACAACATTAGAATTTTACAATTTGTAGTTGGATGTTGTTTGTATTCATTCATCAGCGATTGATTTGGGAGTTGGGAGCCAGCGAATTGGGATACTAGGAGCCAGTGACAAATTGTCTATTTTGTTTGGGTTCTGGCTCAATATATTTGCACTAAAACTCTAAAAGATTCAAATTTCAACAGTATGGGCTTAATAGGTTCAGGGAGGGGCAATATTTTTTTCAGAGGGGGCAGACTAGAATTGAGCTTGTATATTTGCACTAAATTTCAAAATTCAGAAGAGCAACTACCCCTCTCTGGACCTTATTGGGTCCAGGGGCCCCTGGACGCATCTCCAGACGAATAATTTGAGCTTTGGCGCCACATCCACTATTTCAAGAAAAGAAAAAATCATATAAAATAGAGTGTACGTTGGAGGCGGTATTTTTCTCCAACAATTGCTAGCAGGTCTCTTATGTAGTAGTGACGAGAGCAAGCGGAGGGTTTCTGACGGGTATCAGATTAAAAATTCGTCTGATGGCACGGGTGAAACTGTTTCATTTGCATTAAAGTTCGTTCGAATAGATTTAAATACGTACTAATTTCAATCGTCTACGTATTGCGTGTATCTCGATGTTAATTAGACAGCTCAAAATGGAGATCAGATGAATTTCGATCTGATACAATGGGGAGTCCGGCTACTATATCATTAGTGTCATTCTAAATTAAATAACACCACATCTTAAACCATTGGATCTGCTTTAATATTCGTGCAAGACACTAGTGTCATTCCAGGCTATCCTGTACACGAATATTAAAGCAGATCTAATGGTTTAAGATGTGGTGTTATTTAATTTGGAATGACACTAATGGTATAGTAGCCGGACTCTACAATGGGCCAAAATTATATATGAGAAGATGGTTTGGATTAACTAAAACTAAAGAGAAAAAAATAATCAATTTTAATTATTTATATAATTTGTTTATTTTTTTAAAGGACAATGTTAAAGGCCCTAAAATAAAAAATACACTCCAAGTTTTCATGAAGTATGTCGAATTGAGTACGATCCGTTTTAGATATATAACCATTTATTTCGGGCAAGTTTTATCTCATGTTTTTTTTGTAGTAAAATCTCAGGGACACAATTTCATTCATACAACCTCTCAAATTTCTCCTCTGATTGAAATTTGATCTTGAGTCTTTATTATTTGAGTCTTTATTATGATTATATCACTGTCATTAGACTGTAGTTTCAGTGCTGAACTAATTATGTGTATTTGATACTTGGTTATTTTATACTTAGGATGGGTTTTTTAGAGTAGGGTTAAAATGCTTCATTGATTTTGTGCCCCATCATGCTCTAATATCATTATCTCTATTTTTAAGATCTAAATAATTGATTCGAACCGCTCAACACGATCTTCATATTAAAATGTGCTTAGATACCAAATTTTATAATTTTATAATTTTTTTACTAATTGTTTAGAGAGATACAAAATCACTATTTTGAATGGTCCAAAATCTTCTAAAAGTTGTTTGTACCTATTTAAAAAAATAGCAAATATTTTAAAAAAATATAAAATTTTGTATCCAAGAATATTTTAATATGAAGATCATATTGAGCGGTTCAGATTGACTGTTTAGACTTTAAAAATAGAGATAACAATGTTGATGCATGATTTAGCACAAAACTAATAAGATATTTTAACCCTCCTCTTTTTTTTATTACGGGTTTAGGTTTGAGATAAGTATACAAGGACTGTTGTTCTGACAAATTTATTTGGATTTTGCCCTGAATTTTTTTTGTTTTTTCTTTGGACCCATCAATCTGTTTTAGTTGCTTTGTATTCAAGCCAGGCGCAGTTGGCCTTGTGCGGATTAATTTAATTCGAAATTAAACATCATTTAGTTGAACCGAATCTAATGTAAAATGTGCTGTATTTCAGAGTCGAATTTTGCGAGATTAATTTAAAGAAACGGACATTTTTGTGAGGTCAGGTGGCCTCATCTACCTAAAAAACAAAGAAATCAAGAAAAGTTAGTCTACTGTTAAATCACATTTAGACCAAAATATTATTGTCTGGATCTAATTGTCAGGATGAGTCATATATGAACGGTTCATTTTTTTAAACCACCGCCTGTAAGACATGGATTATGACCTAATATAGTTTTCAACCTTTTTACCATTTTATTGCATTCTAAGTCGTGAAATTTTATGACTTAATTTGTTTGTTGTGCCGTTAAACCTACCTGAACCTCAACTATAAAGAAATAATTAATGTGTGGTTAGGTATAAGCCTGAGATATCCTCGTAAAAGTTATAAGCCATGTTAGATCCACGTGGAAATTAAATTATATATTGAAAAGTTGCATCAACCAAACTAGAAAAAACAACCTGCCTTCATGTTGTAATTTTGTAATTTTGTCGTTGTTGGAATGTTGAGTCATTCAGGTTTAGGTCGGAGGTGGACCATCACATAAAAAAAAAAAAATACGACACTAAATAGGTAGGGGTAAAAACAGAGCGGATAATGTCTAATCCGTATTCGACCGTATTAACTTAGATACAGATATCCGTGTTGATACGAATATGGATACAACAATGATTTTAAGTTATAATTATTCATATCTGAATAGTAGATATAAACTATATAGTTTAATATATATTATGAAAAAATTTATGATAGTGACTATTATAATTAGATAAATATTATGAACTTTAATATTTTTTTTAATATTTATATATTTTATTAATAAATATCCGACTCAATCATATCTGAATATGTATTTGTATCTGTTTAATATTTGATTTGTATCTGCATCTGACAAATAAAAACAGATACAAATATATACAAATATAGTTTTGCCACCATCTACTCCATATCCGATCCGTTTTCACCCTAATAAATAGGTAAAAAATGAAGAAGAGAAAGATCATGAAAATAAATAGGTTTACTGGATCAAACTGAAAAAAAATAAGAAGATGATTGTAAGTTTGTAACATTTTTCCATGTTTCTCCAAAGAAAAGAGAAAACCTCATTTTATCAAAGGCCACTAAGTCCGGCCCATCTAAGAAGGAAGAGTGAGAGAGCACTTTAGGCCCATAATTATAATTTACGGGCCATAATCTAAAGCAAGAGAAGCCCATTATAATTTCGAGTTCAACAGTTTTGCAGGCACAATATATATTGACTAAATAAATTTCGATTTTTATAAATACAGTGTTGGCATGCTACATACAATAGTAGAAGATTGTTAACGGTATACGATACCTGAAATATTTGGATACTTGACAATTCTGACATCATATTTCATATTAAACTAAAATATTTTTGAAAAAAAAAAATCTTAACAGATTATATATCAAATTTCATGTAAATTCAGTGGTATTTCATATTTGATACCTCATCAAAAATAGTTAAATATAAATTGTTGCAAATTTTAAGTCGTTTGATGCACGATTGGATTTTAAAATTACTAGTTATTTTTATCTTTGTCAAAATTATTAAATTAATGCATTATCAATGGATCTATCCTTGCATAAAATGATACAATCACGTATTCTAAAATATCCCATCAGCTTAAAAATTTGAGTCATGAAAATAAAGCGTACTATATCTTTTTTATTTGAGTAAACAGGAGTTGTGCTTCCAATGTGTGATGTATGCGGAGTGGAAAAAACGTGCCTTGCCGTGCCGTGACTAACACGCCGTGACTTTGATCTCGTGCCGTGCCGTGATCAAGTTAATTTTTCACGTGTCGTGCCGTGCCGTGATCAAAATGTTAAGGGTTGGTCACGCCACTTGAATGGTCACGCCACATGAGTCACGCCGTGTCTAAACGTGCCGTGACCATACGTGACTCGCGTGACCATTTAATCATAATTTAGGTTAGTTTATTAAAGATTCACCATTAAATCAATATCTAATGGTCCTAATTACACGTGACTCGCGTGACTACGTGTCGTGCTATGCCGTGCCAAAGTTTCGAAAGATGGACACGGTACGCGAATGGTCACGGTACGGGTCACGCGAGTCACGGCACGTAACTGACACGCGTGCCGTGTCGTTCCGTGACGGAGTCGGCTCTGCCGTGCCATTTTTCCCACTCTTCAGTATGCCTCTCAGAAGTTTATTAAATTGCTTCTAATTAATTCAACTCACAACGGATGAACTGGATAAACATAAATAAATCTCAAACGAATCAAACATGAAGAGGAGGCGGATTTTTTTTTTTTTTTTTTTTTGTGATGTGCATAAAATGACGAAAATGGACCCATTATCATTTAACCTCAGTATAATATCCAATCATTACAACGGAAGACTACCTTAGAAACTTTCGTCAGACAAATGGGGAGATCGTAAGGAACTTCCGTTAATAACTTCGGTCATGTTTTAGATATATTTTAATTATTAATTTCAATTGGTAAAATTCAGATTTAACTTGATTGTCTTACTGTCCTTGAGGGGTCCGAATGACTGCAACGCTGCATGATGCAGCATAACTTATAAGAAAGGGTTTTCTTCTTTCTTTTTTTAAATAAAAAAATGGTACGATCTCAAAACAAAGCTAACCGTCTGATTTGTGCTGCTCCGTATTCAGCACAACACTGAACACAGATCTATCCTTAAGACCTTGTTTATCTGATTAATTTGAAGATATAGTACATTTAATTATTTAATGGAGATAAGTCAAAGCCCTAAACGTCAATATGAATAATAAATTTTGAATTTGTGATTTTTTACATACAAAATAATGTTTTAACCATTAGGTATGTTTACTTGGATTGAGAATAGGTTATTTTTTAGATTAGATTATTCGGAATAGTCTATTTAGTGTTTGATTGAGTTATAATTCAAACGTTTTGTCTTATTAGAATAGACTATTCTTAAGAATTTTGAGATGTGGCTATTATAATAAGACAAACAACTGTTATTTTTAATTTGGCTATTCTAACTGTTCTTGTTTTGTTTTGGATAGATATAGTTCTCGGTCTGATTTTTGAATTGAAATCTGCTGAAATCCCTCATTCGTAAACAGTGTTTCTGAAATCTCCGAAATTTCTAATCCAGCTATCCAATTTTTTCTATGCACGCATCTCAAAACAGTTAATTTTTTGTACACGTATCTCGAAATAACTCGACGGCTGAATTTCAAAAGACAGAGATTTTAAAAATACTGTTCACACGTGAGAATTTCGGCGGATTCATCTCGCCGATTTTTATATTAAACACATCGAGTTAGTTTTACACAACCACCCACAACCTAACGGATAAAAAAATGGATGTCACGTGCCTGCATTGAATACAAGTACTACTACAGTACTACTGGTGAATTATTTCTTTTAATCTTGTAAAATGAATTAAATAAGCGAGTCAAATTTTGTCAAATTAAAAAGTAAAGTTACTGAGAATTAGTTTTTTTTTTTATTTAGTAGCAAAAGATAATACTTTTTTTTGTGATAGATTGCAAGTTGAAAATCTGACCGGAGAATTTCTTATAAATATGAATTCTGATCTAAAGCAATACCAGACCGAATACAATGAGATATGAGTCGTTAGTTTCAGTATCACATAAATCCCAATGGGAAAACCCCTCCCCCTATATCTAAATAGACAATGTATTATTTTTAATCCAGCTGTGAGTATTGTACTCAGTCCAATACATGAAGAGATATAGACTTTGTGAATATTAAAAATGTCGGTTACTTGACCTCCAATGCTCTTTCTTCCAAAAAAATAATAATAAAAAAATAGTGAAGCGATCGATTTGATAGAGAACGGAGTAGGTCCGATGCCCATCGGATCTACTTTTAGGTTCAACGAGCATAATGACCGTCCGATCTAATTTAAGATTTGTGCGCACGGAAATTGAAACAGACATGCACAAAGTTTAAAGCGTTATGCATGAATCTTAAAGCAAATCAACGGTGATTAAACCCATCGAATCAGAGTAGGTCCGATGCCCATCGGACCTACTCTCAAGTGGATTTAATAAATTTTAATTGTATTCATCATGTTAAGTTTGTACAATTTAATGAGTAAACTTTTTATTGCAATTAATAAGCGAAGTGTCTCAGTGTTGGTTTTGTATCGAATAATAGGTTGATTGAGCTCTAATTAGTAGAGTTGTATAAGAAGTTTGTAACTTGTGACTTGTTTGGTATCAGTTCTTTAATAACTCGCTCGTTACAAATTTGAAATTGGCTAGCTCATTAAACTTGCGAACTAAGTTTGAACAGATTCTAACTCGCTCATTATAGTTATATAAAGTCGGACCACATTCAATTCCAATCGAACCCAATTTCCAATTTCTCTCATTTTCTCTTTCATGCCCATTTCCAATTTTCAACCGTGTTTTCCTCCTCCCATTTCAAGATTTCTATTCCCTAACCTAAATATCTAATCCCAACCCCTTCCCCAAGAGTCGCACCGGCTAGTCCTGCCTTCGCCAACCACCTCCTTTCTCTCAAATGAACTTTTCATGAGTTATGAGTTGTTTCGAGTTGGTCACGAGTTGAATCCAATTTGCATTTTGAATTCAAACCTATCTTCCAATCTCGAGTCAACTCGGTTCATTACCACCCTAAGCTGATGACAAGTTACCCTAACTCACTCGAACTAGGATCATTAACAGCCCTACTAATCATTCTGGATTGTGTGGTTCATATGGGATTTTATTTTCGAAAAATTATATATATGATAAAAATCTTGAAATTATATATTTTTTTCTTTTAAAATTTATAATATCATATTAATTCCTTTAAATTTTAAAAACTTACAAATATATCCAATTCATTGTCATTTTATTTATTAAAACTCATTTAAATTTATAAAATTCTCATTTTATAGTTTATTACAAAAATAAAAAATATCTAGCTTGTGTGAGTGAATTGTTTTGTCGTTTATTTGACTGGTTTGTGAAGGCAAATGGTTTATTTGTGTACTTAGTGACGCATATACAATTTGATATTTAGGCATACGTTTGTGTGTAAGTCGCAAGTAGAGAAACTGACCATTTGTCTTCACAAACTGACTAGTTAGAAGACCGATTTTTTTGCACATGCTACATATTATTTTATTTTTTTAATAAAGGGTGAATTTAATTTTATAAATTTAAATAATTTATAATAGAAGCGACTATCAATTAAGTAAATTTGTGAGTTGTTGAAATTCAGAAGTATATATGATATTATAAATTAAAAAAAATATATAATTTTGAAAATTTTAAAGAATATAAATGAAATTATCTTTTTATTTTGTATGTCATTCAATTTTTGCTGAATGAATCTCATCTTCAACGTTTATTTTATCGCCTAAAATTTGACTTGATTAAATTTGATCTGTTAAGCTCGCTTTTGATTCTGCCATAACATAATCTAACGAATCTAGATACTCGGAACTATTCTCTGTTCTTTTTGCAATGTTGAAAAATAGTAATAAACTCTGTTTTTCCAAAATAAACTGAGAAAAATTAGCTTTATTGATACTCCAATACACTTAAAAAATAGACAGTTTATATATTGATATCATCAGAAAATCATAATTAGATCAGAAACTAGACAGTTTATATATTGATATCATAAAAAAAAATAGAGTGAGTCTATGGTACTATGCATAGCAAGTATTAGTCCGAACTATGGAGTCATATATTTCCATTTTGAAAATCCTAATGGTCGATCCGAACAGTTTAACGTGATCTCCACATGAATATGTACTTTCAGACTAAATTTTATATTTTTTCGAACTTTTTTACTATATTTTAAGATAGGTAGAAAATCACTTGATCTGAAAATTCTGGACCATCCAAAAACAGTGATTTTCTACCTATCTAAAAAAATAGTGAAAAAATTCTAAAAAATAAAAAATTTAGTCCACAAGTATATTCTCATATGGAAATCATGTTGAACGGTTCAGATCGACCATTAAAATTTAAAAAATGAAAATATTGATCTGTAGTACAGACCAATCCGTGCTATACATAGTACCATAGACTCACTCAAAAAAATAGACAGTCTAGATACTCGGAACTATTCTCTGTTCTTTTTGCAATGTTGAAAAATAGTAATAAACTCTGTTTTTGAAAAATAAACTGAGAATAATTAGCTTTATTGATACTCCAATACACTTCAAAAAAAATAGACAGTTTATATATTGATTTCATCAGAAAATTTGTGATTAGTAACATTAATGTCATTTTAATTTTCGAAATCAAAGAGAATATAACACTAGGTCCCAATTTTAAAATTTTCCATCAAAAGGTTGTGCACTGGAACAAATTTATAAGGATATAACAGTTAATAATAAGAATAATATTTGGAAAAAAATAAAACATTGTAGTTATTAAATATATTTTTCAAAAATAAAATAAAATAAATTGAAAATATATATGAATGGAAATATTATTATAAAATTAGTAAAAAGATTTTTATATATTTAAATTTTGAATTAAAATCTAATTTAAGACAACAATGATATGAACGTTCAAAGTGAGAATCATATAAAGCTAAAATAGAATTAAGTTACCAAAACAAAATTCCGCGTACGCGACTCGAACCCATGTCCGCCGAAGTCCAACCAAAAAGTTCTCATGCGACTGACCAACTCCGCGACATTTCCTGCGTGTAATAGGCGGTCAAAATAGTTTACTTAACCAATTATTAGATTAAAAATTAGGCAGATCGCTCTCCAACGGTCGACTCCCTTTTTGTGACCGTTGGAGCCTCGCCCATTTATACACAGATCAGGACCATTAGATTGCTCTCCTCTCTCATTCTTTCATTTATTTCTTTCTCGTTCTCTCTTTTTCCCCTCTCACATCCCACACTGTCTAACTTATTCTCCCTTCTCAGATTATTCCGCACAAATCAATCTCGAATTATTCCAAAATGATGCAACAGGTGCCCCCTCGGCCTCTGATGAGGAGCTGCTCTGATCTCTCACATGTGGCTCACAAAGTGCCGGCAGGGGACACGCCTTACGTACGGGCAAAGAGGGTTCAGGTAATTTTCCCTTTCGTTTTAGGGTTTTCTGGGATTATTGGATCTGATTCTTTGGTGATGACTTTTTGTTCGTCTTTGATTGAAAGAACAAATCTTGTAAATTGTTACTTTCAAGAAAAGTTCGGTTTGTTTTTTCTTGGTTTCTTATATCAAGAATTGTGTTTATTGCATGAAAAAAGAACGAAAATTGTCAACAATTACAGATTATTGACCTGTGCGTATCTCAATTGATATTTGTTCAATATATTAGTTCAGGTAAAAAAATCCTTCCGTGAAATTTTGGGTTTAGGGTATCACTTAAAATTTTCAAGAATTAGTCTTTCTTTAAGTTACTTTCCGAATCTGTCTTGTAGAAGGTCTGATAGAATGGCTATATAGCGTTTATTGAATAATTTGGGGTATGATTCTCCTACTTGAGTTCTTTTCTCTTCATTAATAAAAAAATTCAATTCTAAAAAGTTCTTTAATTTCAATTTTTCAGCTGGTAGACAAGGACCCTAACCGAGCTATTGTGCTATTTTGGGCGGCAATAAATGAAGGAGATCGGGTGGACAGTGCGTTAAAAGATATGGCCATAGTGATGAAGCAGCAGAATCGAGCTGAAGAAGCAATCGAGGCCATCAAGTCTCTCAGAAATCGCTGCTCCGATCAAGCCCAAGAATCCCTTGACAACATCCTCTTGGATCTCTACAAGGTAATTCCCTACATTTTTCTGAATTCCTATTGATATTTATAGAGAGTATTAGACAAAATTCCCTTGGATCATTATAATCTTTTTTTATTGCTGACAAGATTTCACAAAAATCAATGATTTAGGACTGGTCTGGTTACAGTCTGGTAAAAGGAGCAGTATTGATCTGTGACTGTTTTGGTTATAGTCTTTCCCATCTTTTTTTGTGTTCTTTTTTCTGCATATGTAATGAATCTTGTTCTTACTGGTGAAGTACCAGAGCAATAATCAGTTAAGGACCGAATAAGTCCTAGGGTTAAGGGATCATTATAATTATTTAAGAGAGTATTAGACAAAATTCCCTTGGATCATTATAATTTTTTTTTATTGCTGACAAGACTTCACAAAAATCAATGATTTAGGACTGGTCTGGTACAGTCTGGTAAAAGGAGCAGTATTGATCTGTGACTGTTTTGGTTATAGTCTTTCCCATCTTTTTTTGTGTTCTTTTTTCTGCATATGTAAGTTCTTACTGGTGAAGTACCAGTGCAATAATCAGTTAAGGACCGAATGAGTCCTAGGGTTAGGGATCAAATTTAAATGGAAGGTATATAAGCTAATTGAAATTTCTTGATATGGTTCAGAGATGCGGTAGAATAGATGATCAGATAGCATTGCTAAAACGTAAATTAATGCTGATCAACCGGGGCCTCGCATTTAATGGTAAGCGCACTAAGACGGCCCGATCTCAGGGGAGAAAGTTCCAAGTCACTGTTGAACAGGAAGCGACGCGGCTTCTGGTAATTTTCATTTTCTTTTTCCCCTTTCATTCATGTTATGCATGGCATATATAGCTTCAGTTTCATAACTTTGGAGCTAGCAGATTCATCAATCCTACATAACATAAACTTTAAACGAATTAGCTTCATAACTTAAACCAGAAACGCGTCTTCTGGTTATTTTCCTTTTCTTTTTCCCCTTCCATTCATGTTATGCGTGGCATAAACTCTGGAGTTAGCAGATTCGTCAAATCAGACATACATAAACCTCAGAAATCTAAATTACCCAACTAAAAAAATTACAGACTTTAGAAAATATCAATGTTAAATATTTTCAGACACAACAAAAATTACAGACTTAAACTAAATTTAGCTTCATAACTTAAACCAGAAAAGTCCAATTAGAAAATATATCCTGAAGTACTTTTTATTTCCCCTTGCAGGGTAACTTGGGCTGGGCACTGATGCAAAAAGAGAACTACAAAGAAGCTGAGGCAGCATACCGGCAGGCTCTCGAAATTGGGCCGGACAACAACAAAATGTGCAACCTTGGCATCTGCCTCATGCAGCAGGGATGTGTTGATGACGCCAAAAAGATCTTAATGCTGGTGCGCCCACCATCTATCAGCGATCCGCTAAGGCCTGACCCGTTAAGGGGCTCTGACTCGCACTTGAAGGCCTTTGAGCGGGCACAGGAGATGCTTCGTGACCTTGAGAAGCGCAACCCCGCCAACTGGAGGTTCGAATCCATTCTTGGCCAATCATCAGCGGCCATCTGGCAACCACACCCATGCATCGATTATGCGGCACCGCTGCCTGTATCAATCCAGGTCATGGAGAAATTTGCAAATGAGAATTGCAAGCCAGACCTGAATAGAAATTTGAATGTCGATGCAGCGCCGTTTTACTCTTCTAAGGTGGTGAAGAAGTGCCTTAATTTTGGAAGCGAGAACCTCAATTTGAAGAGACCACGACCCGTTAAGGATCTCCAAGCTGGTGCAGGTGGTGTGTTGATGGAGCGGGTTGAGAGGAGGAGGTCGATCGAGAACCGGTACCCTGAATTACCGAATGCTGACGAGTTCGATGCTGCTCTGGTTGAGGCAATCCTGTTGCCTTTACTAGATGAGGAGACTGTTAAAAAAGGTGGTAAAACTGACACGAGCGAGTCGCGTGTGAGTTCCACTCAGAGTAGCCCTGCAATGCCAGAAGGGAAGAAGCTGAGGATATTTCAAGATATCACCTCTTCGCTGAATAGAGAGTAGCTTGATTGTTGCTGATTGGCCGGGTATTCTTTTAGGAGATAATTTGTCTAATTTTAATTTGACCAAGGAGATGGGCTTGTTCTCCTAGGGTATGGGATGGGGGGGGCGGGGCATAATTTAGGGCTCCTAGCTAGGGAGGTGAGATTCTTTATTTTAAGATTAAATAAGACCATGAGATGTTTTTATTATTCCTGATTTATATGTAAGTTGTGCTGAATTTGATTATTGACAATAACTGAAGTATTTGGATTAATTACTTGTTCACTTTCTTCTTTCCAGTATTTTGTTGCTGAACTTGTGATGAAATGTTTTACCTATCAAATATTGACTGATCTGAGTTTGAATGATAGTTCGTTCACTTTCAAATATTGGGCAATATTTGTAATTTCTGTTCTGAGTTTGAATGATAGTTCTGTTTTACTGATTAATTAAGTTGTTCACTTTCTTTATTGACTGATCTGAGTTTGTGATTAATGTTTTATCTGTCAAAGTATTGACTGATCTGAGTTTGAATTAAATCAGGCACGAAAATAATTTTTGTAATTTCAATGATTCAGCACAAATAGTACCCCTAAACATCGCAGAGAAAAGTATAGGTACAGTTTTACCAGAATCCACAAACCTTTATTGATTATCTTAGAACAGAAATAACCTTTATTGATACAGCTCGTAGAAAAAAAATAAAGAATTTGGTGTTCAGAAACTTTAAGAAACATAAGATTTACCAACAATGAATTATCAATCTGTAGAATCTTCAGGGCATAATGGGAAATAAATAAATTAGACAATACTCAATTGTGAGTAATTAACTCTATGGTTAAACAAAAAAAAGAAAATCAGAGTTGAGGGATATACAATTTTTGAAGGGTAAATAGAAAATTAGACAATAGAAAACTGAACAAGTTTTGAAGGGTAAATAGAAAATTAACCCAAAAAAAGAAATTAGACAATATACAATTGTGATAAGAGTTGAGGGATATATTATTTTGAAGGGTAAATAGAAAAAGCAACTCTTAAATATAAGAAACCAAGTACAACCAAGCAAATTTTTGTACTATAACATCCTCAATCAATATAACAGCAAACATAATCAGGTAATAATAAATAAATAACATAATCATTTTTTCATTTTAAATATTTATCAACATAGCAAATTATTGGGAACATTAGTGACAAGACTGAATTAAAATACAATTATCAACATCTATTGTTCCTACAATTTAGTGCCCAATATTTGAATCAAGTCAATCACAACACATTTTAAAATTCAGACTCTTTAAGAAATCGGGAGCCCCACAATTCACACAGGCTGTGAATTTCAAGTTACGAGGTAAAAGTGCAGTTGAATCTTGGCTGAGGCGAGTAGGGCTTGGTATTGATCAAGGGGTTTCTCTCAAAGAAGTTAGAGGGTCGCAACTCAAAGCCACCACTAATCATCGGCATCAACGGGAAATCCTCTTGGTATGGGATGTGATGAAATCCAGCAGTGTACCATAGCACTATATCTTTGTTCTTTATCCCTCTATTCCTGCTTGTATAATCAATATAAGTTATATAACCAACACTACCATTGATTCCTGTTACTCAATCATGCGTTCTATATTCCAAACAATTCATTTTAAGGAAACAGTAATTCAATGAAATTGAAGTATCAAGTACATTTACCTGTGACTCCAGGTAGCTAGGTTATCATCCCCTCGGCTCTGATCAGTGTAGAGTCCGGCGGCCCACTTCTCAGACTTATTATAAGGGGTGACCCACACCTGCTTTTTGCTATAACTAGCCCGTATTTGTGGGAAATCATTGTCAGCCAAAAATGACACACCAGTAGCACTGCCTGGAATCAGCCTATACCCTACTGCATTTCCCATCTTAGTCTTCTTATTTGGGTTCACAATTAACAAATCGGCTGCAGGGTCTGCCCCAATCTTGACCTGTGCATCGGATTCTGTCTCTACAGTTTCAGTGACCACCGTCCAGTAGCTCCTCCTTGGAGAAGAGGAGTTGAAGTCGGACAGTTTAACTGGCTTGAGCTTTAGTTTCTGAAAAGAGTTCTCTGTGCCATCTATGTCCAGGTCGATGTGGTATGTAACGAAGTGGTCATGGTACACAGCCATGGTGTTCTCGGCAACCAGTGTACCATGCTGATCAGAATTTATCTGGTCGGTGTGTGTATATGGTGTGCCTTTCACTTCCATCATACCCGTTAAGGAGACCTAAAAGTAAACCCGATAAGCTAAAGTAATGATGACACTGTTTGTCCAGTAGATGAATAAAAAGAGTTATCATCAGTTCTTTGAACATAAAAGAAAATACCATACTTGTAGCATCATTTATAGAACTAGTAAAATAGTAAATCTGACTCTGGTAACAGCAACATCTAAATTTTAAAGTTTGTTACTAGTACCAGTAAGATAAATAGTTTGATGTTACCGTCCTGATAACATCTATTGTAATGATTTCCATCTGTTCACATATTGCTCTCAATGCAGTCAACATTTATATTGAAATACCATTATGTTATCACCCAATAAATACTGAAGGTAAATGATAAGATACCCGAAATTGAATAGAGCCGGTGGTCTTGAATTCCCAGTCCATGACGTAGTCATAGTTTCCAACAGTTGAAACCATTCTCACCACAAGGGTCACCTCTGGACGCACCTCAGTTATCTACAATACATTTTCTATAGAATCAATATCTATCAACTCCAATTCAATCATAATTTAGAAAGTTGTTGGCATGTTAAAATCATGTGTACTACTGCAAATTAAACTCACCATTTGACCAGGAATTCCGATTTCAGTGTGGCGCCAGGCAATATCACCAGCATATCGTTCAAAGATACAAAAAACATTGGACATCTTAACTGGCTTTCCATCCTGGCCTGCATAGTAGCCATCCATGAACTCGGCATGGGCCGGGCAATCGGTACTGGGCTGAAGCGGGAAGGACCAGAGTCCGAACCCATACTCCCCTGCATCAAAGAAAGTGCGGAAGTACCACTCCTCTGCCGGGTCCATGTATGGCACAAACAGCTCTGACACAAAGGTGCGGTACAGCACGCTTCTGTGTGTTTCCATATCGGCATCATAGATTGATGCCAAGGAAATTACTGCCCCGGCCCGCACATCGTACCCCAAGTGGAATGCCCAATTAGCCCATCTGAATCAAAAGTCCGTATAATGATTTATGCAAATTGCTAAACAAAAGTCAAAAATGCCTTTGTTGTTTCTTCTTTTACTATTTTTGATGAATTTTTAAAAATCACTATTTTTCAGATTTTTATTTTTATTTTTTATTATTCAAAACACTGATTTTTAAAAATCTTTACAAAATAGTAAAAAATTTCCAAAAAAATATAAAATTTGGTTCCCAAGCACATTTTAATATAGAGAACACATTAAGCACTTCAGATCGACTATTTGAACCTTGAAACCGCAAAAACGAATCGGTAGCACTAAAGCTCAAGAACTACCACTTTGATCTTAGCCAACTTCTATATATATATTATATGTATCACTCGTTAGACCTCTATATATATATATATTATATGTATCACTTGTTAGAACTAAAATACTCCAAACCCAGAGCTCCTTTTGCTGACTTGTAGACACAACGTGGCCATTTCCATTTCTATTATTAAAAGAGTTCAATTTCGCACCAAATAACTATTTGTGAATTGTGACCACACCTAACATTTAATTATGATTAATTTACTGCATAACACAAAGAAAGGGAGGAAGAAAAAACCAATCTAAAAACATAAGATGTGACAGCACACCTAACATTGTGGCCATCAATTTGAAAGCCTCTTCCCTGTGGCTGCACAATGAACCCGGGTTTGGTCTCAGGCCCGACAAATGGCCCCACCTTATCAGACCTGAAATCGGTGCCATCGGCCTTGGGCACGGGTATCTGTACACGGTCCCTGTAGTTAACAATCTCCATTGCCTCCAAATCAACAATGATCAGCACTCCTTCCACCGGCCTCGCATAAAAGTTGGCCGTCTCACCGGCCACGAAACAGAGCAATGCTATCAATCTCTTGAAGAGTTGCCTTTCGCCAAACCAACCGACAGTGAAGGTGCTGCACACAATATCGTTCACATCCAGTCCCCTCTTAGATAAAGATTGTAAGAATGGGGGGTAACTGAGTGGGAGCAGGATAGCGGCGCCTTGTTCTTGTAAGGTGAGAATGGGGTAGCCAGAGCCGGTGTGTATCTGATGGGAGATAATGAAGGATCCCATAAGGTCGACGGTGAGTTGGTGGGTTTGGTTGTTAGAGCGTAAAATGACAAAGGCACGGCGGCTTGTGGAGGAGGAAATGCGGGATAGAACTTCGGCTTTGTCGGGCTCGTCGAGGCCAACATAGTGGAAGGTGGTTGCAGAGGAGAAGAGAGGGGAGGAGAGGATGATGTGGCGGGCCGAGGAGATTTCAGAGGGGGTCAATGGGTCCAGCGGATGGGGAGAAGCTGTTGAAGGAGAGATAGAGAGGACTAAGACTGAGAGGAAGAAGATCTGAAGGAGATTGATTAATGATGTCATGATGAAACTAGTTGATAAGTGTCATTACTGGACAAGGCTTTAGTGTTATTTGTTCTTATACCAATCAAATTATTGGTCTCCTTTTAAAAAAGTAGAAACTGGTGCGTACAGAATAATTAACAAACGCTGATAAATGATAATACCAACGATCATTTTTAAGATAACAAATGGGCCCCACCTCTATCTGTCTGTAGTTCAAGAATATGATTTTCTAGACACTTGTTATTCAAGCACGAGAAATGTGACGACATTTGTTATTTACAAATCAAATAATAATGATTTTGTTGAACTACACTATATTACATTAAATTACGCTAAAATACGGTAAATTCTGATAAATTACTGTGTGTCTTTATAGTGATGTATAATTAATTTTTTGTTTCTCTTTTATCTTCATAGTGATTTATAATTAGAAACTATTTTTTTAAGAGACACTATGAAGAGCAAGATAATGAAATCTAACACTGAAAATTCGAATTTTTTGTTTAAATTATTTGTCAGATTACTTCTTTTGATGTATAATTAGCATATTTATACTAAAATATTCTAAATTACTTGAAATTATGTTGAATTACACTATATTACATTAAATTACGCTAAATAAGGTAAATTCCGGTAAATTACATATGAATATGGATGATATCTTTACTGAGAAAGCGAAAAACGACGACGAAAGTTCAAACGGTCATAAAACGGCGCTCGAGTGTCCGATTCAGCAAATGACCACTTTTCGGAAAGCTTGCGAAAATATGCATGCGTCGGTGCCCGCGATGCCGGATTTCAAAATTCAGAATTGCCACAAAATTAAGGGAAGAGCCTCAAAACTTGAGTTGAAGTTTCCGATTAAGATTTTCATTTTTATTATTCAATCTAAGTAGCTCAGTAAATTAGTTATATAATGAACTTGTAGAATACTAATTTTTACTATTTTTGGAATTTTTTTACTATTTTTTTTATTTATGAAAGATGGCACAAAATCGGCCTATTTAGCGTAATTTACCATATTTCATTATAATTAGTGAAATTAGTGTAATTTAGCGTAATTGAACATAATTTAGTGTAATTTAATGTAATATAGTGTAATTCAACATAATTTCAAGTAATATAGTGTATTTTAGTATAAATATGCTAATTATAAATCAAAAGAAGTAATCTAACAAATAATTTAAACAAAAAATTCGAATTTTCAGTGTTATATTTCATTATCTTGCTCTTCATAGTCTCTAAAAAACAAAATTAAGAAATTGGTCATTTTTTAGCCGGTTTCTGGAGAGGAGAAAACCGGCCAGAAAATGGCCGGTTTAGGCATTTTTCGAAAATCCTAGAAAATGAGTATATTTATTAATTTGTAATTAACATTGGATATTAATAAAAATGTCAGGCGTTGCTGGCACTGCGTTCATTGATTTGTCCCAGACGTCAGGGTCGATGTTATTATTTAACGAGGGTTCCAGTACTCATCTTTTACATATATCTCATTCTATCTTATATTTTATATTTTTATTTTCAAAATTTAATATGTTGATCGGAACCGCTCAATATGATATCTGTACTAAAATATATTTGAATGAAATTTTATAATTTAAAAAAAAAATTTACTATTTTTTTAAATAGGCAGAAAATCACTTTTTTTTTAACGGTCCAGATACAGTGATTTTGTACCTATCTTAAAAAATAGTAAAATAATTACAAAAATTATAAAATTTCATACCAAGCATATTTTAGTATGGATATCACGTTGAGCGGTTCAGATTGATAGTTTAGACTTTAAAAACAGAAATATATAATACGAGGTATTAGAACCCCTCTTATTTAATTTACTTATTTTCTAATGTTATATAGAAAGTCGCCTGTCTCAGTAGTTTGATTATAAACGTAATTGTGATTCAGAAGTATGATGGAAAATATATCATCCATAGAACGTCAATCTGAAATGCTGCCAGCGTTTACTTACATATGACTTTTAAGCAAGTCAAACAGAACAAACAAAAAGGGTGCATGTTTTAATGGCGAACTAAGTGGATTAAATATAAGAAACCAAGTAGTAAATTTCTGTACTTACCATCACCAATCAATATAACTGGAAACATAATCAGGTACGAATAAATAATAACATAATCCTTTTTCCATTTTAAATATTTATCCAGGTGTCACAGATCTGTCCGTTTAATTCATTACAGTTTAGCAGTCTATAAAATCATTATTATTTCAATTCGGTAATAATAAAAGCCCTTGCTCACATATTTACCTACTCATCTATTTAATCCTCTTAGAACTCTCGTAGAGGTAACTGAAGACAACTACAGCTGCTGCAACTACTACTCCAACTGCACTCTGTGCCAGAATGGTACTCGCCTTGACATCAGCAGCTTTGGAACCTGTAGGAGGCTTGAAACCAAGCTCTGACAGCTTCTTGTGCGACTCAGCATAGTCCTTGAAGAATAAATCCTCATCCTAAGATGATGATAAAAGAAATCAATATGAGATCAAACTTCTATTAAACATGGGAGTTAGATAATTCCTAATTGTACTAATTTATTTCTCCTTTAATTTTTTAACAACAAGATACCTTGGCATAAAGCTCAACATAGTGCCTAAATTTGGGATCAGCTAACAACGCTTTGTCAGTAGGAAGCTTTAGGAGCCCCTCAGCCTCCCCCTTCAGTAGCTCCCTGTAGTAATAAACAGTAAAACAAAGGGAAATTGGGGTGATTAACATTTCTATGTTAAATTTATATGCATGAGACTGTGTTTCTATTACTGACTTACACAAAGTAAGAATTGTCAAATTTAAGTGGCTCTTTAGTCCAGGGACCTTCAAATCCAGATCTCTCAGGATGGCCTCGTCCCTTTGGGAGAAAAATTCAAGTTATGATCTACTAATGAAAGGTGTCTATATAAGCTATCAATTATTGACCTAGTTATTTGTTCAGAGAAGGTGATAAAAATCACATACCAGAGTATGAGCACCAGAGAGTGCAACAATGTCCTTGTCAGATAAGCCCATCCTATAAAATATATCCCTCAAATGTTGTGTGCCTACAAAGCAATTAAGAATCAAATTAACTATAGAGAAAGTGATTAATATTATAAAAGCGCACTGTATAAGTAATAATGTTGTTCTCCTTTTAGCTTATTCTTTCAAGTATGCATGATCATATACATGTATAATTTTTATTTTCCATTACCTATGTTCTACTGGGCACTGATAGCGTTGGTGCTATTGAGCTGGTACAGGTAATGAAGGTATGACAACCCAATCCAAATTATAATCAAGGTACCTTGCTTAGCATCAGGAAGGCGACCTTCTCTGGGACACACTGTTGAATCCTGAAATAGAATTGTACGTGGTTAGTTCCATGCACAAGTAACTTCAAGAATATGCAAATGCAAGAAAAAGCACGAGAATATTTTTTTATATTACAAGCAAAGCTAATAATAAGAAACAACAAGTGAGAAATAGCATACCTTGCGACCAGGAACAAAGTCAACGGTGGGACCACCGGTAACCTCAACTGCAACCACTCCAGCAAGCTAATTACTCGCAGTAAATTTTAGTTAGTATTTAGTAAATAAAAAGAAGTTACTATCATACAAAGATAAATTGTGGATTATGGCAAACCCAGAGATATTAAAATACTAATATAATCCTTGTAATAGAGGTAAACTGTTGAATGTAGTAAAGTCTTAATGAACAAATTTCTTTGGAAACATCAATAATTTAATAACAACATGACTGAGTATTTAGCTATCACAGTTCATTTGCATATAAGTTCTGAGTGATTTGCACATTTTACTTCTAGACTTTTTCATTTTCTTTTTGAAAAAGGTGGTACATCAAACACTTGATCCATCAATAGGGAAACTTCCGAAATGCAAAGTTTACCAACAAAATATAAAATTGATAAACATAATATTGAGTGTATTTTTCATTACCTGGTATAGGTCAGCATAAGTGATTTTTGGATGTTTCGCCTTAATTGGCTCTGTTCATAAAGTCAAGAGAGACAGAAATCAGGAGGCACAGTTTTGCCCTCAAGTGATAATTTTTTTTCTATTTGTTCTGACAAGAGATATATTTAAAAATTTAGCGACATTAATAGGTATCTAAGAGTTCAGATAGTCATAATGAGGGCCATAAACAAAAATTAAGGGCAGTAGTTGATGATATCTATGTCCACAGCATACCCAAAAGATCAATGGCAATCTTCAATCCTGCATTGGAGCCATGTGAGTATTCTTCCTCAAACCTAATTGATCCATTCGGGCCACCTGTTTTTGTGTTTACATCATATGTACCAGCATCATGCCATCTGAAATAAGTAAAGAATAAAACAAGGTAAAGATAAAAGAGAATTGAAATTAACTTTGAACACATATACATAAGCTCCATCAATTTCTGGATTCTAGCATGTCCATTAAAATCTATGCCAAAAATTTAAATAAAACTTTCCAACCAAGATATCATGGGGCATTTCATCAAACAGTTCTCAAACATAAGCCACTTTTTTTTCAAAAAGAAAATCCATCCCGCATTACTAATTGCTGCCCGGTACAATCCTTTGGGCTGGCAAAGTGGGTTTCGAACTCATGATTAGCTTAAAAGTCCACAAATCGACGAAAATACAATAATAGAAACTCGCCATCTAGAATCCAAAACAAATAGTTTCCATTATATTTCCTCACTGAAAAAGCACACAGAAAAATATAAAAACAAGGAGAAAGATTACGGACGCGAGGCGAAGCATGATCGGAGCGCAATTCTTGCTAGCGATAAGAGCGCGCAGATCTCTGCGAGCCTTGTTGATCTCTTTCATATACTCAGCATCGACCACAGGTGCAGCCATGTCTGTAGCCTACTGTGCTGTGATTGAGGGATTTAGAAGCGAGGAGCGAGAGGAGAAGGCGGAGAGATTAAGAGAAGGGAGAAGAACTGGAGAAATGGAGAGAACCGGTTACCTCGAGGTGCGCGAGGGGGGAAAGGATATGGTACGATTGGTTGCGTGAGAGACGATTTTTCTAAACAAATAATATAATAGGTTTTCTCAGAGGATAAGGACAATTGGAATAAAAAAAAGAGTAATTTTTTTGTCCCCGCTGTTTGGTTCTCTAAATGTCTCCTGATGATAATTACTGTGTTAATCATTAATTAACAATTTTAACCAACAGTTAGTGGTCCCCGTCTAACTGTCAATACCCACTGGCAGGACCACTACTATGAATACTTGTTTGATTAGGTATGAATACTTGCTCGACTAGGTATGAATACTTGTGCGACAGACAACTCGAAAGTATGTCATCATGGATCTCATTTGAAAGAGAAAATTGTGTAGAAGACGTTCGTGGATTTAGATTTGCAAAATTCCTCATAGATCGTTAGAAATATTGGTTAGATTGAACGGAGAAAAAAAAAACCACCTCTAAAAAATGTGTAAAAGATGAGTAAGTGATGTGTCCAGTTTTTTTTTTAAATATTTGATATATTAGATATGAATACTTGATATATTATATATGAATACTTTATATCTTAGATATGAATACTTGATGTTTTAGATTCGCAAAATTTCTCACAGATCCGCGAGATTGAATGGAAAAAAAATCCACCTCTAAAAACATGTAAAAGATGAGTGTGTGATAAAAGAAATAAAAAAAAGTTTATATGTTCAATTTTTTTAGAATATTTAGTATCTTAGGTATGAATCTTTGTTCGACGAGGTATGAATACGTACACGACGATGTATGAAATACTTTCTCGACGTGATATGAATACTTACATGACGAGTTAGTGAATACTTGAACGACGAAAACCCGAAAGTACTTCATCATGGATCTCATTTGAAAGAAAAATTACGTAGAAGATGTCCGTAGTTTTAGATTCGCAAAATTATTCACAGATCGTCTGAAATATTAACGAGATTAAACGGAGAAAAAAACCCACTTCTAAAACGTGTAAAAGATAAGTGTGTAATTAGAGAGAAAAGAAAGTTGATGTCCACTTTTTTTTTTAATACTTGATGTCTTAGGTACGAATACTTAATATATTATATGATAATAATTGCACGCATAAGTATCCATCATACGCGCGCCAGTTGTAAATTTTTTCAATCATAAGTGGTCCCTCAAGTAGTTAATGTAGTTAGTGGTCCCCATCATACTTTACATATCAGTTAATTAGGAAGACGTTTAGGGGACAGAATGGAGGGACTGTTAGTCGATCTCTAAAAAAAAATATAAGTAAAAAAACTTTAAATATTGATAAATAAAAAATATATTTCTAGACACTTATAAATGAAAATAAATCTGCTGCGATTCAAACTCTGCTTTTTCAAATTCAATCTTTAATTTTTTGAGATACACGAATTCTCAGTTCATTGTTATGCACGAATCTCAAAATAAATAAATGGTTGGATTTGGAATAGCAGGATCCCTGCTATTCTTTGAAATCGCAGCAGATTTATTTCCCTTATAAATGGAATTTGTAGAAAACAAATTCTGTAGTTTTAGCATTTTATGGTAAACTATATATTATTTTACAATTTATTACTTCGCGGTTCAACAAAAGAATGCATATTTTTAATTGTTTTGTGGTTTATCTAGCACATCGACTCTTTTTTGTTCATTTATAATACATTAGTTTTAAAACTTGTAACTTCCATTAAAATAAACATAAATTAGTTGAACATAGAAATATATTAGTTTTACACAAATAGTCTTTGATTAGAATAAATATTACAAAAATATAGATAAACTAGTAAATATTAAAAAATTATATCTTGATAATGGAAAAGTTCTCCTTAAAATATTTAAAGAACTTCTCCTTAACTTTATTCTCATTTATAAAAAGTTTCGGCTCCTCTAATTATTTAAAGAACTTTTCTTTAAACTTTATTCTCATTTACAAAAGTCATACTCATGGACGAAACCTTAAGATTATAATAATTGTGTAGATACATATAAAGAAAGTTGTACAACCTCATGATTTTATATCATTATTTGAATTTGTTGTATTTGTAATTAATTTCTCGAAACATTGACATCGGATGGTACTTGGATGCTCTTGAATGATATTTTTTTAGGACTATCGAATTAATTACATCAACCAATAGTGCATTTTTTTTACACACCAACATATATTTACTTTAAGATGTTTTTTGAAAGATTTAAGCAAGCAGTGGCGGAGCCACAACCAATCAGAGATAGATAATTGTTTACTTTCTGAATTTTGAAACATATTACTGAATGAGGAGGGTTCCAATGCCTCAATTTTTCATGCCTCCACCATGCCTCCATTTTTAAAACTTTAATAACTCAAATTTTAAAACTTAAAAGTCAAATAAAACCGTTGGATATGATCTACATCATTTTATCTATATGCTCATAAAAAATTATCACATTTTGATTTTGTTTTTATGTGAATCAATAAGTTGAAAAATCAACGTCTAGAAATTATCCACATTAGTACGTTTTTTACAAGCTCTTGATGGCAACCAAAACAAAATTGAAATGTCATAATTTTTTTACACGTGCATAGATAAAATGATATAGATCATATCCAACGGTTTTATTTTGACTTTTAAGTTTTAAATTTTGAGTTATTAAAGTTTTAAAAAATGGAGGCATGGTGGAGGCATGAAAAATTGAGGCATTGGAACCCTCCTCTTACTGAATTCATACTAATTTTGTTTGAATTTGAATTTTGTCTATCCTTGATGCTCTCAGCTCTCAGTGAAACCGAGTTACAACATATTTATTGGAGTTTTTTTATCAATATGTTTTAAAAAATAGAACAAAAGGAAGAGGGGACCAAAGGTTTAACAATGGGACCACAATGAATCGTTATTTTTTTTTTGTCTCAAAGGAATGAGTCAATTTCTTTTACCAAGAAATATGTTGAATTTTAATGTAAAGCATTAAAGTTTTTTTTCTGAAGTTCAACTGTTTAAAAATTAATTGAACTTCAAAAGAATGATCTAATGGACTAGACTTGAAAGTAAAATTTAATAATTTGATGCTTCACATTATTCTTAAAAAAATATTTTATGTTAACTTTTTAGAGCAAACTAGGGTGTAATATGCTCCTCGAGAGGGTTTCGTAAGTACAACTCCAAAAGTCTATAGGATTGACTTCAAACGATAATCCAAACCGTTGAAATCCATTTACTTCATGAGTGATGCATGTACATGCAAAATTTTGGAAGTTTTGAATTCATTTAGTGCAAAGTCAAGTGGTAAAAAAAATGAACATTTTATAAGTTATTTTATGTATTCATTTTCATTTTTTTTTTTACCGCTTGACCTTGTACTAATGAATTCAAAACTTTCAAATTTTCCATGTAATACATCACTCATGAAGTGCATGGTTTCGCTGTTTGGAACCAATCCGATAGACTTTGGAGTTGTGATCACCAAACCCTCTTGGTGAGTACATCACACTCTAGCTTTGCTCAACTTTTTATCTTAACATAATTTTTTGAAAAAAAATTCAAGTTTTCAGTCTAATTTGGTCGATTCCTACCGATCCTCCCGAATTTGATTTCATGATCAATTCACTAGTTCTGCTTCCAATTTAATTTTTTTTTTTACCTACGTCTGATAAAAATTCTAGCTACGTCATTGAATACATGTCTCTCTACATAGAGGCGTACATATCAACATATTGCGGAAATAAATCTGTTGTTATTTCAAAAAATAATATGAATATGTTATTCCAATCCCAACCGTTCACAATTTTTTATGCGCGAATCTCAATATAGAAATTTTTTTATACAAATCTCAACAAAACTTAACCGTTAAAATAGAAATAACGTTCCTGTTATTCCTTTGAAATAACAGCAGATTTATTTCCACATATTACTAGGTTTGTGGTTTCAAATTGTTCATTTAAATACTGATTTTCTCTGTAGACTTTTTTATTTACAAAGGATGCCACGGCTTTTTTTTTAAGATTTTTTTTTATCAACATATCAATTTGACTTAAAATGAGGTTACTATCCGAAATTGTGAAGGTAAATAAGTCGAATCAAAAGATCGAGTACACTGTACACCTGTGGATAGCAGGCGTAGTGAAATCCTCGAAACGGGGGGTAACAGTATCCAACAACCACTGCTTTCACATATTTTATATTTATATATTTAAGCGCATTTAATGCTAAAGAAACAAAAGTACATAATTAAATCAGATAAGAGTAGAATCGAGACAATCTCTCCCGGCATTTTTATTAATACCCTAAAAAAAAAACAAATTATCAAATCTGCCCTCACTCAAATTATTTTTAAAACTGCTCTAACCGCCCAGCCACTGGACGGTCCAGATCCATAGCAGACCGTCCAGTGGCTGGCGGTCCACTACCCAAAGCTGACCTCCCAGTGGCTGGACGGTCGACTTTTTTTTTTTTTTAGAGATAATATGAATATTAAGATGCTGAATTCTAACGCAAAAATTCGGATTTTTTTTTTAAATATTAGTTAGATTACTTCCTTTAAGCATATTTATACTAAAATATACTAAATTACTTTGAATTATGTTAAATTATGTTGAGTTACACTAAATTACTTTAATTATGTTAAATTACGCTAAATTACATTAAATTACGCTAAAATACGGTAAATTATGCTAAATTACATATTGATAGGGACGATGTCTCCACTGAAAAGGCGAAATACGACGACAAAACTTCAAACGGTCATAAAACGGCGCTCGAGTGTCCGATTTCAGCAAATGACCACTTTTTGGAAAGCTTGCGAAAATACGCATGCGGCCGTGCCCACGATGCTGGATTCCAAAATTCAGAATTGCCAAAAAAACAAAGGGAAGACCCTCAAAACTTGAGTTGAAGTTTCCGATTAAGATTTTCATTTTTATTATTCAATCTAAGTAGCTCAGGTAAATTAGTTACATATGAACTGTAGAATACCAATTTTACTATTTTTGGAATTGTTTTACTATTTTTATGATTCATGAAAGATGGCACAGAATCGGTCTACTTTAGCGTAATTTTCGCGTAGTTTAGCGTAATTTACCGTATTTTAGCATAAATTGCGAAGTTATTGTTATTTAGCGTAATTTAAAGTAATTTTAGTGTAATTCAAGGTAATTTTAACATAATTCCAAGTAATTTAGCGCATTTTAGTATAAATATGCTTAAAAGAAATAATCTAACTAATATTTAAAACAAAATTCGAATTCAGCATCTTGATATTCATATTGTCTCTAAAAAAAAAAAAAAGTGGACCACCCACTCACTAGGCGGTCAGCTATGGGTAGTGGACCGCCCAGCCACTGGACGGTCTGCTATGGATCTGGACCGCCCAGTGGCTGGGCGGTTAGGGTAGTTTTAAAAATAATTTTGGGTGAGGGCAGATTTGATAATTTGTTTTTTTTTTAGGGTATTAATAAAAATGCCGGCAATCTCTCGAACGAAGAAAAGTGAAAAGGTGTTCAATTTTGTTATAGTCGGACTGTCCAAGCAAGGTATTGTATGCCGCCAATTGAGCCCAATACTTCACCTCGCAGGGAAGAATAGTATTCATTTTCTCGAGTTACTCCAATTATAGGCCCATCTATGGCCCATAAAGAGATTTTTAGTCTCACAACTGCTGCACAAAAATCCGCTGGAAATAAATCTGCTGTTATTCCTCGAGAATAACAGAAACATGTTATTCCGATTCCAGTAGTTGGTCGTTCGTGCATGAAAAACTTACTTCATCGAGATTCGCGTATAAAAAAAGTTGTGAACGGTGAGATTGAAAGTAACATGTTCATCGCGCTTCGGCTGCAGGAATCACAGCCAGATATGAGTTCCCAATCCCGGTTACTCAAAGTTGTGGAGATTTTATTTAAGAATTATTTTTAACAGTAGGTGATATTTTTTTTTCGAAGAAAATCGTATAACAAAAAATATTTATAATAAGGAATTGATTTTTCGAACTAAACTATTAAAAAAATGAATATTCAATTAATAACTGAACAAAAATATAATAATTAGTTGTTTATCTCGTCGGAAAAATAAAATTCGATTTATGTTAGAGCTCGCGTTAGGTCTGGTTTTGATTGGCTGTTAGGACTTTTCTTTAAGAACAATAATTGGAACAATAAAATTTAGGAAACCAACGTAGGTCACTTTCTTTGTTTTATATTAAGATCATAAGTAACTGAATCGGTTTTTGCTACGTCTGAGAGGTCCCCAGTAGCGTATTTGATACCGCTCTCTTTTTTTTTTTTTAATCAATTTTTGTTCACGATGCAATACTACGAAAAAGAATACTTATTTCAGAGTGAGCCTATGGTGCTATGCATAGCACGGATGGGGTCCGTGCTACGGTAAAAATTTGACTTTTTTAAAATTCTACATGGTCGATCCAACCGTTCAATGTGATAACCATATGAATATGTACTTGCAAACTAAATTTATATTTTTTCGAATTTTTTTACTATTTTTTTAGATAGGTAGAAAAATCGTGTTTTTTGAAAATTCTGGACCCTCAAAATTCTACCTATCTAAAAAAATAGTAAAAAATTCGAAAAACTATAAAATTAGTTTGCAAGTACATATTCATATGGTTATCACATTGAACGGTTGATCGACCATTAGGATTTTAAAAAGTCAAATTTTTGGCCGTAGCACGGACCCCATCCGTGCTATGCATAGCACACTAGCCTCATCATATCTTTCCGTCCCTCACACCCACTATCCTCCAAATTCTCGCCCCTCAGTTAGAGAAACTTGTACTATAGTTCCACTAATGAGTGAGTCTATGGTACTATGCATAGCACGATTTGGTCTGTAATACGGATCAATTTTTTGTTTAAAAAATTTTAATGGTCGATCTGAACCGTTCAACATAATTTTCATATGAATATGTACTTGCAGACCAAATTTATATTTTTTAGATTTTTTTTTACTATTTTTTATGATAGGTAGAAAATCACTGTTTTTGGATGGTCTAGAATTTTCAGATCAAGTGATTTTCTATCTATAATAAAAAATAGTAAAAAAATTCTAAAAAATATAAAATTCGGTATGCAAGTACATATTCATATAGAAATCATGTTGAACGGTTCGGATCGGTAGTTAGGATTTTGAAATGAAATATTGATCTGTATTACGGACCAACCCGTGATATGCATAGTGGGGACCATAGAGGAATGGTATTACGGACCATAGGCTCCCACTAATTATACGGTTTCCACTAATTATTATTCTAAAAAGATTATATGGTCCCCTAATTATAGGGTCTCCTCTAATTATTATTCTAAAATCCCCGCAACACCCTTCATCTATGGTCCCCACTAATTATATGGTTCTCCTTTTTTCAGTCCCTGCACTCGTTCCCACGTCAACCTTCATAGATATAATACTTGAAAGATAAGATAATAACACTTGAAAAATAAGATATTAATACTTTGATGCGTAACTTGTTATGATCATCCATTTTCCAGTCCTCCAATCGTCCCCATGTCAACTTTCCTCTAATGAAGTAGTTGGGACCCCGTATCACCGCATCAACCTTCCCCAATCGTCCCCGCGTCAATCTTCCTCTAACAAAAAATAGTTGACCACATAGGTATAAATACTTCAGTGCATATGTATAAATATTTTCAATACTTAGATATTAATACTTTCAGTGTCATATGTAAAAAAAATACTTATAAGTATAAGCATAAATAGTTGCACGACGAGGTATAAATACTTAAAAGTACGTTATCATGGATCTCATTTGAAGGAGAAAATTGTGTAGAAGACGTTCGTGATTTTAGATTCGCAAAATTTATCACAGATTGTCAGAAATATAGACGAGATTTGAACGGATAAAAAAAAGCCCACATCTAAAAACATGTATGGTCCCCCATGTAATTTGAGTGGTCCCCTACATGTATTTATGGTGCGAATACGTTTGATAGATTTGATTGGAGAGATAATTATTTACATAAAAATTATTCACCTGATAGGTATAAATACTTCCGTGCATAGCTATTAATACTTTAGAAAAAAAATCGAATTGTGGATGTTTTTGCGGTCCCCGCAAGAAATTATCTTTCCGCATTTAATTTTCGGTGGTCCCCCTACAGGTACAGTGCGAGTACTGTACTGCGGGTACTGTTATCTCCTTTCACGAAAAAAATTATGGCATGGGGAGGGGGTACCTAATAGGTTATTGGGTACTCCCTTGAACGTACCGAATAGCCTATTCGATACTTATAATTTTTGTAAAAAAAAAATAATCATGTTGGTCTCCTAATTTTTTTTTTAGTCATGGTTTCTTAAAAAAATTCGGTTGTTAGTTGTTACTACTACAGGTAACTTTTTCATGTTGTCCTTATTTTCTAATACAAAAGACATTTCTTTAGGATTACTGATAGTTATTTGAGGCAATTTAATTTAGTTTGAGGCGGTGCTCACATGTATTAGGTCCTGATATGTGTTATACAGGAATGAGATTAGAATTTTTTTTTTGTGTGACAAATATTAACTTCTTTTTAATATATCGACAGTAATAATTTGTTATTAAGTATTTTACGACTCTATACTTATTTCTAAACACATGAATTCACAACAACATTTAAACACATGTAATCATTCTTTCTCATCCTTCAAATTTCTTAATTTTTGCTTTGAAAGTGGAGGTGTCTACTTTTAAAAGTACGAGTCCAAATAAAACACTTGAGAACACGATCTTAGCTCTCGAATGCGTTTGCACGTTATAACGCTGCAGTCACGCATAGTATGTGCATGTTGAGCGTCAAAAT
>JAJGRW010001056.1:506335-654273 GCA_025461045.1 Carex parvula | reverse complement strand
TTTGTTTCTTTAGCATTAAATGCGCGTTAAATATAAATATAAAATATGTGAAAGCAGTGGTTGTTGGATACTGTTACCCCCCGTTTCGAGGATTTCACTACGCCTGCTATCCACAGTGTACAGTGTACTCGATCTTTTGATTCGACTTATTTACCTTCACAATTTCGGATAGTAACCTCATTTTAAGTCAAATTGATATGTGATAAAAAAAAATCTTAAAAAAAAAGCCGTGGCATCCTTTGTAAATAAAAAAGTCTACAGAGAAAATCAGTATTTAAATGAACAATTTGAAACCACAAACCTAGTAATATGGAAATAAATCTGCTGTTATTTCAAAGGAATAACAGGAACGTTATTTCTATTTTAACGGTTAAGTTTTGTTGAGATTTGTATAAAAAATTTCTATATTGAGATTCGCGCATAAAAAATTGTGAACGGTTGGGATTGGAATAACATATTCATATTATTTCTTTGAAATAACAACAGATTTTTTCCGCAATATGTTGATATGTACGCCTCTATGTAGAGAGACATGTATTCAATGACGTAGCTAGAATTTTTATCAGACGTAGGTAAAAAAAAAATTAAATTGGAAGCAGAACTAGTGAATTGATCATGAAATCAAATTCGGGAGATCGGTAGGAATCGACCAAATTAGACTGAAAACTTGAATTTTTTTCAAAAAATTATGTTAAGATAAAAAGTTGAGCAAAGCTAGAGTGTGATGTACCAAGAGGGTTTGGTGACACAACTCCAAAAGTCTATCGGATTGGTTCCAAACAGCGAAACCATGCACTTCATGAGTGATGCATTACATGGAAAATTTTGAAAGTTTTGAATTCATTAGTACAAGGTCAAGCGGTAAAAAAAAAAAAATGAAATGAATACATAAAACAACTTATAAAATGTTCATTTTTTTTACCACTTGACTTTGCACTAAATGAATTCAAAACTTCCAAAATTTTGCATGTACATGCATCACTCATGAAGTAAATGGATTTCAACGGTTTGGATTATCGTTTGAAGTCAATCCTATAGACTTTTGGAGTTGTACTTACGAAACCCTCTCGAGGAGCATATTACACCCTAGTTTGCTCTAAAAAGTTAACATAAAATATTTTTTTAAGAATATGTGAAGCATCAAATTATTAAATTTTACTTTCAAGTCTAGTCCATTAGATCATTCTTTTGAAGTTCAATTAATTTTTAAACAGTTGAACTTCAGAAAAAAACTTTAATGCTTTACATTAAAATTCAACATATTTCTTGGTAAAAGAAATTGACTCATTCCTTTGAGACAAAAAAAAATAACGATTCATTGTGGTCCCATTGTTAAACCTTTGGTCCCCTCTTCCTTTTGTTCTATTTTTAAAAACATATTGATAAAAAAAACTCCAATAAATATGTTTAACTCGGTGAAACGATTTCACCGAGAGCTGAGAGCATCAAGGATAGACAAAATTCAAATTCAAACAAAAAGTAGTATGAATTCAGTAATATGTTTCAAAATTCCGAAAGTAAACATTATCTATCTCTGATTGGTTGTGGCTCCGCCACTGCATGCTTAAATCTTTCAAAAAAACATCTTAAAGTAAATATATGTTGTGTGTAAAAAAAATGCAACTATTGTTGATGTAATTATTCGATAGTCCTAAAAAAATTCATTCAGAGCATCCAAGTACCATCCGATGTCAATGTTTTCGAGAAAATTAATTACAAATACAACAAAGTCAAATATGAAGATAAAATCATGAGGTTGTACAACTTTCTTTATATGTATCTACACAATTATTATAATCTTAAGGTTCGTCCATGAGTATGGCTTTTGTAAATGAGAATAAAGTTTAAAGAAAAGTTCTTTAAATAATTAGAGGAGCCGAAACTTTTGTAAATGAGAATAAAGTTCAAGGAGAAGTTCTTTAAATATTTTAGGGGAGCCGATACTATTCTAAGAAATTTGAGGGATGTAATTGAGCACTCCTCAACTGGTAACACATTTTAATTTTATTTTTGTTTACTTCTATTATTTAAACAACTTTATACATTTTTATTTTTTTCCATTATCAAGATATAATTTTTAATATTTATTAGTTTATCTATATTTTGTAATATTTATTCTAATCATGACTATTTGTGTAAAACTAATATATTTCTATGTTCAACTAATTTATGTTTATTTTAATGGAAGTTACAAGTTTTAAAACTAATGTATTATAAATGAACAAAAAAGAGTCGATGTGCTAGATAAACCACAAAACAATTAAAAATATGCATTCTTTTGTTGAACCGCGAAGTAATAAATTGTAAAATAACATATAGTTTACCATAAAATGCTAAAACTACATAATTTGTTTTCTACAAATTCCAATTATAAGGGAAATAAATCTGCTGCGATTTCAAAGAATAGCAGGGATTCTGCTTTTTCAAATCCAACCATTTATTTATTTTGAGATTCGTGCATAACAACCAACTGAGAATTCGTGTATCTCAAAAAATTAAAGTTTGGATTTGAAAAAGCAGAGTTCGAATAGCAGCAGATTTATTTTCATTTATAAGTGTCTAGAAATATATTTTTTATTTATCAATATTTAAAGTTTTTTTACTTATATTTTTTTTTAGAGATCGACTAACAGTCCCCCCATTCTGTCCCCTAAACGTCTCCCTAATTAACTGATGTGTAAAGTATGATGGGGACCACTAACTACATTAACTACTTGAGGGACCACTTATGATTGAAAAAATTTACAACTGGCGCGCGTATGTATGGATACTTATGCGTGCAATTATTATCATATAATATATTAAGTATTCATACCTAAGACATCAAGTATAAAAAAAAAAAGTGGACATCAACTTTCTTTCTCTCTAATTACACACTTATCTTTTACACGTTTTAGAAGTGGGTTTTTTCTCCGTTTAATCTCGTTAATATTTCAGACGATCTGTGAATAATTTTGCGAATCTAAAACTACGGACATCTTCTACGTAATTTTTCTTTCAAATGAGATCCATGATGAAGTACTTTCGGGTTTTCGTCGTTCAAGTATTCATAACTCGTCATGTAAGTATTCATATCACGTCGAGAAAGTATTTCATACATCGTCGTGTACGTATTCATACCTCGTCGAACAAAGATTCATACCTAAGATACTAAATATTCTAAAAAAATTGAACATATAAACTTTTTTTTATTTCTTTTATCACACACTCATCTTTTACATGTTTTTAGAGGTGGATTTTTTTTCCATTCAATCTCGCGGATCTGTGAAAAATTTTGCGAATCTAAAACATCAAGTATTCATATCTAAGATATAAAGTATTCATATATAATATATCAAATATTCATATCTAATATATCAAATATTTAAAAAAACAACTGGACACATCACTTACTCATCTTTTACACATTTTTTAGATGTGGTTTTTTTTTTCTCCGTTCAATCTAACCAATATTTCTAACGATCTATGAGGAATTTTGCAAATCTAAATCCACGAACGTCTTCTACACAATTTTATCTTTTAAATGAGATCCATGATGACATACTTTCGAGTTGTCTGTCGCACAAGTATTCATACCTAATCGAGCAAGTATTCATACCTAATCAAACAAGTATTCATAGTAGTCGTCCTGCCAGTGGGTATTGACAGTTAGACGGGGACCACTAACTATTGGTTAAAATTGTTAATTAATGATTAACACAGTAATTATCATCAGGGGACATTTAAGAACCAAACAGCGGGGACAAAAAAATTACTCTTTTTTTTATTCCAATTGTCCTTATCCTCTGAGAAAACCTATTATATTATTTGTTTAGAAAAATCGTCTCTCACGCAACCAATCGTACCATATCCTTTCCCCCCTCGCGCACCTCGAGGTAACCGGTTCTCTCCATTTCTCCAGTTCTTCTCCCTTCTCTTAATCTCTCCGCCTTCTCTTCTCTCGCTCCTCGCTTCTAAATCCCTCAATCACAGCACAGTAGGCTACAGACATGGCTGCACCTGTGGTCGATGCTGAGTATCTGAAAGAGATCGACAAGGCTCGCAGAGATCTGCGCGCTCTTATCGCTAGCAAGAATTGCGCTCCGATCATGCTTCGCCTCGCGTCCGTAATCTTTCTCCTTGTTTTTATATTTTTCTGTGTGCTTTTTCAGTGAGGAAATATAATGGAAACTATTTGTTTTGGATTCTAGATGGCGAGTTTCTATTATTGTATTTTCGTCGATTTGTGGACTTTTAAGCTAATCATGAGTTCGAAACCCACTTTGCCAGCCCAAAGGATTGTACCGGGCAGCAATTAGTAATGCGGGATGGATTTTCTTTTTGAAAAAAAAAGTGGCTTATGTTTGAGAAACTGTTTGATGAAATGCCCCATGATATCTTGGTTGGAAAGTTTTATTTAAATTTTTGGCATAGATTTTAATGGACATGCTAGAATCCAGAAATTGATGGAGCTTATGTATATGTGTTCAAAGTTAATTTCAATTCTCTTGTATCTTTACCTTGTTTTATTCTTTACTTATTTCAGATGGCATGATGCTGGTACATATGATGTAAACACAAAAACAGGTGGCCCGAATGGATCAATTAGGTTTGAGGAAGAATACTCACACGGCTCCAATGCAGGATTGAAGATTGCCATTGATCTTTTGGGTATGCTGTGGACATAGATATCATCAACTACTGCCCTTAATTTTTGTTTATGGCCCTCATTATGACTATCTGAACTCTTAGATGCCTATTAATGTCGCTAAATTTTTAAATATATCTCTTGTCAGAACAAATAGAAAAAAAATTATCACTTGTGGGCAAAACTGTGCCTCCTGATTTCTGTCTCTCTTGACTTTATGAACAGAGCCAATTAAGGCGAAACATCCAAAAATCACTTATGCTGACCTATACCAGGTAATGAAAAATACACTCAATATTATGTTTATGAATTTTTTTTGTTGGTAAACTTTGCATTTCGGAAGTTTCCCTATTGATGGATCAAGTGTTTGATGTACCACCTTTTTCAAAAAGAAAATGAAAAAGTCTAGAAGTCAAATGTGCAAATCACTCAGAACTTATATGCAAATGAACTGTGATAGCTAAATACTCAGTCATGTTGTTATTAAATTATTGATGTTTTCCAAAGAAATTTGTTCATTTAGACTTTACTACATTCAACAGTTTACCTCTATTACAAGGATTATATTAGTATTTTAATATCTCTGGGTTTGCCATAATCCACAATTTATCTTTGTATGATATGTATAATATATCGATATTAGCAAGGAATAGTAACTTCTTTTTATTTACTAATTACTAACTAAAATTTACTGCGAGTAATTAGCTTGCCGGAGTGGTTGCAGTTGAGGTTACCGGTGGTCCCACCGTTGACTTTGTTCCTGGTCGTAAGGTATGCTATTTCTCACTTGTTGTTTCTTATTATTAGCTTTGCTTGTAATATAAAAAAATATTCTCGTGCTTTTTCTTGCATTTGCATATTCTTGAAGTTACTTGTGCATGGAACTAATCACGTACAATTCTATTTCAGGATTCAACAGTGTGTCCCAGAGAAGGTCGCCTTCCTGATGCTAAGCAAGGTACCTTGATTATAATTTGGATTGGGTTGTCATACCTTCATTACCAGTACCAGCTCAATAGCACCAACGCTATGAGTGCCCAGTAGAACATAGGTAATGGAAAATAAAAATTATACATGTATATGATCATGCATACTTGAAAGAATAAGCTAAAAGGAGAACAACATTATTACTTATACAGTGCGCTTTTATAATATTAATCACTTTCTCTATAGTTAATTTGATTCTTAATTGCTTTGTAGGCACACAACATTTGAGGGATATATTTTATAGGATGGGCTTATCTGACAAGGACATTGTTGCACTCTCTGGTGCTCATACTCTGGTATGTGATTTTTATCACCTTCTCTGAACAAATAACTAGGTCAATAATTGATAGCTTATATAGACACCTTTCATTAGTAGATCATAACTTGAATTTTTCTCCCAAAGGGACGAGGCCATCCTGAGAGATCTGGATTTGAAGGTCCCTGGACTAAAGAGCCACTTAAATTTGACAATTCTTACTTTGTGTAAGTCAGTAATAGAAACACAGTCTCATGCATATAAATTTAACATAGAAATGTTAATCACCCAATTTCCCTTTGTTTTACTGTTTATTACTACAGGGAGCTACTGAAGGGGGAGGCTGAGGGGCTCCTAAAGCTTCCTACTGACAAAGCGTTGTTAGCTGATCCCAAATTTAGGCACTATGTTGAGCTTTATGCCAAGGTATCTTGTTGTTAAAAAATTAAAGGAGAAATAAATTAGTACAATTAGGAATTATCTAACTCCCATGTTTAATAGAAGTTTGATCTCATATTGATTTCTTTTATCATCATCTTAGGATGAGGATTTATTCTTCAAGGACTATGCTGAGTCGCACAAGAAGCTGTCAGAGCTTGGTTTCAAGCCTCCTACAGGTTCCAAAGCTGCTGATGTCAAGGCGAGTACCATTCTGGCACAGAGTGCAGTTGGAGTAGTAGTTGCAGCAGCTGTAGTTGTCTTCAGTTACCTCTACGAGAGTTCTAAGAGGATTAAATAGATGAGTAGGTAAATATGTGAGCAAGGGCTTTTATTATTACCGAATTGAAATAATAATGATTTTATAGACTGCTAAACTGTAATGAATTAAACGGACAGATCTGTGACACCTGGATAAATATTTAAAATGAAAAAAGGATTATGTTATTATTTATTCGTACCTGATTATGTTTCCAGTTATATTGATTGGTGATGGTAAGTACAGAAATTTACTACTTGGTTTCTTATATTTAATCCACTTAGTTCGCCATTAAAACATGCACCCTTTTTGTTTGTTCTGTTTGACTTGCTTAAAAGTCATATGTAAGTAAACGCTGGCAGCATTTCAGATTGACGTTCTATGGATGATATATTTTCCATCATACTTCTGAATCACAATTACGTTTATAATCAAACTACTGAGACAGGCGACTTTCTATATAACATTAGAAAATAAGTAAATTAAATAAGAGGGGTTCTAATACCTCATATTATATATTTCTGTTTTTAAAGTCCAAACTGTCAATCCGAACCGCTCAACGTGATATCCATACTAAAATATGCTTGGTATGAAATTTTATAATTTTTGTAATTATTTTACTATTTTTTAAGATAGATACAAAATCACTGTATCTGGACCGTTAAAAAAAAAGTGATTTTCTGCCTATTTAAAAAAATAGTAAATTTTTTTTAAAATTATAAAATTTCATTCAAATATATTTTAGTACAGATATCATATTGAGCGGTTCCGATCAACATATTAAACTTTGAAAATAAAAATATAAAATATAAGATAGAATGAGATATATGAAAAAGATGAGTACTGGAACCCTCGTTAAATAATAACATCGACCCTGACGTCTGGGACAAATCAATGAACGCAGTGCCAGCAACGCCTGACATTTTTATTAATATCCAATGTTAATTACAAATTAATAAATATACTCATTTTCTAGGATTTTCGAAAAATGCCTAAACCGGCCATTTTCTGGCCGGTTTTCTCCTCTCCAGAAACCGGCTAGAAAATGGCCAATTTCTTAATTTTGTTTTTTAGAGACTATGAAGAGCAAGATAATGAAATATAACACTGAAAATTCGAATTTTTTGTTTAAATTATTTGTTAGATTACTTCTTTTGATTTATAATTAGCATATTTATACTAAAATACACTATATTACTTGAAATTATGTTGAATTACACTATATTACATTAAATTACACTAAATTATGTTCAATTACGCTAAATTACACTAATTTCACTAATTATAATGAAATATGGTAAATTACGCTAAATTAGGCCGATTTTGTGCCATCTTTCATAAATAAAAAAAATAGTAAAAAAATTCCAAAAATAGTAAAAATTAGTATTCTACAAGTTCATTATATAACTAATTTACTGAGCTACTTAGATTGAATAATAAAAATGAAAATCTTAATCGGAAACTTCAACTCAAGTTTTGAGGCTCTTCCCTTAATTTTGTGGCAATTCTGAATTTTGAAATCCGGCATCGCGGGCACTGACGCATGCATATTTTCGCAAGCTTTCCGAAAAGTGGTCATTTGCTGAATCGGACACTCGAGCGCCGTTTTATGACCGTTTGAACTTTCGTCGTCGTTTTTCGCTTTCTCAGTAAAGATATCATCCATATTCATATGTAATTTACCGGAATTTACCTTATTTTAGCGTAATTTAATGTAATATAGTGTAATTCAACATAATTTCAAGTAATTTAGAATATTTTAGTATAAATATGCTAATTATACATCAAAAGAAGTAATCTGACAAATAATTTAAACAAAAAATTCGAATTTTCAGTGTTAGATTTCATTATCTTGCTCTTCATAGTGTCTCTTAAAAAAAATAGTTTCTAATTATAAATCACTATGAAGATAAAAGAGAAACAAAAAATTAATTATACATCACTATGAAGACACACAGTAATTTATCAGAATTTACCGTATTTTAGCGTAATTTAATGTAATATAGTGTAGTTCAACAAAATCATTATTATTTGATTTGTAAATAACAAATGTCGTCACATTTCTCGTGCTTGAATAACAAGTGTCTAGAAAATCATATTCTTGAACTACAGACAGATAGAGGTGGGGCCCATTTGTTATCTTAAAAATGATCGTTGGTATTATCATTTATCAGCGTTTGTTAATTATTCTGTACGCACCAGTTTCTACTTTTTTAAAAGGAGACCACTAATTTGATTGGTATAAGAACAAATAACACTAAAGCCTTGTCCAGTAATGACACTTATCAACTAGTTTCATCATGACATCATTAATCAATCTCCTTCAGATCTTCAATCTCCTTCAGATCTTCTTCCTCTCAGTCTTAGTCCTCTCTATCTCTCCTTCAACAGCTTCTCCCCATCCGCTGGACCCATTGACCCCCTCTGAAATCTCCTCGGCCCGCCACATCATCCTCTCCTCCCCTCTCTTCTCCTCTGCAACCACCTTCCACTATGTTGGCCTCGACGAGCCCGACAAAGCCGAAGTTCTATCCCGCATTTCCTCCTCCACAAGCCGCCGTGCCTTTGTCATTTTACGCTCTAACAACCAAACCCACCAACTCACCGTCGACCTTATGGGATCCTTCATTATCTCCCATCAGATACACACCGGCTCTGGCTACCCCATTCTCACCTTACAAGAACAAGGCGCCGCTATCCTGCTCCCACTCAGTTACCCCCCATTCTTACAATCTTTATCTAAGAGGGGACTGGATGTGAACGATATTGTGTGCAGCACCTTCACTGTCGGTTGGTTTGGCGAAAGGCAACTCTTCAAGAGATTGATAGCATTGCTCTGTTTCGTGGCCGGTGAGACGGCCAACTTTTATGCGAGGCCGGTGGAAGGAGTGCTGATCATTGTTGATTTGGAGGCAATGGAGATTGTTAACTACAGGGACCGTGTACAGATACCCGTGCCCAAGGCCGATGGCACCGATTTCAGGTCTGATAAGGTGGGGCCATTTGTCGGGCCTGAGACCAAACCTGGGTTCATTGTGCAGCCACAGGGAAGAGGCTTTCAAATTGATGGCCACAATGTTAGGTGTGCTGTCACATCTTATGTTTTTAGATTGGTTTTTTCTTCCTCCCTTTCTTTGTGTTATGCAGTAAATTAATCATAATTAAATTTTTTCATTTTACAAAAAATATGTGTGGTCACAATTCACAAATAGTTATTTGGTGCGAAATTGAACTCTTTTAATAATAGAAATGGAAATGGCCACGTTATGTCTACAAGTCAGCAAAAGGAGCTCTGGGTTTGGAGTATTTTAGTTCTAACAAGTGATACATATAATATATATATAGAGGTTGGCTAAGATCAAAGTGGTAGTTCTTGAGCTTTAGTACTACCAATTCGTTTTTGCAGTTTCAAGGTTCAAATAGTCGATCTGAAGTGCTTAATGTGTTCGCTATATTAAAATGTGCTTGGGACCAAATTTTACATTTTTTGGAAATTTTTTACTATTTTGTAAAGATTTTTAAAAATCAGTGTTTTGAATAATAAAAAATAAAAATAAAAATCTGAAAAATAGTGATTTTTAAAAATTCATCAAAAATAGTAAAAGAAGAAACAACAAAGGCATTTTTGACTTTTGTTTAGCAATTTGCATAAATCATTATATGGACTTTTGATTCAGATGGGCTAATTGGGCATTCCACTTGGGGTACGATGTGCGGGCCGGGGCAGTAATTTCCTTGGCATCAATCTATGATGCCGATATGGAAACACACAGAAGCGTGCTGTACCGCACCTTTGTGTCAGAGCTGTTTGTGCCATACATGGACCCGGCAGAGGAGTGGTACTTCCGCACTTTCTTTGATGCAGGGGAGTATGGGTTCGGACTCTGGTCCTTCCCGCTTCAGCCCAGTACCGATTGCCCGGCCCATGCCGAGTTCATGGATGGCTACTATGCAGGCCAGGATGGAAAGCCAGTTAAGATGTCCAATGTTTTTTGTATCTTTGAACGATATGCTGGTGATATTGCCTGGCGCCACACTGAAATCGGAATTCCTGGTCAAATGGTGAGTTTAATTTGCAGTAGTACACATGATTTTAACATGCCAACAACTTTCTAAATTATGATTGAATTGGAGTTGATAGATATTGATTCTATAGAAAATGTATTGTAGATAACTGAGGTGCGTCCAGAGGTGACCCTTGTGGTGAGAATGGTTTCAACTGTTGGAAACTATGACTACGTCATGGACTGGGAATTCAAGACCACCGGCTCTATTCAATTTCGGGTATCTTATCATTTACCTTCAGTATTTATTGGGTGATAACATAATGGTATTTCAATATAAATGTTGACTGCATTGAGAGCAATATGTGAACAGATGGAAATCATTACAATAGATGTTATCAGGACGGTAACATCAAACTATTTATCTTACTGGTACTAGTAACAAACTTTAAAATTTAGATGTTGCTGTTACCAGAGTCAGATTTACTATTTTACTAGTTCTATAAATGATGCTACAAGTATGGTATTTTCTTTTATGTTCAAAGAACTGATGATAACTCTTTTTATTCATCTACTGGACAAACAGTGTCATCATTACTTTAGCTTATCGGGTTTACTTTTAGGTCTCCTTAACGGGTATGATGGAAGTGAAAGGCACACCATATACACACACCGACCAGATAAATTCTGATCAGCATGGTACACTGGTTGCCGAGAACACCATGGCTGTGTACCATGACCACTTCGTTACATACCACATCGACCTGGACATAGATGGCACAGAGAACTCTTTTCAGAAACTAAAGCTCAAGCCAGTTAAACTGTCCGACTTCAACTCCTCTTCTCCAAGGAGGAGCTACTGGACGGTGGTCACTGAAACTGTAGAGACAGAATCCGATGCACAGGTCAAGATTGGGGCAGACCCTGCAGCCGATTTGTTAATTGTGAACCCAAATAAGAAGACTAAGATGGGAAATGCAGTAGGGTATAGGCTGATTCCAGGCAGTGCTACTGGTGTGTCATTTTTGGCTGACAATGATTTCCCACAAATACGGGCTAGTTATAGCAAAAAGCAGGTGTGGGTCACCCCTTATAATAAGTCTGAGAAGTGGGCCGCCGGACTCTACACTGATCAGAGCCGAGGGGATGATAACCTAGCTACCTGGAGTCACAGGTAAATGTACTTGATACTTCAATTTCATTGAATTACTGTTTCCTTAAAATGAATTGTTTGGACTATAGAACGCGTGATTGAGTAACAGGAATCAATGGTAGTGTTGGTTATATAACTTATATTGATTATACAAGCAGGAATAGAGGGATAAAGAACAAAGATATAGTGCTATGGTACACTGCTGGATTTCATCACATCCCATACCAAGAGGATTTCCCGTTGATGCCGATGATTAGTGGTGGCTTTGAGTTGCGACCCTCTAACTTCTTTGAGAGAAACCCCTTGATCAATACCAAGCCCTACTCGCCTCAGCCAAGATTCAACTGCACTTTTACCTCGTAACTTGAAATTCACAGCCTGTGTGAATTGTGGGGCTCCCGATTTCTTAAAGAGTCTGAATTTAAAATGTGTTGTGATTGACTTGATCAAATATTGGGCAATAAATTGTAGGAACAATAGATGTTGATAATTGTATTTTAATTCAATCTTGTCACTAATGTTCCCAATAATTTGCTATGTTGATAAATATTTAAAATGAAAAAATGATTATGTTATTTATTTATTATTACCTGATTATGTTTGCTGTTATATTGATTGATGATGTTATAGTACAAAAATTTGCTAAAGGTTTTACTTGGTTTCTTATATTTAAGAGTTGCTTTTTCTATTTACCCTTCAAAATAATATATCCCTCAACTCTTATTTTTTTTTTTATTTAACCATAGAGCTAATTATCACAATTGTATATTGTGATAATTTTTTTTATTTCTTTTTTTGGGTTAATTTTCTATTTACCTTTATTATATCTAATATATCCCTCAACTCTGATTTTTCTATTCACAATTGAAATAGTCTAATTTATTTATTTCCCATTATGCCCTGAATCTACAGATTGATAATTCATTTGTTGGTAAATCTTAAGTTTCTTAAAGTTTCTGAACACCAAATTCTTTAATTTTTTTCTACTCACTAAAGGATGCACTGAATACATATGTTATTTCTGTTCTAAGATGATTCACAATAAAGGTACAAGCCTTTCTCTGCGATGTTTAGGATAGGGTACTATTTGTGCTGAATCATTGAAATTACAAGATTATTTTCGTGCCTGATTTAATTCAAACTCAGATCAGTCAATACTTTGACAGATACATTAATTACAAATTCAGCAACACAGAACTATCATTCAAACTTTGATAGGTAAAACATTTCATCACAAGTTCAGCAACAAAATACGATATAACAAAGAGAGAAACAGAATTTCAGATAATAGAAAAAAGAAAGTGAACAACTTAATTAATCCAAATACTTCAGTCATTGTCAATAATCAAATTCAGCACAACTTACATGTAAATCAGGAATAATAAAAACATCTCGTGGTCTTATTTAATCTTAAAATAAAGAATCTCGTGGTCAAACTCAGATCAGTCAATACTTTGACAGATAAACATTAATCACAAAATTCAGCAACACAGAACTATCATTCAAACTCAGATCAGTCAAGTACAAGTTCACCACAAGTTCAGCAACAAAATACGATATAAAAAATGAAAATACGATATTACAAAGAAAGTGCACAATAATTAATCCAAATACTTCAGTTATTGTCAATAATCAAATTCAGCACAACTTACATATAAATCAGGAATAATAAAAACATCTCATGGTCTTATTTAATCTTAAAATAAAGAATCTCACCTCCCTAGCTAGGAGCCCTAAATTATGCCCCTCCCCCCCATCCCATACCCTAGGAGAACAAGCCCATCTCCTTGGTCAAATTAAAATTAGACAAATTATCTCCTAAAAGACTACCCGGCCAATCAGCAACAATCAAGCTACTCTCTATTCAGCGAAGAGGTGATATCTTGAAATATCCTCAGCTTCTTCCCTTCTGGCATTGCCGGGCTACTCTGAGTGGAACTCACACGCGACTCGCTCGTGTCAGTTTTACCACCTTTTTTAACAGTCTCCTCATCTAGTAAAGGCAACAGGATTGCCTCAACCAGAGCAGCATCGAACTCGTCCGCATTCGGTAATTCAGGGTACCGGTTCTCGATCGACCTCCTCCTCTCAACCCGCTCCATCAACACACCACCTGCACCAGCTTGGAGATCCTTAACGGGTCGTGGTCTCTTCAAATTGAGGTTCTCGCTTCCAAAATTAAGGCACTTCTTCACCACCACCTTAGAAGAGTAAAACGGCGCTGCATCGACATTCAAATTTCTGTTCAGGTCTGGCTTGCAATTCTCATTTGCAAATTTCTCCATGACCTGGATTGATACAGGCAGCGGTGCCGCGTAATCAATGCATGGGTGTGGTTGCCAGATGGCCGCTGATGATTGGCCAAGAATGGATTCGAACCTCCAGTTGGCGGGGTTGCGCTTCTCAAGGTCACGAAGCATCTCCTGTGCCCGCTCAAAGGCCTTCAAGTGCGAGTCAGAGCCCCTTAACGGGTCAGGCCTTAGCGGATCGCTGATGGATGGTGGGCGCACCAGCATTAAGATCTTTTTGGCGTCATCAACACATCCCTGCTGCATGAGGCAGATGCCAAGGTTGCACATTTTGTTGTTGTCCGGCCCAATTTCGAGAGCCTGCCGGTATGCTGCCTCAGCTTCTTTGTAGTTCTCTTTTTGCATCAGTGCCCAGCCCAAATTACCCTGCAAGGAGAAATAAAAAGTACTTCAGGATATATTTTCTAATTGGACTTTTCTGGTTTAAGTTATGAAGCTAAATTAGTTTAAGTCTGTAATTTTTGTTGTGTCTGAAAATGAATATTGATATTTTCTAAAGTTTAATAAACTAAATTAGTTTTAAGTCTGTAATTTTTGTTGGGTAATTTAGATTTCTGAGGTTTATGTAAGCTGATTTGACGAATCTGCTAACTCCAGAGTTTATGCCACGCATAACATGAATGGAAGGGGAAAAAGAAAAGGAAAATAACCAGAAGACGCGTTTCTGGTTTAAGTTATGAAGCTAATTTGTTTAAAGTTTATGTTAATCTGCTAGCTCCAAAGTTATGAAACTGAAGCTATATATGCCATGCATAACATGAATGAAAGGGGAAAAAGAAAATGAAAATTACCAGAAGCCGCGTCGCTTCCTGTTCAACAGTGACTTGGAACTTTCTCCCCTGAGATCGGGCCGTCTTAGTGCGCTTACCATTAAATGCGAGGCCCCGGTTGATCAGCATTAATTTACGTTTTAGCAATGCTATCTGATCATCTATTCTACCGCATCTCTGAACCATATCAAGAAATTTCAATTAGCATATATACTCCATTTAAATTTGATCCCTAACCCTAGGACTCATTCGTTCCTTAACTGATTATTGCACTGGTACTTCACCAGTAAGAACTTACATATGCAGAAAAAAGAACACAAAAAAAGATGGGAAAACCAAAACAGTCACAGATCAATACTGCTAGGTACTCCTTTTACCAGACTCTAACCAGACCAGTCCTAAATCATTGATTTTTGTGAAGTCTTGTCAGCAATAAAAAAAAATTATAATGATCCAAGGGAATTTTGTCTAATACTCTCTATAAATAATTATAATGATCCCTTAACCTTAGGACTTATTCGGTCCTTAACTGATTATTGCTCTGGTACTTCACCAGTAAGAACAAGATTCATTACATATGCAGAAAAAAGAACACAAAAAAAGATGGGAAAGACTATAACCAAAACAGTCACAGATCAATACTGCTCCTTTTACCAGACTGTAACCAGACCAGTCCTAAATCATTGATTTTTGTGAAATCTTGTCAGCAATAAAAAAAATTATAATGATCCAAGGGAATTTTGTCTAATACTCTCTATAAATATCAATAGGAATTCAGAAAAATGTAGGGAATTACCTTGTAGAGATCCAAGAGGATGTTGTCAAGGGATTCTTGGGCTTGATCGGAGCAGCGATTTCTGAGAGACTTGATGGCCTCGATTGCTTCTTCAGCTCGATTCTGCTGCTTCATCACTATGGCCATATCTTTTAACGCACTGTCCACCCGATCTCCTTCATTTATTGCCGCCCAAAATAGCACAATAGCTCGGTTAGGGTCCTTGTCTACCAGCTGAAAAAATGAAATTAAAGAACTTTTTAGAATTGAATTTTTTTATTAATGAAGAGAAAAGAACTCAAGTAGGAGAATCATACCCCAAATTATTCAATAAACGCATATAAGCCATTCTATCAGACCTTCTACAAGACAGATTCGGAAAGTAACTTAAAGAAAGACTAATTCTTGAAAATTTTAAGTGATACCCTAAACCCAAAATTTCACGGAAGAATTTTTTTACCTGAACTAATATATTGAACAAATATCAATTGAGATACGCACAGGTCAATAATCTGTAATTGTTGACAATTTTCGTTCTTTTTTCATGCAATAAACACAATTCTTGATATAAGAAGCCAAGAAAAAACAAACCGAACTTTTCTTGAAAGTAACAATTTACAAGATTTGTTCTTTCAATCAAAGACGAACAAAAAGTCATCACCAAAGAATCAGATCCAATAATCCCAGAAAACCCTAAAACGAAAGGGAAAATTACCTGAACCCTCTTTGCCCGTACGTAAGGCGTGTCCCCTGCCGGCACTTTGTGAGCCACATGTGAGAGATCAGAGCAGCTCCTCATCAGAGGCCGAGGGGGCACCTGTTGCATCATTTTGGAATAATTCGAGATTGATTTGTGCGGAATAATCTGAGAAGGGAGAATAAGTTAGACAGTGTGGGATGTGAGAGGGGAAAAAGAGAGAACGAGAAAGAAATAAATGAAAGAATGAGAGAGGAGAGCAATCTAATGGTCCTGATCTGTGTATAAATGGGCGAGTCTCCAACGGTCACAAAAAGGGAGTCGACCGTTGGAGAGGTATCTGCCTAATTTTTAATCTAATAATATGCGTTAAGTAAACTATTTGACCGCCTATTACAAGAAGGAAATGTAGCGGAGTTGGTCAGTCGCATGAGAACTTTTTGGTTGGACTTCGGCGGACATGGGTTCGAGTCGCGTACGCGGAATTTTATTTTGGTAACTTAATTCTATTTTAGCTTTATATGATTCTCACTTTGAACGTTCATATCATTGTTGTCTTAAATTAGATTTTAATTCAAAATTTAAATATATGAAATTCTTTTTACTAATTTTATAATAATATTTCCATTCATATATTTTCAATTATTTTTATTTTATTTTTGAAAAATATATTTTATAACTACAATTTTTTATTTTTTTCCAAATATTATTCTTATTATTAACTGTTATATCCTTATAAATTTTGTTCCAGTGCACAACCTTTTGATGGAAAATTTTAAAATTGGGACCTAGTGTTATATTCTCTTTGATTTCGAAAATTAAAATGACATTAATGTTACTAATCACAAATTTTCTGATGAAATCAATATATAAACTGTCTATTTTTTTTGAAGTGTATCGGAGTATCAATAAAGCTAATTTTTTCAGTTTATTTTTCAAAAACAGAGTTTATTACTATTTTTCAACATTGCAAAAAGAACAGAGAATAGTTCCGAGTATCTAGACTGTCTATTTTTTTGAGTGAGTCTATGGTACTATGTATAGCACGGATTGGTCTGTACTACAGATCAATATTTTTATTTTTTAAATTTTAATGGTCGATCTGAACCGTTCAACATGATTTCCATATGAGAATATACTTGTGGACTAACTTTTTTATTTTTTAGAATTTTTTCACTATTTTTTTAGATAGGTAGAAAATCACTGTTTTTAGATGGTCCAGAATTTTCAGATCAAGTGATTTTCTACCTATCTTAAAATATAGTAAAAAAGTTCGAAAAAATATAAAATTTAGTCTGAAAGTACATATTCATGTGGAGATCACGTTAAACTGTTCGGATCGACCATTAGGATTTTCAAAATGGAAATATGACTCCATAGTTCGGACTAATACGTGCTATGCATAGTACCATAGACTCACTGTATTTTTTTTATGATATCAATATATAAATTGTCTAGTTTCTGATCTAATTATGATTTTCTGATGATATCAATATATAAACTGTCTATTTTTTAAGTGTATTGGAGTATCAATAAAGCTAATTTTTCTCAGTTTATTTTGGAAAAACAGAGTTTATTACTATTTTTCAACATTGCAAAAAGAACAGAGAATAGTTCCGAGTATCTAGACTGTCTATTTTTTTTTATAATATCAATATATAAACTGTCTAGTTTCTGATCAAATTATAATTTTCTGATGATATCAATATATAAACTGCCTTTTTTTTTATGTGTATTGGAGTATCAATAAAGCTAATTATTCTCAGTTTATTTTGCAAAAACAGAGTTTATTACTATTTTTCAACATTGCAAAAAGAACAGAGAATAGTTCCGAGTATCTAGATTCGTTAGATTATGTTATGGCAGAATCAAAAGCGAGCTTAACAGATCAAAATTAATCAAGTCAGATTTTAGGCGATAAATATAAACGTTGAAGATGAGATTCATTCAGCAAAAATTGAATGACATACAAAATAAAAAGATAATTTCATTTATATTCTTTAAAATTTTCAAAATTATATATCTTTTTTTTTAATTTATAATATCATATATACTTCTGAATTTCAACAACTCACAAATTTACTTAATTGATAGTCATTGATAGTCGCTTCTATTATAAATTATTTAAATTTATAAAATTTCAATTCACCCTTTATTAAAAAAATAAAAAAATATGTAGCATGTGCAAAAAAATCGGTCTTCTAACTAGTCGGTTTGTGAAGGCAAATGGTCAGTTTCTCTACTTGCGACTTACACACAAACATATGCCTAAATATCACATTGTATATGCGTCACTAAGTACAGAAATGAACCATTGGCCTTCGCAAACCAGTCAAATAAAGAACAAAACAATTCACTCACACAAGCTAGATATTTTTTTTTTGTAATAAACTATAAATGAGAATTTTATAAATTTAAATGAGTTTTAATAAATAAAAGGACAATAAATTGGATATATTTGTAAGTTTTTAAAATTTAAAGGAATTAATATGATATTATAAATTTTAAAAGAAAAACATATAATTTCAAGATTTTTATCATATATATAATTTTTCGAAAATAAAATCCCATATGAACCACACAATCCAGAATGATTAGTAGGGCTGTTAATGATCCCAGTTCGAGTGAGTTATGGGTAACTTGTCATCAGCTCGGGGTGGTAATGAACCGAGTTGACTCGAGTTTAGAAGGTAGGTTTGAATTCAAAATGCAAATTGGATTCAACTCGTGACCAACTCGAGACAACTCATGAAAAGCTCGTCTAAGAGAAAGGAGGTGGTTGGCGAAGGCAGGACTAGCTGGTGCATCTCTTGGGGAAGGGGTTGGAATTAGGTATTTAGGTTAGGGAATAGAAATCTTGGAATGGGGAGGACGAAAACACAGTTAGAAATTGGAAATGGGTATGAAAGAGAAAATGAGAAATTGGAAATTGGGTTCCATTGGAATTGGATGTGGTCCGACTTTACATAACTATAATGAGCGAGTTAGAATATGCTCAAACTCAATTTGTAAGTTCAATGAGCTAACCAAATCAAATTTGCAACGAACGAGTTATTAAAGAACAGATACCAAGCAAGTCACAAGTTACAAACTTCTTATACAACTCTACTAATTAGAGCTCAATCAACCTAGTATTCGATACAAAACCAACACTGAGACACTTCGCTTATTAATTGCAATAAAAAGTTTACTCATTAAATTGTACAAACTTAACATGATGAATACAATTAAAATTTATCAAATCGATCGCTTCACTATTTTATTATTATTTTTTTTTTGGAAGAAAGAGCATTGGAGGTCAAGTTACCGACATTTTTAATATTCACAAAGTCTATATCTCTTCATGTATTGGACTGAGTACAATACTCACAGCTGGATTAAAATAATACATTGTCTATTTAGATATAGGGGGAGGGGGTTTCCCATTGAGATTTTTGCGATACCGAAACTAACGACTATTATGCAGGGGCGGACCCAGAATGTTTCAGGTGAGGCAGCTGCCTCCTTTGGATTTTGAATTTTAGTAGAGATTTATCGGTTCCAGGGAAGTATTGGAGATTTATCAGATCCGCCCCTGCTCATATCTCATTGTATTCGGTCTGGTATTGCTTTAGATCAGAATTCATATTTATAAGAAATTCTCCGGTCAGATTTTCAACTTGCAATCTATCACCAAAAAAAAGTATTATCTTTTGCTACTAAATAAAAAAAAAACTAATTCTCAGTAACTTTACTTTTTAATTTGACAAAATTTGACTCGCTTATTTAATTCATTTTACAAGATTAAAAGAAATAATTCACCAGTAGTACTGTAGTAGTACTTGTATTCAATGCAGGCACGTGACATCCATTTTTTTATCCGTTAGGTTGTGGGTGGTTGTGTAAAACTAACTCGATGTGTTTAATATAAAAATCGGCGAGATGAATCCGCCGAAATTCTCACGTGTTAACAGTATTTTTAAAATCTTTGTTTTTTGAAATTCAGCCGTCGAGTTGTTTCGAGATACGTGTACAAAAAATCAGCTGTTTTGAGATACGTGCATAGAAAAAATTGGACAACTGAATTCGAGATTTCGGAGATTTCAGAAACACTGTTTACGAATGAGGGATTTCAACAGATTTCAATTCAAAAATCGGACCGAAAACTATATCTATCCAAAACAAAACAAGAACAGTTAGAATAACCAAATTAAAAATAGCAGTTGTTTGTCTTATTAGAATAGCCACATCTCAAAATTCTTAAGAATAGTCTATTCTAATAAGACAAAACGTTTGAATTATAACTCAATCAAACACCAAATAGACTATTCCGAATAGTCTAATCTAAAAAATAACCTATTCTCAATCCAAGTAAACATACCTAATGGTTAAAACATTATTTTGTACGTAAAAAATCACAAATTCAAAATTTATTATTCATATTGACATTTAGGGCTTTGACTTATCTCCATTAAATAATTAAATGTACTATATCTTCAAATTAATCAGATAAACAAGGTCTTAAGGATAGATCTGTGTTCAGTGCTGTGCTGAATACGGTGCAGCACAAATCAGACGGTTAGCTTTGTTTTGAGATCGTACCATTTTTTTATTTAAAAAAAAAAACCCTTTCTTGTAAGTTATGCTGCATCATGCAGCGTTGCAGATCATTCGGATCCCTCAAGGACAGTAATACAATCAAGTTAAATCTGAAATTTACCAATTGAAATTGATAATTAAAATATATCTAAAACATGACCGAAGTTATTAACGGAAGTTTCTTACGATATCCCCCTTTGCAACAATCGTGCATCAAACGACTTAAAATTTGCAACAATTTATATTTAACTATTTTTGATGAGGTATCAAATATGAAATAACACTGAATTTACATGAAATTTGATATATAATCTGTTAAGATTTTTTTTTTTTCAAAAATATTTTAGTTTAATATGAAATATGATGTCAGAATTGTCAAGTATCCCAATATTTCAGGTATCGTATACCGTTAACAATCTTCTACTATTGTATGTAGCGAATTCATATCACCGACGGTACCGTAATAGGGAATCTTTTACAATTACTTGATCTGGACCGTTTTTTTAACTTGGCACGAATCTCAAAGCCCAATAATACTGTCCCCTCAGTCAGCCCGAATCCCAAACCGGCTGAGAGTTAATATCAACCGTAAATAGCTAATTGTAAAAGGGAATCTTTTACGGTACCGTCGAGGATATGGATCCTGTATGTAGCATGCCAACACTGTATTTATAAAAATCGAAATTTATTTAGTCAATATATATTGTGCCTGCAAAACTGTTGAACTCGAAATTATAATGGGCTTCTCTTGCTTCAGATTATGGCCCGTGAATTATAATTATGGGCCTAAAGTGCTCTCTCACTCTTCCTTCTTAGATGGGCTGGACTTAGTGGCCTTTGATAAAATGAGGTTTTCTCTTTTCTTTGGAGAAACATGGAAAAATGTTACAAACTTACAATCATCTTCTTATTTTTTTTCAGTTTGATCCAGTAAACCTATTTATTTTCATGATCTTTCTCTTCTTCATTTTTTACCTATTTATTAGGGTGAAAACGGATCGGATATGGAGTAGATGGTGGTAAAACTATATTTGTATATATTTGTATCTGTTTTTTTTTCAGATGAATATATCAACATTAAACAGATACAGATACATATTCAAATATGGATCGAATCGGATATTTATTAATAAAATATATAAATATTAAAATAAATATTAAAGTTCATAATATTTATCTAATTATAATAGTCACTATCATAAAATTTTTCATAATATATATTAAACTATATAGTTTATATCTACTATTCAGATATGAATAATTATAACTTAAAATCATAGTTGTATCCATATTCGTATCAACACGGATATCTGTATCTAAGTTAATACGGTCGAATACGGATTAGACATTATCCGCTCTGTTTTTACCCCTACCTATTTAGTGTCGTATTTTTTTTTTTTTTATGTGATGGTCCACCTCCGACCTAAACCTGAATGACTCAACATTCCAACAACGACAAAAATACAAAATTACAACATGAAAGGCAGGTTGTTTTTTCTAGTTTGGTTGATGCAACTTTTCAATATATAATTTAATTTCCACGTGGATCTAACATGGCTTATAACTTTTACGAGGATATCTCAGGCTTATACCTAACCACATTAATTATTTCTTTATAGTTGAGGTTCAGGTAGGTTTAACGGCACAACAAACAAATTAAGTCATAAAATTTCATGACTTGGAATGCAATAAAATGGTAAAAAGGTTGAAAACTATATTAGGTCATAATCAATGCCTTACAGGCGGTGGTTTAAAAAAATGAACCGTTCATATATGATTGATCCTGACAATTAGATCCAGACAATAATATTTTCGTCTAAATGTGATTTAACAGTAGACTTACTTTTCTTGATTTCTTTGTTTTTTTAGGTAGATGAGGCCACCTGACCTCACAAAAATGTCCGTTTCTTTAAATTAATCTCGCAAAATTCGACTCTGAAATACAGCACATTTTACATTAGATTCGGTTCAACTAAATGATGTTTAATTTCGAATTAAATTAATCCGCACAAGGCCAACTGCGCCTGGCTTGAATACAAAGCAACTAAAAAAGATTGATGTCTCCAAAGAAAACAAAAATTCAGGGGAAAATCCAAATAAATTTGTCAGAACAACAGTCCTTGTATACTTATCTCAAACCTAATCCCGTAATAAAAAAAAAAAAAAAAAAGAGGATGGTTAAAATGTCTTATTGGTTTTCTGCCAAATCATGCATCAACATTGTTATCTATATTTTTAAAGTATAAACAGTCAATCTGAACCGCTCAACATGATCTTCATATTTTTTGGATACAAAATTTTATATTTTTTGAAAATATTTTGCTATTTTTTAAATAGGAGCAAAATCACAGCTTTTAGAAGATTCTGGACCATTCAAAATAGTGATTTTGTACCTCTCTAAATAATTAGTAAAAAAAATATAAAATTATAAAATTTGGTATCTAAGCACATTTTAATATGAAGATCATGTTAAGCGGTTCGAATCAATTATTTAGATCTTAAAAATAGAGATAATGATGTTAGAGCATCGTGTGACACAAAACCAATGGAGCATTTTAATCGTACTCTAAAAAACCCATCCTAAGTATAAAATAACCAAGTATCAAATACACATAATTAGTTCAGCACTAAAACTACAGTCTAATGACAGTGATATAATCATAATAAAGACTCAAGATCAAATTTCAATCAGAAGAGAAATTTGAGAGGTTGTATGAATGAAATTGTGTCCCTGAGATTTTACTACAAAAAAAACATGAGATAAAACTTGCCCGAAATAAATGGTTATATATCTAAAACGGATCGAACTCAATTCGACATACTTCATGAAAACTTGGAGTGTATTTTTTATTTTAGGGCCTTTAACATTGTCCTTTAAAAAAATAAACAAATTATATAAATAATTAAAATTGATTATTTTTTTCTCTTTAGTTTTAGTTAATCCAAACCATCTTCTCATATATAATTTTGGCCCATTGTAGAGTCCGGCTACTATACCATTAGTGTCATTCCAAATTAAATAGCATCACATCTTAAACCATTAGATCTGCTTTAATATTCGTGTACAGGATAGCCTGGAATGACACTAGTGTCTTGCACGAATATTAAAGCAGATCCAATGGTTTAAGATGTGGTGTTATTTAATTTAGAATGACACTAATGATATAGTAGCCGGACTCCCCATTGTATCAGATCGAAATTCATCTGATCTCCATTTTGAGCTGTCTAATTAACATCGAGATACACGCAATACGTAGACGATTGAAATTAGTACATATTTAAATCTATTCGAACGAACTTTAATGCAAATGAAACAGTTTCACCCGTGCCATCAGACGAATTTTTAATCTGATACCCGTCAGAAACCCTCCGCTTGCTCTCGTCACTACTACATAAGAGACCTGCTAGCAATTGTTGGAGAAAAATACCGCCTCCAACGTACACTCTATTTTATATGATTTTTCTTTTCTTGAAATAGTGGATGTGGCGCCAAAGCTCAAATTATTCGTCTGGAGATGCGTCCAGGGGCCCCTGGACCCAATAAGGTCCAGAGAGGGGTAGTTGCTCTTCTGAATTTTGAAATTTAGTGCAAATATACAAGCTCAATTCTAGTCTGCCCCCTCTGAAAAAAATATTGCCCCTCCCTGAACCTATTAAGCCCATACTGTTGAAATTTGAATCTTTTAGAGTTTTAGTGCAAATATATTGAGCCAGAACCCAAACAAAATAGACAATTTGTCACTGGCTCCTAGTATCCCAATTCGCTGGCTCCCAACTCCCAACTCCCAAATCAATCGCTGATGAATGAATACAAACAACATCCAACTACAAATTGTAAAATTCTAATGTTGTCTTCCTCATTAACAATAATTAATTATATTTTATTATTATTTTGATTCTTTTTTTATCTATTACCGATTGGCAATTTAAAAATTATGGTTTTTATGAAAAAATTAACTATATTTAAAATTTGCATGAATGCTCTAGAAATTTTTCCTTTATTGAAATACGAATAGGGCATCAGTATTAACCGGAATCCTTTCCAATATCTCAATTAACTTAAGCGCTTTTGTAAGCTCAGAGCGCCTCGTTGTATAACCTCCGGAGCGCAGTCTAGGGATGACAGAAAAGCCCAATTGGCCCACCGGCCCGTCCATTACCCGGTTGGTCCGATGTTGTGATGGACCAGGTAAGGGCGGGCCTAGAGATGGGTCAGGTCAGGCTTGGGCTTATGTCAAAGCCCACAAGCAGCTCATGGGCCTTTATGTTAAAAAAAACAAGCAGAGTATCAGTCTTTTTTTGCTATTAAACTATGAATTATTTTGTGCTCCAGTAGTAAAATCACATTGTGGTTTGTTTGTTTCAATATAGTCCAAAACTTGCGAAACTGTTATATTTGGATCGGAGGCTAAATCATATAATAAATGAAATCTTGTTTTTAATAAACATTCCACCTATATTTCCAATAAAATAGAAAATCCATTATCGAGAACCTTATTAATTCCAAAATAAAAAAACCTTATCTTTACCAACTTTTTGCCAAAAAGATATTTATTAATATTCCTTAATAATACTGTATATAAAATTAAGTACGAATTTTATACGAATTGTTTTAATAAATTGTGAACCCACATAAAAATTTAATATTTTTATATAATTCGTATCTTTTTTGGCATGTTGTGCAGTGGTATATTTTAATTTACTGACCATCCTAGAACGAAATTTTTCCTACCAACCAAATCATTTCCCACAACACAATAAATTCATATAATTTATAGATGAAAAATCAAATTCTGTCAACTGTAGCAGTTGCATATATTGCGCATGCAGCTCGAATTAATTTTGTTTTGTTTAATGATTAATATGAGTTGAGATGTCGGTGTCGAAATAAATAAAGAAATGCATTTTCCTAATATCTGGATTTTATTTATAAACCTCTACTACTTAATATTTTATAAACCTCTAAAGAAATGCATTTTCTTTAATTCAACGAACCAGTTCCTAATATCTGGATTTTATTTTATTTTCAGTATTTTCCTATATGTCCATTTTTTTTTACAGTCGGGTGTTTTTTTTTTTGCCTTTCGAAATTAAAATAAAGAAATGCAATTAAATTTCTGTCCAATATTTGGTCCAAATTTTAACCGAAGAAATATGTTAAAATTCACGAAAAGAATAAATGTTCTGTAGATGATTTGTATGATTTTAACCGGACATAATTAAATCTTGATGAATACCACAAGAAATAAATTTAACGAAATTATTTGTGCCTAAATCGTTCGTTAGTTCTCTGCTTTAAGAAAATATTGAATATTGAACAGTTTATAAGAAATCACAAATCCAAAACTCTGACAAATTATCTGTGTGCATTGTGTGCACGCTCTAGGAAAAAATAAAAAGGAACGGTGTGTGCACCATTAACAAAATGAGCACACTAGATCAGAACGTGCATGTCATCAAAGAAAAAAAGAAATAAAAAAAATGTAGTGTGAAAAAATATATTTTAAGGAGATACAACGGCTTTTGCTTTTGCACGCTATATATATATACACAAAGTTGGGCTATGATGCATTCTAATGTATAGTCCCTCTTGTACATTTGACTATAAATTGTTGGCTTTGAATTTCAAACAACTGATTCAAATCGTTCAATTTGATATCTATATTAAATGTGCTTGGAGACCTAATTTTACATATTTTGGAAATTGTTAGCTATTTTTTTAGAATATTTGAAAATCACTGTTTTTCTATGGTCCAGGAATTTTTGAAAAACAACGATTTTCAAAAATTCTAAAAAATGATGAAAAAAATTCTAAAATATATAAAATTTTCTCCAAGCACATTTTAATATGGAGAGCATGCTAAGCCCTTTAGATTGACTGTTTGAACTTCGAATCCAACGGTTTATGGTCCAACATACAAGAAAATGTTATACATTACAATGCACCATAGCCCAACTTTCTCTCTATATATAAGCGTTATAATTTCAGCCTAACTTATAAGAAGTTAGTTTTTGCGATTTTAAAGTCCAAACAGTCAATCCGAACCGCTCAAATGATCTCCTTATTAAAATGGACTTGGAGACCAAATTTATATTTTTCGGAATTTTTTTTACTATTTTTTTAGATAGGTAAAAAATCACTGTTTTGGATGGTCCAGAATTATCTGAAAATAGTGATTTTGTACCTATCTAAAAAATAGTAAAAAAATTCCAAAAAATATAATTTGGTCTCCAAGGTCAATTGAGTAGTTCATATTGATTGTTTGGACTTTGAAATCGCAAAAACTGACTCGTTATAACTTAGGCTGAAATTATAACGTTATGACATTATATATATATTTAGCTTAACTTGTAAAAGTATATTTCATCTCGAAGAATTTTTTTTATCAGTACCATTCAGCATATAGCATTAAGATTTGAAGAGCTAATTTAATTTAGAGAAAATTATAAGTGGCCAGATAACAATAAAAACTGCAAAAACAGAAAAAAAAAAATCCAAATTGGTCACAAGGCGTGTGTTTTTTTTCCAAGAGAATCAGAAAGATCAAAATTTTATCATATGATCAAACGAAATAATGTGAATTTCTTTGTGAAAAAATGGTGTCTGAGTTTCAACTTTTGGATATATAGTAATACATGTCTAAAAAAAGACTGGATGATTTTTTTTGCATATATTTTAATCATATTTCTTACTCAATCCAACAACAATGCAGTTGACTTTATTTGATAATTTAATCAACCACTGAAGATAAAATAATTGCATTTATTTAACTAATTAGAGACTCCATTACTAAATAAATCCAGCTAGCAATGCAACAACTTATTGCATTTGAGTGCATTAATGAACATATTACATATATAAGTTTGATTTGGAAGTTAGATATATGTGTCATATACTATGCATGATGTGCCTGCACACTATTGAGGCATTTAAAAATATATTTCTTGAGTGCTTCCAAGGTGACAACTAAAAGATCATAAAAGTTGGTTAACTACCATAAAGTACCAACAATAAATAAGATAAACAAATAAGCAATTCAATTTCTACAACTGTTTTTTTATAAATGGTTAATTCTAAACACGTTAGGAATTATATATTGGGAAAAAAATTGTATTGAGATTTCTTGTATGCAAACCTACATATGTTGCTTATGCCACAATAGAGATGTGTAATCATACTAGGTCATTCGGCAACGCGGATTTTTTTAATGTACAAAAATTAGAATTTAAGCGATCCAACTATTTAATATTTATAAAATATCTCGTTCGGATTTCAAACATGAGATTTTATACACAGAGAATATTGTCTTAAATAATTAAACAAAGGTCGGTTCTCATTCGGCAAGGCGAATTAAAAAAAAAATTGAAGATTAAAAATTTAATTCATACCTAAGGCCATAAAGAGTTAATTACTTAATTATCTACCAAATTACCAACAATATTAAAACAATAAACAAATAAGTAATTCACTTTTCGACATAACTATATATAGAAAAATGTCTTATTGTATGCAGTCAAGTAATGTTTCTAATGTATTTCAAAAGAAAAACTCAAAATAGAAAAAGAAAAACTAGTCTGAATTATTAAATTATCAAAAGAGAAAAGAAACCAGAACCGGTCTAGAAGACTAGACTAGTCCAGATGAAGATTCAATCAGAGAATTTTGAATTGACCTTGAAATTGAGTTTAGAGATCTTCCAAACGAGTGTCAAAAGCACATGTTTTAAACTCATCTTGACATCGAATTATTACTACATGACTAGCACAAATGACAAGCAGGTTTAGGTTTGAGCGAAAATGCAAAATTAAGACTTTGACCAATCTAATTCTACCACAAATTGTGTGGAAATTTTTAGGAAAAAGCTTAAGGTTGACCAATGACCAATAGCCCGTTTACCCGTTTACTACACTGCTATCCATTGAATTACCTTTACTACTAGATAGAAAATTTACTTGGACTAGGTCTGCTACTTCTAGCTCCAAAGCCCTTTTAGATAGATACTTTTGTTCCAATATGTTGAATTTATGAATTCTGAGGAGATGAATTTATTGAGCATAAAAATTGTTATATTTTTACAAGCCTCTCTTTTCTATATACTATGGTACCAACGGTTTATTAATATTACCGTTGGTACTCTACTGTTCACAGTACCATTGGTACTCTACTATTTAATCCCTTATTCTTGATTTAATTCTAGCCCTCTATTCTTGATCAATGATGATGATATAATCTGAGATCATTGTTCTATATTTTTAACACTCCCCCTCAAGCTAGGAAGGTATATATCGTGCAATCCTAGCTTGCTAGTGATCGTGTCAAAATGTGTCGGATCCAATCCTTTCGTAAAAATATCCGCTAATTGATCCTTGCTTCTTACGAACGGTGTTTCTATTTCCTTGGCTTGGACCTTCTCTCTAATAAAGTGACAATCCACTTCTATGTGCTTGGTTCTTTCGTGAAACACCGGATTTGACGCGATATGTCGAGCGGAATTATTATCGCAATACATCTTCATAGGTTGATCAAATTCGACGCTCATGTCTCTAAGGAGTTGTTTAATCCATGTTAGCTCACTTGCGGTAGATGCCATAGCTCGATATTCCGCTTCCGCGCTTGATCGAGCCACGACATTTTGTTTCTTGCTTTTCCATGTGACTAGATTCCCGCCTACAAATGTACAAAAGCCGGTGGTGGTTTTTCTATCAAAGCTACCGGCCCAATCTGCATCGGAATAGCCACATATTTCGTTAGAATTATTGTTCGTCATTTTTATGCCCTTTCCGGGATTCTTTTTTAAATACCTCAATATTCTATTTACGGTCTCCAAGTGGGGTGTTCTTGGAGAATGCATAAACTTACTAATTTGGCTTACGGAAAAGGAAATATCCGGACGGGTTACCGTAAGGTAAATTAATTTTCCTACGAGTCTTTGAAATTGGCTTATGTCTTCTAAAGGTTCTCCATCCTCGGTATTTAATTTATATTTGGTGTCAATTGGTGTAGATGCCGGTTTACACCCTAATTTACCGGTTTCTTTTAACAAGTCTAAAGTATATTTTCGTTGTGAAATAAAGATGCCTTTATTTGAAGAAGCTACTTCTATTCCTAAAAAATATTTTAAATATCCTAAATCCTTGATATCAAATTTTTCTTTTAATTGAGATTTGATTTTGCTAATTTCTTCTAAATTATTTCCGGTGATTATTAGGTCATCTACATATACTAACACAAGGGTTACATTTTTTCCTTCTTGTTTGGTAAATAGAGAATGGTCGGCACTACTAGTTTTAAAATTACAAAAATTTAAATATGAGCTAAGTTTGCCATACCATGCCCGAGGCGATTGCTTCAATCCATAGATTGATTTATTCAACCTACAAACAAGTTTAGAGTTGTTTTCTATTCTATGGCCGGGTGGTAGGGTCATATACACCTCTTCTTCAAGTGTTCCTTGAAGAAAAGCATTTTTTACATCCATTTGGTATAGGTTCCAATTATTATTTACCGCAATAGAAAATAAAATTCTAACGGTATTCATTTTTGCTACCGCTGCAAAGGTTTCATTATAATCTATACCATAGGTTTGAGTATACCCTTTGGCCACCAATCTAGCTTTGTACCGTTCTACGGTACCATCACTATTGTATTTTATTTTGTACACCCATTTACATCCTACGGTTTTTTTATTTGTTGGTAGTTCTACAATTTTCCATGTATCATTTTTTTCTAATGCCATTAGTTCATCTTCCATGGCCTTGCACCATACCGGGTTGGTTATTGCCTCTTGGTAGGTATTTGGTTCTACCTCTTTTTGAATAGATATAAGAAATGCATGATAATCGGATGAAATATTTGCATATGATACAAAATCTTGTATAGGGTATTGTACCGAATAAGTTATAAAATCCTTGAGTTTAGTGGATGGTTGACGCACTCTTATGGACCTTCTAACCATAGTATTCTCGTCTTCCTCATTATCATTATCATTATCATTATCATTATCATTATTATTATTTATTTCTTCTTCATTATTATTGGATTCGATTTCATAATCCTCATTTTGTATAAAATCTAAGTCATCTAAGGGAGGTGACATTGGCCGAATTAAATTATTTTCTAAAAATTTATCATCTACCCCCTTTTTAAAATATGGTTCATCTTCATTAAAAATAACATCTCTAGATATAAATACTTTTTTTGTAATAGGGTCATAACACTTGTAACCTTTTTTGTATGGTGAGTATCCTAAAAATATAGTCTTTTTTGACATAAAATCAAAATTATCTTTCCTTTTAATATAAACAAAACATACACACCCAAAAACCCTTAAATGATCAAGATTCTTTTTTTGTTGATAAAGAATTTCGGTTGGACTTTTATTTTTTAATGTAATACTAGGTAGTCTATTAATTAAATGTGTAGCACAAAGGATGGCATCCGACCAATATATTTTTGGAACATTATTTTGAAATAATAACGCACGTGTCATTTCTAATAAATGTCTATTTTTTCTTTCCGACACTCCATTTTGTTCGGGAGTATTTATACAAGTCGTTTGGTGTATAATTCCTTTTTCTTTAAAAAGATTAGTAAAATTTTTGTTTACAAATTCCGTTCCATTATCCGATCTAAAAATTTTAAGTTTAGTGTTGAATTGAGTTTCTACAAGACATAGAAATTCTCTAAAACACATAAATACCTCGTCTTTTGATCTAAGTAGATACAACCATATAGCTTTTGAAAAATCATCAATAAATATAACAAAATATTTAAATCCATTATAAGAATTAATTGGGGCCGGACCCCATACATCGGAGTGAACTAAGTCAAACGGGGCTTCACTTCTACTAGTGGAAAGTGAGAAGGGAAGTCTCGTTTGCTTAGCTAATTTGCATATATCACAATTAATACAACTAGAATTTGGAAAATTTAAAATGCTATTTAAAATCTTGTTGGAGGGATGCCCAAGTCTCTTGTGCCACCTATCATAATTAATTGAACTTGTCGAAGCACAAAATCTTGAATTTTCTATATCCAAAATATAATGTCCATTTTTAAGCGCACCCTCACCAATCTTGTCCCCGGTTACCCGGTCCTGAAAGATTACATTTTCATGTGAGAAAATTATTTTACAATCAAGTTCTTGTGTTAGCTTTTTTACCGAAATTAAATTTATAGGAAATGTTTTTAGAAATAAAACATTGTTAATCTTTTTATTGTTCAAAGTAATCTCTCCTACCCCATGAATTTTTTCTTTCATACCATTTGCTACAGTTACATATCGGTCGATTTGAGATGATTTCATGTTCTCAAGGAATTTTGTATTTCCAAACATATGGTCGGTTGCACCACTGTCAACAATTATTTGGTTGAATAAATTAAAATTCTTTGAGTTGGATAAAATACCACATGAAGAACCAGAACTATTTTGAGACAGTAGCATGGTCAGCTGCTGCAGGAGGTGTTGCATTTGATCCCCTGATCCGCCTGACCCGCCAGCGCTCGACCCGCCAGCGCCCGACCCGCCAGCGCCCGACCCGCCAGCGGTTGGACCCGGTTCACCCGAACCGGTTTGGTTATATTTTTTTGTTTCTTCGGTTTTCGCAGCATAGCCGCCCCCTTCATTTCTTTCGATCCCTTTCTTCTTTCCGTCTCTTTCTCCGCCTCCTCTCTTCGGTTCATCTCTCCACCATTTTGGCCGAAGGTTGGGGTGAAGAAAGTAACATTTCTCAGCCTTATGCCCCTCCTTTTTGCAGTGAGAGCACGTTTCACTCTTTGGATTTTGCCAATTTTGAGTCTTTTGGAAGTTAGGGTTTCGGTGATTTTGGGGAAAATATGAGGCATGGCCGTGGGGCTCGTGTCCCTCGCCTTGACTGGCTTGAGGACCCCCCATAGCCTCTCGCAGTGAGTCTTCGCGTTGTATTTGGTTGACTACCTCGGAGAAAGAGGGAAGATCGGGTGCTCGAATGATTTGTGACCGGATACCTTCGTAATTTGCATCGAGACCCGCAAGGTACGAGAAAATCCGATCTTCTTCTTTTCTTTTTTTGAGGTCTTTCGGGTCTGTTGTGAATGGACGATAAACGTCGAGTTCATCGTGCTTCTTTTTGAGAGAGGCAAGGTATTCTAAATGGGTTCGAGATCCCTTTTTTTCTTGTTGGATTTCAAGTTGAAGCCGATAGACATGGGAGTGATTTTTTTGTTGCCCGTAGAAGGCTTTAAGCTCATCCCACAAGTCTTTGGATGAATCACAACTTTGGAGAAATAAGTCTGTGATTTGTTGCTCCATGGACCCATATAAGAGAGCCATTACTGTATGATCTTCTTTTTGCCATTTTCGGATTTGGATTTTCTCGGCATCTGTTGGTTTTTCTGGATTTGCTGGTTTCGGTTTTTCATTATCTCCTGTGATGAAATCTATTTTATCTCGGCCACTTAAAGAAATGGTTACTGATTTGGCCCAAGACAGATAATTCAAACCGTTTAGCAATGTCGGAGTTAACTTCGATGGGTTGGTAGCTTCACTGATATGCTGCCCCCATTGATTCATTTTGACGTTTGCTTGATTGGTGAATTTCTGTTTCGGTTTATGAAGTTACCAGTTTTACTGGTAATTATAGTTATCGGGTTATCGGGTTATTTATCAGAACCTGGCTCTGATACCATGTTGAATTTATGAATTCTGAGGAGATGAATTTATTGAGCATAAAAATTGTTATATTTTTACAAGCCTCTCTTTTCTATATATACTATGGTACCAACGGTTTATTAATATTACCGTTGGTACTCTACTGTTCACAGTACCATTGGTACTCTACTATTTAATCCCTTATTCTTGATTTAATCCTAGCCCTCTATTCTTGATCAATGATGATGATATAATCTGAGATCATTGTTCTATATTTTTAACACAATCAATGGCTTGCTCACTTAGTTCATTCTTTACCTCGATTGTTTTCTGATCATAATCCTTTAATCTTAAATACTTGTTATGTTTCTACTTTTATAATAAAAGACAGTTCGTTTTGAAAAAATCTGGCTTTCTCAGGAAGGTTTTTCGTTGACTTGGTTACTTCCTGGTGGTTGTCTTACAATTTAGGTTCTGAATTAGATAACTCTTGGAAGTATAAACTACAATTCTTTAGACAACAATTACGAGGCTGGAATGCCAACCTTATTGGGCAAAAGAGGAGATTGAAATCGTCCCTCATTGAACAGATAGCTTCTTTTGAATTGCAACAAGATTCCAGTACCTTATCTCCAGCTGATTACTCCCATTGGCAGGAGTGTCAGTCTAATCTTCATTGGTCATAACTTGCAAAAGTATATATTTATATACATAGAGCTGGGTTATGGTGAGTTGTGAAGTAAGATGTCATTTTTACCATGGTTCTGAAACTCGGAATCGGAATCGGATACTTGACTGTGAAATCGGAATCGGGTGAATCGGTCGGAATCGGATGAATCGGATCGGAAACTCGGATTTTTTGACAGAAGCATACTTTGTACTAAATTTGTCAAATAATTTATTCCAACACTCTTAATAATTAAATTTGGACGGATAACAATCAAATTTGCAGTGTATTACTTAAAAAATAATATTTATCTAATTTAAAAATTAAATATACACTGTTCGATAAAACAATTAAAAAACTGAATAAATATACAAAAGACAAATAAAATATTGAATTTTAACTTTTACATTTTCATATTTTATTTTGTATATGCATTGATTTCTTTTCATAGGAAATATTTTATTTCATAAACAATTAATATTTACTTTTACTCAAGTAAAAATAATAAATAAATAAATCAAACTGTCTCTATTTAATAAATAAAGTCATGTTATTATTAATAACCGGTCCTTGTTTAGACAGTCTAAACATCCATTTTTAATAAATTCATGTTAATAACTGGTCCGCTCCTCCCTATTTAATACATGTTTGGACATGGTCCACAATGAACCATGTTATATTTTCAAAACATAACTGTACACTACATAAACCAAGTCTATTCAATATTTTATAATTATTTAAGCTTTCTTCTTCTTTGTTCTGAATCGCGACTCCCCTCTTTCTAAATGGCGACTCCCAAATTCTTTCGACTGCCTTCCAAATTGTCAAGAATCGGTAATTTTTTCCTTGAATCGGCTCAACTCGGTGTAAAATCGGTTGACTCGGCTTGACTCGGCCCAAAAATCGGCTAACTCGGCCGAGTCAAGTACTGTTCATCCGAGTTTTGCTGAAAAACTCGCACGCGCGCGAGACTCGGGTGAAAATCGGATCGGAGACAGCCGATACCGAGTTAACTCGGCCGAGTTGACTCGGAATCGGCCGATTTTCCAAACCATGATTTTTACTTCACGCTCATATTTTTATTTTGAAAATTCAAACAACCGATTTGAACCGCTCAACATATTCTCTATATTGAAATGTGCTTGGAGACTAAATTTTACATTTTTTGGAATTTTTTTACTATTTATTAAGCCACTTTGAAAATCGCTGATCCGGTGGTCCAGAAAATTTTACTGCTTTTAACTGTTTACAGTGGATCAGCGATTTCAAATTGGCTTAATAAATAGTAAAAAGATTCCAAAAAATGTAAAATTTAGTCTCCAAGCACATTTCAATATTTAGAAAAAGTTGAACGGTTTGAATCGGTTGTTTGAATTTTCAAAATGAAAATATGACGTGAAGTTCACAACTCACCATAGCCTATCTATCTATATATATATATATATATATCTATATATATATATATATATATATATATATATATATATATATATATATATATTTAGCTTAACTTGCAAAAGTATATTTCATGTAGAAGAATTTTTTTTATCAGTACCATTCAGCATATAGCATTAAGATTTGAAGAGATAATTTAATGTAGAGAAAAGTTTTAAGTGGCCAGATAACAAAAAAAATCCAAATTGGTCATAAGGCGTGTGTTTTTTTCCAAGAGAATCAGAAAGATCAAAATTTTATCATATGATCAAAAGAAATAATGTGAATTTCTTTGTGAAAAATGGTGTCTGAGTTTCAACTTTTGGATAGTAATACATGTCTAAAAAAAGACTGGATGATTTTTTTGCATATTTTAATCATATTTCTTACTCAATCCAACAACAATGCAGTTGACTTTTTTGATAATTTAAACAACCACTGAAGAGAAAATAAGTGCATTTATTTAACTAATTAGAGACTCCATTACTAAATAAAGCCAGCTAGCAATGCAACAACTAATTGCATTTGAGTGCAATATTAATGAACATATTACATATACAAGTTTGATTTTGAAGTTAGATATATGTGTCATATACTATGTATGATGTGCCTGCACACTATTGAGGCATTTAAAATATATTTCTTGAGTGCTTCCAAGGTGACAACTAAAAGATCATAAAAGTTGGTTAACTACCAAAAAGTACCAACAATAAATAAGATAAACAAATAAGCAATTCAATTTCTAAATGCAATTTAAGATTAAAGCTTTTGTTTGGTTACTAAATAAGATCAAAGTTTTTGTTTGGTTACTTCGGCAGGATAAAATTCTTACTGAAGGTAATTTAAGAACTAGAGGTTAGCAAGGCAATGTAGATTGTACATTTTGTGGTGCCTCTGAGACTGTAAATCACATTTTTGTTGCTTGTCCATTTATTTCTACTTTGTGGTCTTGGATTGGTAATCATAACAATTTTGTTTTTAATTGCACACATGTGTCTGATCTTTGGAATTTTGATTATTGGATACCTTTAAAATATTCATTATTGGTTGTGTTAATTAGGGCAGCTACTTTGTGGATTGTTTGGTTAATTAGAAACAGAATTTGTTTTCAGAATACATCAGTTCCATCTATTAGTTCTATAGCCTCTTCTATCATTGCATTGACCTCATATTGGTGTAAGGCTCGTTTAGATAACTCATATTTCAAGTTATCATTAATTATGTCTTTCGATGTTTCTCCTTTGACTCAGATAGGCCCTTGATAGTACTATCGGACACGGACTCGCAGGACCGAGCTAGCTCCCCGTTGGATTCAGACGTGGACCCTTCTCATGGTTTAGAAGGGTCGGACAGGGCGATATATGATGCCATAGATGCGGCAGCTGGATTACTATCTTCTGATTTGTCTTTAGTTGATACTAGCTCCTCTTCCACCAGTGTGATTGGTATTAGTGTTATTAGTGGCATTTAGGGGATTCTCTTGTGTTCATTTGCTATTATGTTAGTCTTGTTTTTTCTGAACTTTTATGTTTCTATGTTTTGTGGATGGTAGCTACTAGTAGGTTGATGTTTCACTAATTAGGTCTATATTTGAATATTCAGTGCTATGCACTATTTTTGTATGAACTATGTTGTTTCGTTATGAAAGAGGTGGAATATTTCACTTTTGCCAAAAAAAAAAAAATTAGGTGTTTTTGAACTTAGAATTCTTTAAGTTCTGAGCTTGGAGTTGGTAGCAATGTTGTAAAGTTTGTTCAATTTTTGTTTGGAACCAACTTCATTTTGTTTCAGACAAAATCACTCCTGGCCTAAAAAAAAAAATATGCTATAACATATTTCTTGTGAAAGTCAGCGGGTTACTATTAACACATGTTCATTAAACGATATAGAAAATTTTCAAATATTAAAATAAAAATAAAAATGTGAAGCCTATACAGGATTGCATAAATTGTACTGAAAAATAATAATTGAGAGTTCATACGATTTTACAGTCTTTGCGAAGCTTTAAAAAAAAAAAATAGAGAATCTAGCATCATGTAAGCAACCCTGTAGTTTCTATGTCGACATCATCCGCTAGGGAATCAAATTGCCTTTTTTATTTTGAAAGAATGATAATTTGCACATCCGGCCATCCAAAAACATGGCTGATATCTCTTTTAACAATATGAAGTACACATTGTACTTAAGTGAAATATTATGCACTAATTTGTCTTCTTTTGAATATTCAAGTTTTAACGGGTCATAATTCTCAAATCTGACCCATAATCAGAGACCTTAATTAATGGTCAGCAATTAAATAGTAATACAATTATCAAATTTTTGAGGCTGTAAATATAATTATTGGGGGTGTTATTTTTTTGGGTAAACAAATTATTGTGGTATTAATTAGCAGAATATTGAATAAGTGATCATGGCCGCTGCCTAAAAGGGCATGTGATGTGTGGTACAACTTTCAATTGGTGGGGATAAAGGGAGTGCCTTGTCGCTTGTCGCTTTGATGGATAGATAACTACAAAAATCTTATACCAACCTCTCTCTTTGTTCTCTCTCTCAAATCTCAATCTCTAATCTCCATCTATCTCCAAACACCCAACTGGCTTGTCCCTAAAAGACTTACACCACACAAGAGTAGAGAGGGTGAGAGTGGAAGGTAGAACCACTTTCCATGCCCAATTGCCCACTCATGACCATCCATATCCTCTCCATTTCTATAAATAATGGACGCCTCCGGACAACATTAACTCCTTAATTAAAATGTATGTTTGGATGAATTTAGGAAATGAAATAATGTCACTAAATTTACTGCGTAAATTCTTAGCTTAAGAATTGATTTTTCATATCAATTGCCGGTGACAAGAGGTTGGTGTTTACATAAACGGACACCTCCAGTTTTTCTGAACGGAGAGCAAGTACATGTTGTAGACTTAAACATCCATTTGAAACCTTTTTCTCTACCAGCCTTCTTTATTATCCCCATCCTAGTTACTTTTCTAGAACAATGTCCCTGTCAGCCCCTTGCAACCAAAAGGCGGTCGAATCTGATTTAATTACTAAGTTTGATTAGTGATTTGGTAAAGGGAAATGCAAGATTTGGTAGCTGTGATGTGTCATGTATGCTTGTGAGAATGATTTTAGCTACAACTATAATTGGTAGGTTGGTATCTAGAAAACCTAGTAGATGCACTTACATTCAATTAAGTAGGCTGCAGCTACATTCTCAGGTAAGATTAGGTACAGTGCTCTTGTTTCTGAAATGTATATCCTTTGTACTTTTCTTCAGAAAAAAAAATATATATTTCGGATTAGGTTCTCATTTTTATAATTCACCCATTATAATTTGTGTTGAATTTATTGGCAATAAATTAATTTAACGATTTTGATAATATTTTTTAAGTCAGGTTAAAAACTTATAAATATTTTAAAAAATTCATAGACAATATTTTGCTTGCCTTAAAGATTTGATTGTTTTTCAAATTTGAAGTGCTCCAAGTGTTATTATTATTAATATATCATCAAAGACCACTAAAAATATAATTGCAAGTTTGAAGTCGTTAATTGAATTGTAAAAGTTACATCAAGTTCCAATTTTTTATGTGCCCGTAAAATCAGTGGTGGAGCCACATTGAATCAGAAATAGGCAACTGTCTATTAATGAAATTTGAAAACTGGGCATAGGTCTATGTATAATCGGGTTGTTGTTTATTTTTGGAGAAAATTTTGTCTACTCCTGGACAGTCCACAGTTTGAATTAGTTAATTCACGGCAGTCTGCAACCTGCTAGTTGCATCAGTAATTTTTTTTTTGTCTTCCCCTAATAAAAATCCTAACTAAGCCGCCATTGAAATATAATATAAGTGTGAGAAATTCACTGCTTTGTCTCTTGATATATAAAATTTCTCAAAAATTCACATTTTAAATGTCAGAGTTTAAATTTAAAAATCATATTTGATGATTGTCAATGACATTAAAATAATTATAATAAAATATATCGATTATAATTTATGTTCTCATCCTAAGGGTATAAGAATATACAGACAAATACTCATTCGACACTTGGTAAGATTTATTAGAATAAAAAAGGCTAAATTGAAATGTATATTTTTAACATTGAATAGGTCATGTATGAAACTAGATATTTCATCTAATAGGATACGTATTAATTTTATTAACTTTTTGTAGATTCTGACATCGATTGTTATTATTATTCTCAGATAAATTTCAAAAGTACGATGCAACAGATAATACTATTTAAAATGATCATCTTACGGTTGTTAACATAAAAATCCTGCAATATTTTCTACATAATCAGGTATAACGATTGTAAATATGAGTTATCTTATACACTGCTAAAGGTGTCGCATCTTATAATTAATTCGTAACTATAATTGTAGGGACACAAATTTTAAAATTACAAAATTACATCCACAATTAAAATTTCAAATGTTTATAAAAATCAGTGTTTTCGAATATGGCCGCATGGAGCGTATATGTGTATGCAGTGATCCGGATATAAACATCAGTGTTTTTAAATGTGTATGCATCAGCGTTTTAAATAGCTAGCTATAGCTGCTCTATAGCTTTTTTGGACCATAAAATTCCAAATGTTTATAAAAATCAGTGCTTTTGAATACGGCCGCATGGAGCGTATATACATATGCAGTGATCCGGATATAAATATCAGTGTTTTTAAATATGTATGCATTAGTGTTCTAAATAGCTAGCTATAGATGCGCTATGTCTTTTTTGGACCATAAAAGCTAAGCTATGAGATAAAAGTGCGCTAATTTATCTATGATCGTTATAGCTGTAATAGCTTACCGCTATTACTGCTACTACTGCTACGCGCTATTGCTACTATGTGCTTCTATTTCTATTTGTGATTTAGTCTCTCATTCTATATCGGAAAAATATTTAAATATTAATTCTTCTGTTTGCTTGCTCTTCATCTAATATTCACTTGTAAAATTATTATTGTTCGTTTCAATTGAAAGCTGATTTTGATTATTATAATATATACAATGTTCAAATAGGTATACTTCATTTCACTTGTAAAATTAATTGATCTTCGTCTATTATAATATGTAATACTATGAAGTATTGAACTATTAAATAATGTTACCTTGTAGATCCTTTTTTTTCTTCTTATTTGCATGGTTGAAAAAAAGTATAGATTTATATTAGTTGTCATTTGATTGTTATCTCAATTCTTCAATATTGATCATGTTGATCATTAATAGAAATATAGAATATAAATTTTGAAAAGAAAAAAAAAACGCTATGTACGATAGTTTCCGCTACGCTACTTGCAAAATAACTTTTTTTTTTGTCTCCCCGCTATGCCGCTATAATCGCTATTTAGAACCTTGGTATGCATATAGAATCTAATGCAGTCACGTTCACGTGGTTTTGAATATGTGACTGCATATGCGAACCATAAACCCATGATCTTTAAAATATGTTAAAGAGCACAAACCACTGAATTAGACAACTCTTCTGATATAATTTAGTTTTATTTTATCTATATTTCTTTAACAGTGCATAGCAAAACTGTATATATATATATTTCCGCATACAAATCTGCATATGCAATATTAAGCATAAATAAAATCAAATTTTAAAACATTGATAAAAATGAGCTGATATGGAATTCGTAAAAGAATAATTATTAAGATTGTTTTGACAAAACATAACAATCATTAAAATATCTGGGAATCAAGTAAAGTGAAATTAAGATTGGAGCATCCTAGTGAGATTTGAATTTGATGGCCTAACTCAAAAGGCTTTATCCGTTCAATGAAAATGCTGCATTTATCATGTTTGGTCAATTCGCTGAATTAATCCGACCCCACTTAATTAATGCGGGCTTAATTAATTTGGTTCTATTTGTAGGCTAACCAAGATGAAAGAAAAGATAGATAATTTAGATTAGCACAAAATCACGGATCCTTTGTTGCACGGAAGGAATTCCCAATTTCCCACCCATGTAATGTTTAACTGACATTGTCCCCACGTGAAAGGAAAATGTGAGAAATAAATTGTGGACCCCATATGTCAGCGTCTCTCAACAAAGTACACACAAATCATGCACTGAGGTCATGCTTGGTTGTGGAGTAGGAGATGGAATAAACCTCTTGCTCTACATTTAAGTAGTCAAACAAGAAGTAAATATGAATAAGATAGAGTAAGAAGAAAATTAATCTGGAGGAACTTATTCCACCTCTCTACGTGAATTAACTTACTTCACATTTACTTCACTTATATAGTCTACTATCATAAGCAAAAATATTTTTTCAACATCTTACTCTAGTTAGATTAATTTAAGTTATAACTTTAATTATCAAATAAGATGTAAAATATGAGGAGTATCATAGAATAAGCAATTTAATCCTATTAATTTTACTCCAGAACTAAGCATGCTCTGAAGGATTAGGATTCAATTAGAGCTCAAGAGCACCATAATAATTAGGTGTCACAATCACCAATCGAACCGATGGAATCAATTTGCTTGTGATATTTCCCCCTCTTCCCATACCGAGCAGGCGAGCACCAACCAACTATAAAGTTTTTAGTTTGGTGGCATTTATTATGCTTTTCTTGAGACGAGACTCGTTTAGGGGAAGATGCAATCATGCAAATAAACCCTTCTTGACCTAAGAATTGTACTGTGTGGTCCAGTATGTCGTCCACGTGTCGGCCTAAAGAAAATTAAAAGTTACGAAATGACTCAAATTAAGACAACAGGTCTGTGATTATGAGAAGAACTGCCAAAAATAGTATAATTTTATTTGTAGAATATCTACGTTCCAGCAACTCAAATAAGTTTCTAAATAACTATTAATTTTTAAATTAAATTAAGGTTTCTAAAATTTCTAACTCTTACATCACTGAAATTAAGTTTAGAGTTTCTATTAAGCCACATCAACAACAAATTAAAAAAACATAAATAATTTGAGACAATCATTTGATCAGTATGGAGTTTATAAATAGTTTCTTAATAAGAAACTTTACTGCATAGTTTCTAAATAAGAAACTCTCACATCTCTGAAACTAGACTAGAAACTATCACGTCAGATTAGAAACTCTAATAGTACCAGAGATGTAGATGTTCTTACTACAACTGTAAATAACAAGTTAATATGTTTGTAATAAAAAGTATTAAAAAATTATGACTTTTTCCTGAAAAGAAAATAGTATGTCTCATTTTAAAAAAATATATATTTCTGACTCAATCCTTGAAACAATTAGTTTTAAAAGATTTTTGCAAATATATAATTAAATGTGGAAAGATGAAATATTGTATGAATTTATATATAAAGATATTCATAAATTAGTAAAGACACCCAACTTTGTAAGCATAAATAGGTACAAATTAATAATTGGAAACGTATATATAAATTACCCAAAAAAATATTGAACACCTAACTTTATAACTTTAATTAAACACTGAACAGTGTAAGTTTTAACACCAAACAATTGAAGTACAAACATCTGATTACATGTATTGGTTGTATAGGATAAAATGTAATCAATACGTATAGCGAAGGTATAAGCACCTAACAATATTGATATCGATACCTAATAGCAAATGTATAATTAATTATAGGTATGAATGCTAGGAATGGGTAAAATCTTAGTATTGGAGCTAAAAAAATTAATATCTCTCACAGAAAATAAAATGGCATACAGGGATTTATCTCATAATCTGAAAGCCTACAAGGTCATCTTTAAAAAATTATTGTATTCAATCATTTGTTGTTTAATTTACTTGCGTATTTGTTTTTTTTTATTGTAAATCCGTAGGCATTTGTATTATAAAAATAACTGGAAATTACAAAAGTGCTGCTGAAATTTAAACCTACAGTGCAGAGAAAATGTAAAATCTAAATTAATTGGTCCTAAATTGAAAAACTAAAGAAACATTACACTTAAAGAAAAGAAAAAAAAATAAAGCACTAATCTATTCCTACTTCAATCTTATCCTACTTGCGTATTTGTTAGTATGAAGTTCTTGCTAAGAAGTAACAATGCCCAAACCCTCAAGTCTTTATTTGCTCTACTACCTGACAAATTGACAATTGATCTGCCCCTGTGACCTTACCAACTCCATCTACTGTAGTTCGTATTTCCCAACAAATTTGATTAAAATATTCAAAAGTAGTCTGATTAATTTGATAACTAGTGGTCTGATAATTTGACACATCAGATGTGTCAAATAATTTGATCTTCTGGTAAGAAAGTTCAATGTTCAACTTCTTACTGGAAGTATGCGCTTTCAAGACCTTTGTATTGAGGAGTATTATACAATATTAGAGAGTAGAGATTCTAGAATACAAAAATGGAAAGAGGAAAAAAAAAATTAAAAAAAGGAGGGGACAAGTGAACGGTTTTTCTTGGGCATGGTGAGGTAGTTTAGGTAGAAGATATGATAAACATATGTGATTATGGTGGGTGTTAGTTAACTAATTATAAATTATTTATATTCTAAAGTAAAGAGACAGAGAAGGCTAAAAACAGGGGGGTGGGAATGAGGACTTGTCAACTCCACAGTTCCCTACCTCACTTTGTACCTACCTGAGGTTTACTTTTCTCTGATTTCTTGCGGCGCTTCTTTATGTCAACCTCTGTTGTTAATTCTTAGAGTATGACAGACTCATCAGTTTAACAATGATTATGGCAAACTTTTGAGAAAACAAAGCCACAAAAAATCTCTAAGTGCAGTTGATGGCTAAATGTCTTTGTGGGCTTCTAGTTTTAATTGTTTGAAAACAAGCATAAAAAAAAAGAATGAGATAAAGGAGAAGAATAGTTGGAAAAAGGTAATGATGTCATAACCTGGGGAGAGGGGCAAGCCTACCAGCCTAACCTTTTTGTCACCAACTCACATCCTCTAGAAACCTTACCTTCATCCCATAAACTACCTGGGCCCCTCTCACTCAAAACAAAAACAATTCCATATGAATAAATAAAAAATAGACTCAACAAATTGAAAAGAAAAAAAAGTGCAGTATAAAACCAACCGAATCAGTCAATCACCCCCCCAAGCCAAACCCCTACTGCTAGTTGTCTCATATCTCCTGCTGCAAGAGAAGAAGAGAGAAGAGAAGAAGAAACAAAGGAAGATCAGAGAGATTTGTCTCCACACAAAATCAACACAATTGAACCAAACATGGGGAGATCACCGTGCTGCGAGAAGGCACATACGAACAAAGGCGCGTGGACAAAGGAGGAGGACGATCGGTTGATCGCGTATATTCGGGCACATGGCGAGGGGTGCTGGCGGTCCCTACCGAAAGCTGCCGGCCTCTTGAGGTGTGGCAAGAGCTGTCGCCTCCGGTGGATCAACTACCTTCGGCCTGATCTCAAGCGCGGCAATTTTACTGAGGAAGAGGATGAACTCATCATCAAGCTCCATAGTCTCCTGGGCAACAAGTATGTATTGCCACATGTCTCCACAATATTTTTTTAAATTGGTATGATGCTGATTAATTAAGAGCTAATAGCATTTTTTTGTAAATTGATGCAGATGGTCTCTGATAGCAGGGAGGTTGCCAGGAAGAACAGATAACGAGATAAAGAACTACTGGAACACACATATCAGGAGAAAGCTGATGAGCAGAGGAGTGGACCCCGTCACGCATCGGCCAATCAACGAGCAACCGCAAAGCAACATAACCATATCATTCGAGAAGCGAGATGATGAAGATCTCAAGATTTCCACCTTGGGAGAAACCTTCAAGCTGCAAGAACCACAGTTCAAGATCCCTGACTTAAACCTGGAGCTATGTATCAGCCCCCCTTTCCAAGAAGAGCCCTTGATTAAGCCTGTCAAGAGAGAGGCGGGTCTTTGTTTTAGTTGCAGCTTGGGGCTGCCTAAGAGCCCCGACTGCAAGTGTACCAATTTTATTGGATTAAGCAGCGGATTCCTGGATTTTAGAAGTGTTGAGATGAAGTAATTGATTACAAAGCGCTTTTTTTTTCTTTTTTTGTTTTTGTTTTCCTTTTCATTTTGGGTATTTTAGGTTGTAGTTCTTTTGGAGATGAAAGCAGGAGAATTTTAATTGCTGATGAAGTGGCATCTCATTTGAGGAAGATATTCACCATTTCTTTGGTGCTAGAGAGGACTGAATTAATCCATTGTTCTTCAAGCCTTATATGCTCCGTTTTGTGTAATTATTAAATTAATATATGAGATCATAGTTCGCTGCATTATTTTTCTCTTATGTTTTTGCAAATTCTAATAAATAGGGGAATTTCATATATATCCCTTAAAGTTTCAATATTACATATTTATCCCTATAAAATCAGTAATTACATATTTATCCTTAAAAATTGTAGAAACTCACGTATTTGTCCAATCTAACTCTATAACATATTAAATACCCCCAAAATAATTAAATAATATTTTTTTAACTTTAAAATTAATTTTATAATATTAATTAATAATATGTTAACCACTATGCCCCTTCATTTCTGTCTTTTTAGTCCGCCTGAATTCTCTTATCTCTAAAACGTCAAACCTCCCGCCTCTCTCTCCAAACGAAGATGGAAAAATTAAAGCAGTGAGGAGCAACATAAATTTATGAGAGGGGAGGCGATGAGAGAAGATTGAGAGAAATCTGTGATTTGGCACGTTTGGAAAGAGAGGCGGGAGGTTTGGTACTTTAAAGAGAAAAGAACTCGGGCAGACTAGACAGAAATGAATGACATAATGGTCAACAAATTCTTAACTAATATTGTAAAATCAATTTTAAGTTTAAAAAATATTATTTAATTATTTTTAGAGATATTTGATATGTTATAGAGTTAAATTGAACAAATATGTGAGTTTGTACAATTTTCAAGGATAAATATGTAATTATTGATTTTGGAGGGATAAATACGTAACATTTAAACTTTTGAGGGATATACATGAAATTCCCCCCTAATAAATAAAATGTTGCTTGCCGTGTTTCATTTCAAAAACAAATAAATTCCCATAATGAAAACTGTACAATCCATTGTTTGGAAAAAAAAATATATATTATTAGAATCTGAATTTAATTACAGAGTGCAATAAAAGTGCGAAAACCACTTCCGTCCTTTTTGTCATTGGAAAGTGCAGTACTACCCATTGAACTTTTGAGTTTATTTAATGCAGCACTTGTTCGGTTACCTTTGTTCTTGCCTTGTTGGAACTATACTATGCTACTCAAATTTTATTTCATTTTACCAAACACCCAGTGTAAATGATATCTAGCTTTTAATGCATGCAGACATAAAAAAAAACTTATTTAATGTCATACAAGTCATTTATTAATTTTATTGTGTCTTAAAAAAAATTATGGCTGTAGTAACTTCTTATGTAAATTGTGTGTTAATATAACTCAATAATCTATTAATATAAAGGTCGGAGTAGTTGAGTCATCGAGTACCACGGGGTTAGAAGTTGGGTCCACGAAAGATTGATACTTATAGTGAGTTATTGCAATTTGCAACGCAACTGCTACAATGGTCCCACGTTAATAAATGGTGTGGATAAGGGATTAATTGGCCAGAGGAGAACAGAGAAAGGAAGGTAGGATTTAGGAGGTAGGTACACAAATCTTAATTAATTTGTAATGATAAGGATGTTTGAAGATATACAATAATGGGTCTGACTTTAAAATTATTTTAGTACATTCCTTAGATTTGTACAAGATACTTATTAGGGCATGTTCGGACGCCCCACTGTTGCTGTGGAAAAAAAAAAATTTACTCAAGAGTAATTTTCAGTTCTAATTTTTGTTAAACCCACACCCATACTCATTCCCTGTGGGGCACCGAACAGGCCCTTAGTGTTTTAAAATACGGTCGATATAAATAGAGTATATGCAGTACGTACATGTACCGCATGTATAGAAGCACAAACTGCATATTAAATAACAAAATCTAACATTTTTAATTTTTTTAGACATATAGATTGATATATCACTCTATGTTTAATTAATTTAAGATTGTATTTACTTTATTCGCTCATTTTTAATACTAAAATTCCCTACCAAATCTAATAAACACGTAAGTCTTGGTAGCACCGTACTATATTCTAAAATGAGCGAATCTACCTATAGATTGATATATCACCGTACTATAGATTGAACCTTCGTTTTCACAATTATTTTGAATTTGGATTGTGGGCGAGATCTTTTTTTTTTTTTTTTTATCTTCACATCATATTTAGAAAGAATGCATTCGGTCAATTTGATAACATTATAAAAATTTCACGAGTTCACTTTTAAATTGTATCGGCAGTTTAATTTGACATATTTGTTTTAGATCAGACGGCATGAATTGGAAAAATAGGTGAATTGCACCCGTATTAAAAACCATATTTTAAAATATTGACTAAAAGTGTGCATGAGGCACATGATTTTCTTCCATATTAAACTAAGTAAAATTCAATTTTATTTCATGTTGTAATTAAATGTAAGAGGAGAGTTCCAATACCTCATGTCTTTCATATCTCATCATACCTCATATTTTATATTTTTATTTTTAAAATTCAAACTGTGGATCCGAATCGCTCAACATGATATGCATACTAAAATATGTCTGGGGATGAAATTTTATAATTTTTGAAACTTTACTATTTTTTAAGATAAATACAAAATCACTGTTTTTAGACCGTTCAAAATCAATGATTTTCTACCCATCTTAAAAAATAGTAAAAAATTTCCAAAAATTATAAAATTTCATCTCCAACCATATTTTAGTATAGATATCATGTTGAAAGGTTCGGATTGACAATTTAGACTTTGGAAACGAAGATATAAAATATGAGGTATGATGAGGTATGAAAGACATGAGGCATTGGAACCCTCCTCTAAATGTAATTAGCTATAATCAAGACGTTTGTATGTTTTTCAATGTAAGACATTGTCTTTTACGTGGGAGGTTGCAAATTTAAAATTCATTACTCATACTACAGTGAATTGATAGACTTTAACGTACTTTGCATGTTAGAAAACTCTCTTAAAATAATTTGAGTGAAAATAAAGTCGTAGAGAAATATGAACATTTAGTCTTTTAATTTTCTCACTAATACTGTTACTGTGCACGCCTAGCTCGAATTTTTTGACCATCTTCAAAAATGAAATAAACCAATTAACTCATTTTTCTGGAAAATTTCATTTACCAGGACCGTAGTTTTATTGGTCTTTTAATTTTCTCAATAAAATAATATTGTGCATGTCTAGCCCCGATTTTTTTTTTTTACCATCTTAAAAAAACGAAATAAACTGATTAATTATTTTTTCTAGAAAAATTCCATTTTAACAGGACCGCAGTTTGAAACTGCGATCTTTTTAGTTGGTACCGCAATTTCAAATTACATCCTAAAAAGGTAAGGTCCACGAAATAAGTAAAAATATGATCGTAGTTTCAAAATGCGATACAAGCCAATACACCGCAGTTTCAAAGAATAGAAATATGAAACTTTGATGCAGGTTAATTAGTTTATTTTCTGTTTGAAGATGGCCAAAAGAAATAAAAAATCGGCGCCTAGCCTTTCTTTTTCTTCTTTCTATTTTTTTAATGATAGTCCAATATTCTAATATAATTTCAGTTTCTGTGCGATTAGACATGCAAGTAAGGTTGAAAACGGTATGGATAATATCTTATTCGTATTCGATCTGTTCGAAAAATTAGATGTAGATATCTAATATTCGAATATTCATGTGGATATGGATACTGATATGATTTACGTTTCAACTATTCATATCCAAATTGTACATATATGTATCATATATTTTAATATGAGGAGGGTTCAAATGCCTCCATTTTTTGTGTCTCCATCATGCCTCCATTTTTTAAAACTTTAATAACTCAAAATTTAAAACTTCAAAGTAAAAATGAAACCGTTAGATGATCTACATTATTTTATCTAAGGATGTGTAAAAAATTATGATATTTCAACTTTGTTGTGTTTGTCATCAAGAGCTTGTAAAAATGTACTGATGTGGATAATTTATAGATGTTCATTTTCAACTTATTGATTTGCATAAAAACAAAACCGAAACGTGATAATTTTTTTATGAGCACGTAGTGAAAATCATATAGATCATATCTAACGGTTTTATTTTGACTTTGAAGTTTTAAATTTTGAGTTATTAAAGTTTTAAAAATAAAAGCATGATGGAGGCACAAAAAGATGGAGGCACAAAAAAAATGGAGGCATTTGAACCCTCCTCTTTTAATATATATTATGAAAAATATTGTTATTCACCATTAAAATTAGATAAATATTATGAACTTTGGTATTTTTAATATTATTTTAATAAATTTCTGATCTGTATCTGCATCCATATCCGTATCGGTATCTGTATCCGGCTGATATCCGATCTGTATCTGTATCCGAAAAAAAAAAATATGAATATGAGTTTACCACTCTCCGTTCCGTATTCGCTCTCTTTTCACCCCTACATGCAAGTGTTATAATAGTATATATGCATGAATATGTAAATATGTATATGAGTGAGGCTACAGTACCATGCATAGCACGGTTTGGTCCGTGCTACGGCTCAATATTTGAGTTTTCAAAATTCTAACGGTCGATCCGAACCGTTCAACATGATTATAAAATGAATATGTACTTGCAAACCAAATTTTACAGTTTTTCGAATTTGTTTACTATTTTTTTAGATAGGTAGAAAATCACTGTTTTGGTCGAGAATTTTCAGATCAAGTGATTTTCTACCTATCTAAAATGAGCGAATATAGTACGGTGCTACGGTGCTATGCATAATTACAAGAATTGGTAGTGATTTTCTACCGTCTTGTATCTGTTGGAGTTGGACTCAACATAATTACAAGAAGAGTGAGGCTACGGTACTATGCATAGCACGGTTTGGTCCGTGCTACGGCTCAATATTTGAGTTTTCAAAATTCTAACTGTCAATCCGAACCGTTGAACATGATTATAAATGAATATGTATTTGCAAACCAAATTTTACATTTTTTTCAAACTTTTTAACTATTTTTTTAGATAGGTAGAAAATCACTGTTTTGGTCGAGAATTTTCAGATCAAGTGATTTTCTACCTATTTAAAAAAATAGTAAAAAAATTCAAAAAAATATAAAATTTGGTTTGCAAGTACATATTCATTTTATAATCATGATGAACGGTTCGGATCGACCGTTAGAATTTTAAAAACTTAAATATTGAGCCGTAGCATGGACCATACCATGCTATGCATAGTACTGTAGCCTCACTCATATACATATTTACATATTCAGTGCATATATACTATTATAACACTTGCATGTAGCCATGTAGGGGGGAAAAGAGAGCGAATACGGAACGGAGAGTGGTACACTCATATTCATATTGTTTTTTTTTCGGATACAGATACAGATCGGATATCAGCCGGATACAGATACCGATACGGATATGGATGCGGATACGGATCGGGTATTTATTAAAATAATATTAAAAATACCAAAGTTCATAATATTTATCTAATTTTAACGGTGAATAACAATATTTTTCATAATATATATTAAAAGAGGAGGGTTCAAATGCCTCCATTTCTTTGTGCCTCTATCTTTTTGTGCCTCCATCATGCTTTCATTTTTAAAACTATAATAACTCAAATTTTAAAACTTCAAAGTCAAAATAAAACTGTTAGATATGATCTATATGATTTTCACTACGTGCTCATAAAAAAATTATCACATTTCGGTTTTGTTTTTATGCGAATCAATAAGTTGAAAAATGAACATCTATAAATTATCTACATCAGTATATTTTTACAAGCTCTTGATGACAAACACAACAAAGTTGAAATATCATAAATTTTTACACATCCTTAGATAAAATGATGTAGATCATCTAACGGTTTCATTTTTACTTTGAAGTTTTAAATTTTGAGTTATTAAAGTTTTAAAAATGGAGGCATGATGGAGACACAAAAAATGGAGGCATTTGAACCCTCCTCATATTAAAATATATGATACATATATGTACTATTTGGATACGGATAGTTGAAACGTAAATCATATCAGTATCCATATCCACATGAATATTCGAATATTGAATATCTACATCTAATTTTTCGAACAGATCGAATACGGATAAGATATTATCCATACAGTTTCAACCTTACTTGCATGTCTAATCGCACAGAAACTGAAAATTATATTAGAATATTGGACTATCATTAAAAAAATAGAAAGAAGAAAAAGAAAGGCTAGGCGCCGATTTTTTATTTCTTTTGGCCATCTTCAAACAGAAAATAAACTAATTAACCTGCATCAAAGTTTCATATTTTTATTCTTTGAAACTGCGGTGTATTGGCTTGTATCGCATTTTGAAACTACGATCATATTTTTACTTATTTCTAGGACCTTTCTGGTACCTTTTTAGGATGTAATTTGAAATTGCGGTACCAACTAAAAAGATCGCAGTTTCAAACTGCGGTCCTGTTAAAATGGAATTTTCTAGAAAAATAATTTATCGGTTTATTTCGTTTTTTGAAGATGGTAAAAAAAAAATCGGAGCTAGACATGCACAATATTATTTTATTGAGAAAATTAAAAGACCAATAAAACTACGGTCCTGTTAAATGAAATTTTCCAGAAAAATGAGTTAATTGATTTATTTCATTTTTGAAGATGGTCAAAAAATTCGAGCTAGGTGTGCACAGTAACAGTATTAGTGAGAAAATTAAAAGACTAAATGTTCATATTTTTCTACGGCTTTATTTTCACTCAAATTATTTTAAAAGAGTTTTCTAACATGCAAAGTACGTTAAAGTCTATCAATTCACTGCAGTATGAGTAATGAATTTTAAATTTGTGAGAGGCAAATTAAAAGACTAAATGTTCATATTTCTCTACGGCTTTATTTTCACTCAAATTATTTTAAAAGAGTTTTCTAACATGCAAAGTATGTTAAAGTCTATCAATTCACAGCAGTATGAGTAATGAATTTTAAATTTGCGACCTCTAACGTAAAAGACAGTGTCTTACATTAAAAAACATACAAACGTTTTGATTATAGCTAATTACATTTACATGAGAGTTCCAATGCCTCATGTCTTTCATACCTCATCATACCTCATATTTTATATCTTCGTTTCAAAGTCTAAATTGTCAATCCGAACCGTTCAACACGATATCCATACTAAAATATGGTTGGAGATGAAATTTTATAATTTTTGGAAATTTTTTACTATTTTTTAAGATGGGTAGAAAATCACTGATTTTGAACGGTCCAAAAAAAGTGATTTTGTATATATCTTAAAAAATAGTAAAAAATTTCAAAAATTATAAAATTTCATCCCCAGACATATTTTAGTATGCATATCATGTTGAGCGATTCGGATCCACAGTTTGGATTTTAAAAATGAAGATATAAAATATGAGGTATGATGAGATATGAAATGCATAAGGTATTGGAACCCTCCTCTTACATTTAATTACAACATGAAATAAAATTGAATTTTACTTAGTTTAATATGGAATAAAATCATGTGCCTCATGCACACTTTTAGTCAGTATTTTAAAATATGGTTTTTAATACGGGTGCAATTCACCTATTTTTCCAATTCATGCCGTCTGATCTAAAACAAATATGTCAACTTAAACTGCCGATACAATTTAAAAGTGAACTCGTGAAATTTTTATAATGTTATCAAATTGACCGAATGCATTCTTTCTAAATATGATGTGAAGATAAAAAAAAAAAAAAAGATCTCGCCCACAATCCAAATTCAAAATAATTGTGAAAACGAAGGTTCAATGCTACTATTACATATGATGAACAATTGTTTTTGTATATTTCCTATAAGATAGCAATGTTAACAATCACTAGGAACATAGATTTAATTAAGAGGGATTTCATAAAAATTCTGTTTTTAAGAAACATAGATTTAATTTGAGTTCATGTTTTGAATGTGGCGCAGATTAAATATGCGCTTTCTTAAAGACAACACAGAAATTACCATATCTAACTATTTCTTCCTAAAATGCAGAGCAGATCTAATCTGCGTCTCTTCTCTAGGTGGAATGCAAATTAGATTTGCGTCTTTATCAATTATGTTTATTGTTTTTTAGAAAATGGTAAGAAAAGAAAATTCAGCTGAACAAGTGCATAAGTTTATGTAGCAACAAGATAATTCTCGTCAAAAAATTCTGTGATAGTATTTTAAAAGTATATCAAACATTTGATATGGAAGAATGAGTTAAGGTGCTTTATAAAGCATAGATCTTCTTGTGCTTCACGTTTTTTTTATCTCTGTTTTTAAATTTTAAATAGTCAATTCAAACCGCTTAATACAATCTCTATATTAAAATTTGGAGACCAAAATTTATATAATTTTTTTTTTCAAAAATCATTGGTTTTCATAAAATTATGGACCATAAAAAAGTAATTTTCGAAAAATTCTAAAAAATAGTAAAAGGAATTTCCAAAAAAATGTAAAATTTGATCTCAAAGCATATTTCAATGTGAATATCATATTGAGCAGTTCGAATCGGCTATTTGAATTTTAAAAACAGTACAGAAGAATGCAAAAGTACAAGAGAGCCCATATGTGTGTGATAAGACCAACCAATAATATAATTAATCGTACCATATACATGTAAAAAAATAATGATAAATCACCAAACAATTCAAATTTTGTCAATAAATACAGAAAAAAATAATGTTAAAGTTGAGCAAAATAAATTACAATAATCTTTTATTATAACTACACAACATGATTAGTTCACGTCGACATTTTTATTGGTTAACCTACCGTTATGTCTGCTTAAATATTTCCTGTGTATTGTTGTTTATGATTGGTACACTGTACTCGGACGGATAAAAGAAATACAGACAAGTTTTCACGTTTATTAGAGATGATGATTGGTTGTACCAAAAATATTATATTTTTCCTAAAACTGTAGGAAACTGGGCAGGTGCTCTGTGATTTTGAAATTTTCAATTTCGTATATTAATTTTTTAGGTAAATTTTGCTGGAGGTCACTAAACTTCGTCATTTGTCATGAATTGGTCACTCAAGTTTGATTTGTTCATTTTTAGTCACTCAACTTTGTCATTTGTTCTAATCAAGTCACTCTATACTTTTCCGTCCAAAATGCTAACGGAATATGCTCATTCCGTTAGTATTTTGAATAGAATATGCTCATTACATTAGTATTTTGGACGGAATGAGTATATTCCGTTAATTTTTTAAATGGAATGGGAATATTCCATTAAGATCTATGACGGAAAAATATAGAGTGACTTGATTGGGACAAATGACAAAGTAATATGACTAGAAAGGGACAAATCAAACTTGAGTGATCAATTCGTGACAGATGACAAAGTTTAGTGACCTCTAGCGAAATTTACCCTAATTTTTTTATACAGTTCAATTCTCTTGTGGATAAATGTAGTTTTAAATTATTTTTATATTGCAAACGGATCAAGAATTAAGAGTAAATATAATAGAGTAGCTTTTAATTTTCGGAGGAATTTTCATGTATATTCGTCAAAAGTTTCAATATTACATATTTATTTCTCCAAAATCAATAATTACATATTTATCATTAAAAATTGTAAAAACTCACATATCCAATCCATTAATTTAACATTAATTTTATTAATTTTCATTTTATCTATTTTCAATTCTAAGGCTGGTGTTTCTATCTTTCTAAAAAGCGTTTCAATGTGTTTTGGTCCCATTTCTACTTTCCCTTCTAAAGAAGTTGTTTTTTTTTTTTTAATCAAAAGCCCGTATACCAGTATATCATTTCTAAAAGTTTCCATAATTACATATAATTTATTAAATAAAAGTTCCCCTTCCCTTCTTACTAGTACAACAGACCAGTACCAGTTCCTAAAAATTGGAAATGTAAAGCCCTTGTAAACCCTTCTAACTAGTACCACATGTATGTATCAGTCCCTAAAAAGTGGAAATGCAAACCATGGTAATCCCATCCATGTAGGCTCCAAATCCATCCATCTAGAGTCGAAAAAACGTGCCGTGTCGTGCCGTGCCGCGACTAACACACCGTGACTTTGATCTCGTACCGTGCCGTGATCAAAATGTCAAGGGGTGGTCACGGCACGCGAATGGTCATGCCGTGTTCAGACATACCGTGACCAAACATGACTCGCGTGACCATTGTATCATAATTTAAGTTAGGATAAATTTCGCTGGAGGTCACTAAACTTTGTCATTTGTCACGAAATTACGCTTAATTATGGTAAAATATGTTAAAATATGTTAATTACGCTAAATTGCACTAAATTACGCTTAATTATGCTAATTATGGTAAAAAATACTAAATTATGCTAAATTACGCTAAAATATGCTAATTATACTAAATTATGCTTAGCTACATTAATCTAAATTTAGTTAATTACTATAAATTATACAAAATTAAATAATTCAAACAAACTACAAGAAATTAATACTAATTACAACTAAATTATACTAATTTTGGTACATTACTAACAAATCTTAACATTTTACAACAATTTAGTACTAAAAATGAATTTTAAACAAATTAGAGGGACTTACTTGCAACTCTGGAAAGAGGAGGAGAAATATGGAAGAAAAAGATAAAGTGAGGAGAGATAGTGTGAAATTTGATAGAGTGAATTTTGAGAAAAACGCCTCACCCTTGACAGATATATATAAATGTCCAAACCGGCCATTTAATGGCCGGTTGAGAAAAGAATTGAGAACCGGCTATTAAATAGCCAGTTGAGAAAAAAAGAGGACTGGCAATTAAATGACTGGTTTAGACATTTTTATAAATACCCAGCTAACGTGATATATTTATTAATTTGTAATTATTTTTGGATATTAATAAAAATGTCGGATTATATCACCACTAACCAGTCACTATGTAGGAAATTTGTTATTTGTGGCACGTTGTCAAATATTTTTTATTTTTTAGATTTGAAAAAATCAGTCTTTAAAGACGTACAATTTGTATATTTCAAATTCGGATGGAAGATTTTTTTTATTAATATTTGGTAAGAAAATTCAACTAAACTCGTAGAAATTGTTTATTATTAAATAAGTTTAGTTGCGGTCAAAAGTAATATGGAGTTTATATTTGATAGGGCCATGTTCCACAGGCCCTTTTTACTTGTTCCAAATTGGGCCATGAAAGACTGGGATTCGGACCTTTACAAGGCCAACCCGACGTCATACGAAAAAGCCCAAAGATTCACTAAACTGGGGCCCAACTCGGAGGCCTCAAAAGCATGCAGCCCGAATATAGGTTAAGGCCAACCGACATACGGGATAGCCGTGGAAACGGCTAGCTTAATGCCCACGTCCCAGTAACGGACGACATAACTGCCCACGTTCTCCCATAAACTCCCGAGATGGCAGTTATGGCTAGACTATATAAGGCAGTGATTTCCATGAAATAGGGGACGCAATTTTCACATAGAGAGAATATACAGGTTAGAGTCAGAATCTCTCACACGCCACCCCGAGTTCGTAACTCAACTCACACCTCGGCCTGTCATCTCCTGATAGGACGATTCCAACTTAGCTCATAATTATCATACGGACTCATCTCCCGAGATAGGACGTATCAACCACCGTGGGGCCACGCCTAGCTCGCTCAACGAATTAGATGGCTCATCCATCCACATCGACCCTGCTCCCTCCGGGAGTGACAACCCCTCCAGGAATAACAATCACACCCCCTCCCGGGGTGACGCCACCAACAGTGAACGCTTCGCAGAGCCAACCTCTAGGGGCGAGGCCTAGCAGCTCAATGGTGCGACCCCATGGTCCCCAATCTGCTCAACCTCGTCGCACGAGCCCCGATGTCACTCGACCTCGGTTCACCGAAGGAAACACTACCATGCCACTCCACACCGAGCACAATCAAATGGCTGGTACATTTCACAATCAGGTAAACGGTACTTATTACAATCCGATAGGGGGTACCTATCAAATACCGTACATACCGTACTACCAAACACCGTTGTACCAATATGGCGCGACCCCCTACACACCTTACACTCCAATCGGTCCCCAATATGGTACGATCCCATATGTTGCACCCTCCGGACAATGGGGGCCGGGAGGTACCCAGGGGATGTGTCGCATGACGGGTCCCACTCCATATTCTCAGCAAATGCCAATACGGCCTACAATGCCTGTACCTCGGCCGTTATCGGCAAATCGTGTCCACAGCCGAGCAGTAAATGTCTCCCCGAGGAACCTGGGCTCTCAATTTATACAATGCCGAACCGGTAACGAGACAGATACTCCTTCACTACCAGAGCAACAGGTCCAATCCGAGCGCAGGGACCAGAATGCCGTGCCAACAGGGGTACACCCCGATGTGGGAAGACGCCCAGAAGGTCAGGACGAGAATAGAGGGCCTCATCCTGAGGAAGAACCACATGCCGCAGGTCCCGAAATCTACCGTATCAACGAGCGAGGGTCAGCCTATCAAGGCGGAGGGCCAAGAACCTCTCGCCGAGAACAGTCTCGCTCCCATAGAGAACGTAACCAGAGTCCGCCCCGAGGTCGGGATAGAACACGCCGCGATGAACGAAGAAGGAGGCGGCGATCACCTACCCCTACCCGAGGTATCAGCATGGCTCAGGTCGAAGAACTGATTCAAGCCAGACTTGCGACCAAACTGGCTGACCTCGAGTCCCAAAAGGCAGGCTCCTATTCTCGCCCTATGGGAATCGAAGATGGCCCGTTATCCAGAGATATCTACCGCCATTCCATGTCGGATTTCAAGTATCCGGCAACCCTTCCCAGCTTCCGGGGTAGTGGAGATACACAGGATCCGCACAACTTTGTGTACGGGTTCCTTGAGCGACTCCGCCTTCTCGGAGCTACTGATGCCATCACGTGCCGAGTCTTCACCACCTGTTTGACTGGAGAAGCGTGGGACTGGTACATGACACTTCCTCGGAGATCCATCAACAAATTCGAGGACTTCGCAAAGCTGTTCTTAGAAAGATACACGATTATCAAACCACCGCAAGCCACATGCGAGATGCTTCTGGACATCGTCCAGGGACAGCGTGAAAGAACAGGTGCGTTTGTCAATCGTTTCATACAAGCATCTCGGAGAATTCAGAACCTCAATGAAGAATTCGCCTTAGCCGCCATCAAGAAGGGACTCCGCAAAGGAGGTCCAGGAACCTTGCGTTACGAAGCCCACATGAAGAAGATGACCACTCTTAGAGAATTTGTAACCTTTGCGGAAGGTTACATCCGTGCCGAGGACGACAATGGGAGTCCCACGAGACCTCGATCTCGATCTCCCCGCCACCAAACTAACAGACAGCCGGCTCCGGATAGGTTTCGCCACCAAAGGGAACCTCGGAGAAACCAACCAAACCGACCAACCGAGCAAGAACACAAAACTGGCACTGAAGGATACCGCCAACACTTCGTACGGTATGCACCTCTCACTAAGAAGCGGCATGAGATGTACAACATCATAGAAGGCATGTTCGACCTCCCTCCGCCATTGCCTGAAAACATTTTCACGATACAAGACAACTCCCAGAAGTGCGAGTACCACGGATTCAATGGACACTCCACCGCAGATTGTCTTCAACTCAAAGACATCCTGGAGAGACTTGCCCGAGAAGGTAAGCTGATCGAGTTCATCAACCCCGACTTCTTCAGAAAATTCTCCAGGAAATACAACGGCAAAGGTAAAATTTTCAAGAAACCCATTCCCTACAGACAGGACTATACTGGCCCTCGAGTAGGAGAAGCCGGTCCCCAAACCCGGGATAGTCCCGAGAACAGACGCCAAGAGAGGCAGAACAGTCCTGTCATCAATGTGATTAGTGGAGGCCATCGCGGGACCATCCGAAGACTCTCACCTCGCGACAATCAAAAACCATACCCCACCATTCTACAGGTTGACACCGACAAAAAACGGCCCCGACCTGAAGAGGCAATATCCTTTTCAGAGAAAGACCTAGGCGAGATTTCTAGCCCACACGATGATCCCGTTGTGCTGAACCTCAAGATTAACACACATCGGGTTAAGAGGGTATTAGTTGATACGGGAAGCTCAGCAGACATCCTGTATTTATCGGCCTTCACACAAATGGGCCTCAACACTCGCGCCCTCCAACAACACATTTCACCCTTGATAGGTTTCACGGGTGATACCCTTCAACCTCGAGGAATGATGCCACTCAAGGTGACATTCGGCACATTTCCTCGAATAGTGGAAGTCATGGTGGACTTCCTCATCGTCAACGCTCCTTCCGCATACAATGCGATACTGGGAAGAACAACCTTGAACAAAATAGGTGCGATTATTTCCCCTTCACACTTAAAAATCAAGTTCCACACTGATAACGGGATAGGAGAAGAAAGCGGCCAGCAACAGGTGGCACGCGAGTGCTACATGACTTCGGTTCAAGGTCAAGGAGGCTCTGTTCACCAGGTCGACCAATCCGACGCCAAAACAAACCAACAGCGGTTGCGCTCGAGCGCTGACTTTCTACCTCCAAACACCGACCTGGCACTAGATCCAGTGGATAAAGCCGAGGCAAAAACTTCCCTTGAGCCCGCTGACGAAGTCGAACAACTCGATTTGGGCCAAGGCAGAACGCTCAACATCGGCAAAGCAGTCCAGGGACAAGCAAAGGACGAACTCATCAAGTTCCTTCGAGAAAACCAGTCCGTTTTTGCCTGGACAGCGGCCGACATGCCAGGGATTCCGAGGTCAATAGCGGAACATAGACTGCATATCAAACCGGGTTCAAAACCGGTTAGGCAGCGAAAACGTAACATGGGGGAAGAACGGCAGCAGGCCGTAAAACGTGAAATCCAGAAGCTACTTGACGCTGGTTTCATCAGAAATGTCGAGTGTCCAGAATGGACAGCCAATCCCGTGCTTGTCAAGAAGTCCAACGGTGACTGGCGTATGTGTATCGATTACACCGATCTCAATAAGGCATGTCCCATGGATCCGTTCCCTTTGCCCAAAATCGACCAACTGGTCGATTCCACCTCGGGGCATGCCTACCTCAGCTTTATGGACGCGTTCTCCGGGTACAATCAAATCCGGATGAATCAAGACGACGAAGAAAAGACTGCTTTCACTACCAACTCGGGGCTATATTGCTACCGGGTAATGCCCTTCGGGTTACGCAATGCTGGGGCCACTTTCCAACGCATGGTCAATACAGTGTTCCAGGAACAGATCGGACGGAATGTAGAGGCGTATGTAGATGACCTGCTTGTCAAGAGCATGTCCGACTTCGAACATGTCCGAGATCTTCGAGAGACCTTCGTGACACTGAACTCAGCCAGCATGAAACTCAACCCAAAGAAGAGTTTTTTCGGACTAACTGGCGGTAAATTCCTCGGTTTCATGGTTTCTATGCGAGGTATAGAGATCCATCCCTCCAAGTCACAAGCCATCCTCGATATGAAGCCACCTCGGAACCTCAAAGAGCTACAATCCCTTACGGGGAAGTTGGCTGCCCTCAACAGATTCATTGCCCGATCCGGGGACGTCTGTTTCCCGTTCTTCAAAGCCATGCGCAAATCGGCCAAGTTTGAGTGGACAGAGGAATGTGCTATGGCCTTCGAAAAGATAAAAGCATATCTTGCCAATCCACCATGTCTCAGCAGGCCTACAGCGGGCGACGTCCTCGTGTTGTATTTGGCAACGTCGGGTCATGCAGTAAGTGCTGCCCTTGTTCGAGAAGAAGGGCGAGATCAGAAGCCAATTTACTTCGTCTCACATGTACTCCGAGATGCTGAAACCAGATATTCTCAGATTGAAAAGGCAGCATATGCTCTGGTCATAGCTGCAAGGAAATTGAGGCCTTATTTTCAATCCCATTCCATCAAGGTTTACACCGGGATCCCCCTCAAGAAGGCATTTGCGAACTTCGACTCATCCGGGCGATTGTTGGCTTGGGCGCTCGAATTATCAGAGTTCGATGTTTCCTTCCACCCCCAGAATGCACTAAAATCTCAGATCTTCGCTGATTTCATCGCCGAATATTCTGGAGTTCCTCCCGAATCTGAGGGACGTTGGACAATCCATGTCGATGGCGCCTCTTCTTTACAAGGGGCAGGAGCCGGGGTGTCCCTTACTGGCCCACAAGGGGAGACCCTGAACTATGCTCTTCACTTCCAGTTCCCAGTAACAAACAATACCGCTGAATATGAGGCCATGATAGCAGGCCTCAAGCTAGCCAAAGAATTGGGCGCCCGTGAGGTTCATCTCCGCAGTGACTCCGAGTTGGCGGTCAAACAAATCAATGATGAATGCCGAGTTATGGATGAGAAGTTACGCAAATACCGACAACAATTCCATCTGCTCAAAGGTCATTTTGATGAAGTCAATATTCAGCATGTCTCGCGCAACAAGAACTGCCAAGCTGATGCTCTATCCAAACTCGGTGCCGCGGGTAATCTGGACAAAGATCGCCCCGTAATTGTTATGGATATCCCAGAATCCAGCATCAATCTTGAAACCACCAATGTACTTGCCATCAATGACCCCGGGGAATCCTGGTATACCCCGATGTGGAACTTCCTCAACACCGGAGTTCTCCCCACTGATCAATTGGAAGCCAGACGATTGAAAAGAATCGCACCAATGTATTCTCTATTCAACAACCACCTCTACAAACGGGGGTACGTACGACCTTGGCTCAAGTGTCTTAATGAGGAGACAGCATCGAAAATGCTATCTGAGGTACACGAAGGCGTCTGTGGCAGCCATCAAGGAGCAAAAACTCTTGCCAAACGAATCCTCAGAGCCGGTTTTTACTGGCCAACCATGCAGCAGGACGCGGCTAACCTAGTCCGGAAATGTGAGCGATGTCAATACCATAGCAAATTGAGTAACATCCCAGCTTACGACCAGATATCCATCTCGGGAGCTTGGCCTTTTGATCTATGGGGGATAGACATAGTCGGGCCGTTTCCCAAAGCTGTTGGACAGCGCCGTTGGATTATCGTAGCCGTTGAATATTTTACTAAATGGGTCGAAGCTGAAGCGTTATCAACTATCACTGCCGCAGCGGCGGAGAAGTTCATCTGGCGGAACATCGTTTGTCGTTTTGGCATACCGCACGCCCTCATCTCGGACAACGGAACGCAGTTCAACGCCGCACGCACTATGACATTCCTCTCTAACCTAGGAATTCAGAACAATTTTACCTCGGTCAGCCACCCTGCTAGTAATGGTTTAGCAGAAGTCACAAACCGTACCATTCTGGATGGCCTCAAGAAGAAAGTTGCCGAGAACAGAAAGAATTGGCCCGACATACTTGACGGAATTCTGTGGGCCTACCGAACTACACCTCGAGAAGCCACACAGCAAACCCCGTACTCTCTGGTATTCGGAATGGAAGCAGTCACGCCAATGGAAATGATGGAACCATCTCTCCGAACTTTGACATATTCCTCCGACAACAACCGCGATGCACGCGCTGCGGAACTTGACCTCATCACAGAAGGTCGGGAGAAAGCCCGCATCCGCACCATGGAGTATCAACGCAGGGTTAAACGTGCATTTGACAAGCACGTGGTACCTCGGAAATTCCAGCCAGGCGACCTCGTACTTAAAACCGTAGAAGCGACCGGCAAGCATGTCAGCAAGCTTGCTCCTCAATGGGAAGGTCCCTTTAAGGTCATTCGCCCACGAGGTAAAGGCGCTTACGAGTTAGAAGACCCGAGTGGTTTCACACTCACTCGCCCGTGGAACACTTGCCACTTAAGAAAGTTTTACACTTAGTGATTTTCGTTTTCGTTTATGTTTTTAATAGATTCGATGTGCTCAGGGCGAGATAAACCTTTGTTTTTCGTTTTCAATTCCATGTATTCACTTAGACCAGGATGCAAATTTTTTGTATGGTTCTAAGCTTTTATCAATATATGATATTATTTATGATTGTGTTTCATTTACTGGGTCCGAGATGTATGCACGAAAGCCTTTTAGGCAACGAAATTAATCTCGGGTACTACACCCGAGATACACAACAAATTACGATAGTCCTAAGGGACGACGACTGTTTTACCAGTAACATACATCATGTCGAGAACATTTATCGAAAACCCCTTGGGGTAACGCATACGTTATCGCGACATACCTGTTCCCCCACTTTGACCATTTTGTCAAGAATAAAAATAAAGGGGAGCAAGGATACACAACCAAGCATATTTCACATGTTCGCAAAGAAAAAGCAAAGCATACAATCGAGATAAATTCGACTGAAAAGCAATCAAGCAAAGAAACATGCGATTAAAACAAACAGGTACATTTTAGTTGTTCTGTTAAACCCCCACATCTCGGGGGTACCAAATACCATATTACATCTCAAATTTGTTAAACCCCCACATCTCGGGGGTATATATATAAAAAAAAAAACAGTACATTACAACACAATTCTGTTAACCCCCACATCTCGGGGGTGCAAAAGGAACAGTGCACATTTCAACAACTTTAAAAATCCCTACATCGCGGGGTACGAATATCTTACTCCTATCGGCGTCGCATCTAAGGCTTAAGAAGATCCTTCCTACAAACAAAATCAAACAAGTAGTAAGGTCAAGCTTGGATGAAACACCTCGATGATAGTAATAATAAAATCGTTACTTACATGAGGGAGAGGAGTTCGGCCTTACGGAAGCATCTTCTTCTCCACCACGCGGAGCGTTAAAAAGAGTTGCATCCAATTCATCCTCTGACCCCTTGTATCGATGCAGGGTATTACCCTCCTCGGCATTTCCCTCCTCGACATCATCTTCGGCATCCCTTACTTCGGTGTCATCCTCTTCCCCTTCGGAAGAAGAATCAGAGGGATGGTTTTCAATCTCCACTACAGGGGCACCATCAGGAAGGTCGAGATGTTCCGGCCATTTGTCCTTGGGCCAAGGGTGAACAATTCCCGAAGGATGATGATTCTCGAGTTGGAGTTCCTCCTTGAATAAGGAGCCATCTGGGTTCAGAAATACATCATTTTCTTCATCCCAACCATAGCTTGATAGATCCCTGACAACGAGTTTTTTCCGACTCCACCGACGTGAACCCGACGTGCTCGGGTTTAAACGGATAAAAACCGCCCATCAGGTTGAGATAATCATACACGGTTTGTGTCATCATATCCTTCATTGCGTACGGGACGGCTCGCGCGAAGGCTTTGCTGCCTAAGAACTTGCTGAGATGTCTCTTTGGCAAGTTCTGCGCTTCATCCCGTATACGGGCATTTTCCGATTTCGCCTCTTCCAACTCCTGGGTTCGGGCCTCAAGCTCGGACTTAAGACGAGCCACTTTGCTCTTGTGCCTTTCCATCTTGCGCTTATAACGCTTCGCTTTCGCCTCGGCTTCCTGGCGCTCGGCATCAAGCCTCATACCCGTGTACCGAGCAAGCTCGTATTTCGCCTCGTTTACAGCAGCTTGGCCAGTGGCTACCCTCCTCTCTTTGTCCTTATTTTTGGCCAGCTCCATAAAATGGTTCCTCTCTAGAATCGCCTTATTCAGCGTTTCCTGGTCAGAAGTAACAACAAGAGCATCGCGCTTCTCATTGATAAACGAGTCCTTGAGGAACCCGAAATAAACCCCGGCTTCATGCAGCGACCTCAACACTTGATCCACAACTTGGTCGGGATTTTCCTCAGCCCACTTCTTTTGATATTGGGTGGTGGTGAGTCTAAACGTTTCCCGAGCATATGCAGCCCGGACCTCGGGATGATCCTCCTCTTCTTGCATCCGCGAATACCCAGGAAGGTAGCCTAAAAAGCTGTCTGGGAAACCCTGAGAAATCTCGGTTCCCCACACAAACCCGGTACGACCTCCTTGCTCAGAAATTCGTGACTCGAGGAATTTTTTGTGATCCTCCGCGGGATCCCACACGTCGCCCGCGGCGTCCTCAATAATCTTCTCTAGTTCTTCCTCTGCAGCGATAAGTTGATCTTGATAGGGTCCTTCAGACTCGGGCTTCCCCAAAAGAATCTTCTGTCTCTTAGACTCGGGCTCTTCTACCGCAATTCCTTTCCCCTTATCTACCCTTGTAACGCTCAGGGGGATGTCCTTCCTCTTTTGAGAACCCCGGGTTTGGAGGAACCAGAGGCGCCGCCTTTCGTGCTTTTGACGGCAGCAGCAGATTTGGAGGATGACTTCGGAAGAACCGCTGTATTACTAGAAAGCACCAATTTTGGAGCCTTCCGAACCTTGGCAGGACCCGACTTGGAAGTATTCGGAACCCCCGCCTTTTTAACGAAACCGTCCTCGGGATTAGCGAAGATCGGAATTGGACGAATAGCCTTCCAGGGCAGTGCCATAAAACCACGGCCTGCGACATAAGAAGTATGCAAGAATTAACAATTTATCCATAACAAAACAAAATAAAAGAGCATATGCGATATGTAGACATATCGGTACAAATTCAAAAAATACTAACTTGTGAAATAATCATCAAGAAGCTTGACAATTTTTAATTCATCCGATGTCAGAGGTGGACGAGACCTCGGGATCAAACTTTCCTTTTTTAAGGGGCGCCAAATCCTTCGTATTTCATTAAAACACTTCAAATCGGTGGGATTCTGAAGATATACCCACCCATGATTCCAATCCTCAGCCTTGGACAATCTGTCAAACAACGTGACTTTACCACGCTTCCGAAGTGCAAGATGACTCTCATTATTATACAAGGGAGCAAAATAATGAAAGAACAATCCTATACTCGGGAAATGTGACCTTAACTCGGGCAGGAAATCAAATAAAAACTTAAAACTCATGATATAACACCATGCGGGTGCGGTTAGCTGCGCAGGGGCCACATCAAGATGTCGTAATACCCCCCGAACGAACTTAGAAACCCTTATTTTGAAACCGCATTTCGGCATTTTCCAATATATGCACATCCCGAGATTCGAGTCATGCGCTCGGTCATCCGGGCCCGGGACTCTCAACTGCAGTGCATGTCGCGGATATTCCTCCCTATCCGCTTCATCCACGAGTTCATCATAAAAGGCATCAGCGTAAGCCTTATATTGGACGACCAATTTAGGAGAGATACCGGCGGATACTTCAAAAATTGAATCATCCTTATGACCATCACGGGGAGCAGTAGATTTTTTTCCGGCCTTCGCAGGCCCCCGAGACGTTCCTGCGGAGGTTACCACGAGTTCTCCCCGAGATGGACTTTCTCCATCCCCTTCATTTCCTTCGCGGTACTGTTGAGATAGTGGGGGGGACTCCCACGAAGCAGTGGGCGACGAATCCCGAGGTCCTCCTTGTTCCTCGGCCATTTCTAAATTTATGAAGAAACAGGATTGGCTTAGGTACTCGCTACTCTCTATTTCTATGGTATTACGTTTACTGAATTATCAATTTTTACGCAATTAAGCCACTAATCCTAAAGGCTGATAACCTCACCATATTTAAAGTGGTCAACTACATTACAGTCAACCTCGGCAATGTCCATATATAGTCACAAATGAGGTTAATGGATGTTTGGTCGACTACCGAGGTGATAAATAATTACCTTATATTGAAATTCTTAACAACTCGATCTTCGTCTGACGTCGTTTCCACAGTGTTCTGAGCACTCTCAACTTCCCCCACTAATACCGAGATTCTCTTTGCTCTTTCGCTCCGAGATCAATTTTCTCACAATAAACGATAATGAATGAATGAGACGGGATAAGGAATATATATAAGGGTCCCTATTTTTCCCGCTCAAAACCTACACGAATTTCGAAAGAGATCCACGAAGCGTCGCGTTTCACCATGGCGACGCCTCGATTCCCGCGCCGTATCAAGGGACTCGGGCTCTTACCGAGTTGACACGTGCCAGGTGTCATGCGGGGATTGCGCCGTAACCTCGTATATCTGACTAACTTGACGGTTGATTTGATGGCTGACGACGGTTAACGGAAGACGAGGCGTCGACGTAATTATTGCCGACACGCTATATATATAACTTCCGTCTCCCTTTAACGGGACATCCAGCGATCCCAGATATAATTTCTAATTCGAATTGTAGTAAGATGGCGACTAACAAAAATATAAAGGACGAGGAGGAGAAAGAAGACATTCCATCACCATACACATCTCCCCAACATCAGAACCCCGAGGTCAACATCAAACAACCCCCAATTAACTTGGGGGAAGAAGAAGACGACCCGTTAGCCTGGGATAAGTGTGCTGTTTGTCGAACCCGAGGGAACTATCGGCACATGTTCCATTGTGATGGATGTGAAGAAGCTTTCCATCCCGGATGTCTGGCCCGCAGATCACCTCGGAACCATGATGATCCCCGCTTCACATCCTTCACCTGCAGGAGATGCCGGGATCAAGAACGCCGGGTCAAGCGCTCCCGCCTTGAATAGCCGTAGCCATATATAGAATATCGCGGGAATAGCCCGCCTTTTGTCAAGTATTTACTTTTCGAATTTACTCATATGTTTATATCGTGACATTCAGCCGAGATCTTTATCTCGTGTTGTTAGACTTAATATGTATGTTTCTCGTATAAGAATGTCATTAATGCTTGAATACCGTCTAACGTGAGTCAGTTTGACTACCTCGAAAACGCCGAAAAGCTTGTCATATCATATCACTTACACAACGCCCAATGACATTTATGGCTAATAGCTGGCGGCTACATATTAGGCAATATGGCCCACATCATTTATGGCAATATTTTCTCTAAACGACTATAAATACCAGACTCACCATACAGTAAAAGGCACATTTTTACTCTGCACCTTTTACCATTCCTTAAAACCTTCGAGATGCCTTTCAAGAGAGTTGTTTCCAAGAACAAAACACCCCTTGATCATGGTCATAGCCGTGATGTCGAACCATCAAGGTACGGCCACAACATACCTCCCCTTACTCCTCAACATTCTCGAGACACAATACGGGCCCTATCTCGGCCTGAGAGATGGACCCTTCTCCAACATTTTCCCGCGAAAGATTTGGATTGGATGCTCGCGAATGAGGACCTACAAATCAGTGACTTTATTGACTTCACCCTTGCTAATGCACCCTCGTTCACCAAGGAGGACGAGAATAACATTTATAAATTCAATCTCGAACCCAAACTGCGTAGGTGCATCATCTGCCGCAACAAAGAAGACAAGCATGAGATGGTGAAATGTCGGGGATGTTGCAAGTGGAGCTGCTTCACCCATTACGACATCCAAGGTCGGTCGGACCCCCGACGTCGGTTTTGGAAATGTCCTGGGTGCTTATCACGCAATCCCGGAGGTCCAACATTACACACCGCCACCGAACCCGAGCTCATATCGGATAACCTCTTTGAGGATACTGACAATGAGAGGATGTAAGTGTGATTTTCAACTTAGAGATACAACATCACGCCCGTCTCTTTGCAGAGCTTGAACAACGCGGTGCTAGGAAGGCGTGACAAATACAAGTGGAAACATACTTCCAGGCGCGGCGTTAACTCATGACTCATGTCCAAATTTAGATAGGCGTTGTATGATTTCGATATTTTACTCGATCGAGGCGTTGTATGATTTCGATGTTTTCTTATATATTTATGCTTTTTCTACTATTACAATATCAATGAATCCTTATCATTTCTAAGATTCACTTCTTCTACTAATCGTTGACTAACTCGGATACCATGTCGCCTAAAAAAAAAAAAAAAAAAAAAAAAAAAAAATGCATGAATGATAAGTATGTTAACACATTAACTGTCGGATATGTACCAAGATTAACACATTAATTGTTAAGTGTAAAGCAAGACATGTATCCGACATACGATACATCCGAGTTATTACAACATGACTAATACACTAAAGTCGGTGTTAAAAATCCTCGACACTAAGTACACTTAGTTGTCTCAGGTTACTCACTATGATAACGCGTTAACTTCGGGTTACGTGCCCGAGATAGGTGACCGACATATCTTTAACCCAAGATATAGATAACATTTAATGAAGTATGTTTTATGAGTTATTCACCCTCAAGTCGCAAGCATCTCGCTGATGCATTCCGACTTCGGGGGCTAATGATAGGGCCATGTTCCACAGGCCCTTTTACTTGTTCCAAATTGGGCCATGAAAGACTGGGATTCGGACCTTTACAAGGCCAACCCGACGTCATACGAAAAAGCCCAAAGATTCACTAAACTGGGGCCCAACTCGGAGGCCTCAAAAGCATGCAGCCCGAATATAGGTTAAGGCCAACCGACATACGGGATAGCCGTGGAAACGGCTAGTTTAATGCCCACGTCCCAGTAACGGACGACATAACTGCCCACGTTCTCCCATAAACGCCCGAGATGGCAGTTATGGCTAGACTATATAAGGCAGTGATTCCCATGAAACAGGGGACGCAATTTTCACATAGAGAGAATATACAGGTTAGAGTCAGAATCTCTCACACGCCACCCCGAGTTCGTAACTCAACTCGCACCTCGGCCTGTCATCTCCTGACAGGACGATTCCAACTTAGCCCATAATTATCATACGGACTCATCTCCCGAGATAGGACGTATCAAGCTGAATATGGGAACTGCTTACCATCCCCAGACTGATGGTCAGACCGAGAAGGTTAATCAGTGCTTGGAACAATACCTAAGGAGTATGGTGTATGATAGACAAAGCAAATGGGCTCATTACTTATCTTTGGCTGAATGGTGGTACAACACTAATTGGCACAGTGCCATTAAAGTTTCCCCTTTTGAAGCTCTCTATGGTTACCCACCACCACAGTTAGGGTTAGGGAGTGTCCCGAGGAGTAATGTGGAAGCAGTCAATGTTTTCATGAGAGATAGACAATTGGCCATGGCTCAGCTGAAAACCAATTTACTGAAAGCTCAAGAGAGAATGAAAAGGAATGAGGATAAGCATAGAAGCGAGAGGAAATTTGACAAAGGTGATTGGGTATATTTAAAGCTACAGCCGTACCGGCAAATTACTGTAGGAGGAATGCGTAATCAGAAGTTGAGTTCTAAGTATTACGGCCCTTTTGAGATCATTAAGCGTGTGGGCACCGTTGCTTACAAACTCAATCTACCACCAGCATCTTTGATTCATCCGGTGTTCCATGTTTCACAGCTCAAAGCCAAGTTGGGAGACACTCAAATACCATCGCCTACACTTCCGGTACTTGGTCCTAACCTCAATTTAAATTCTTTACCTCAACTGCTGCTGGATAGGCGTGTAGTGAAGAAACGGAATTCGGCCGTAGCTCAATGGTTGATTCAATGGAAAGACCAAACAGCAGAAGACGCCACCTGGGAGGATTTTGAATCACTAAGGGTGAGATTTCCTGAATTTATTCGTGAGGTCACGAATGGTCTGAAGGGGGAGGGAGTGCAACAAGCCTCAGGTAAATTGGGGGTAGCCGTTGGAATGGGTATGGCTCGCGGGTCGCAAGGTATGTCAAGCGGGTCGCAGGGTGTGGCACACGGGTCGCAGGGTGTGGCACGAGGGCTGCAAGGTGTGGAATGCGGGTCCGAAAATAGAGAGCACAGTATCATTACAACTGGAGATGAGACATAAGAGAACGGTCGACTGACATTTGCAGAGGTCGTTAGAGTCTGTTAAGCCATGTCACCTCGTGTTGGTTTTCCTTACCAAGTTATTTTACTTTTCTTTACTTTCACAATCGCCTATATAAGGCTGAAGCTCAGATGGCTTTGTATCGGAATTTTGATATATAAAATAGGCGAATTGCTCTTTGCATTCGTTGCGATGGATTCTTGTCAGAACCTCGCTTTTATCTTGAATTGATTTTTCATTTGTGCAAATCTTTCTATTTCCCTGTTGTCTTTAGCAATTGAGCTTGAAGCTCGTTGCATACACTGACTTACAGGGGATTGTTTTTGCTGCACAGTTCGAAGACACACAGTTAGCACCTGTCCTCTATTCTTCTAAATGGCCCGAAAAAGATTTGAAATTGTCAAACAATTGCTGGAAAAAAAGCTTGTGAATTGGGGTGTGGGGGGAGGGTTTATCTTTGGTTTATCAGTGAGAAATTTTCTTGTTCTTGGATCTGTTTCATGTTTTTCTTGGGAGAAGGTGTTATCTGTTGTTTTATCGCCAAAGGGTTTAAATTATCTGGTTTTTTATTGTCAAACACTTAAAGAAGATTCATGTTCTTGTATTATAGTTATTCTGATGTCTTCATTTTTAAATGGCTATTGATCTTTCTATTTAAAAAATAAAGAATAAAATAATAATAGGAATAATAGGAATAATAATACTAATAATTATAATGATAATTATAGATGTGATATATATTGTTCCATATACTCATACATAAAATTTGCGGCTTCTCGATTTTATTTTTTAAAAGTCTATAGATGTCGACAATTTATGTAGAGTGAGGCTACGGTGCTATGCATAACACGGATTGGGTCCGTACTACGGCTCAAAATTTGACTTTTCAAAATTCTAATGGTCGATCCGAACCGTTCAACATGATTATAAAATGAATATGTACTTGCAAACCCAATTTTACATTTTTTCGAATTTTTTTACTATTTTTTTAGATAGGCTGTTTTTGGATGGTCCAGAATGTTCAGATCAAGTGGTTTTCGAAAAAATAGTAAAAAATTCGAAAAAATGTAAAATTTGGTTTGCAAGTACATATTCATTTTATAATCATGTTGAACGGTTCGGATCGACCGTTAGAATTTTGAAAAGTCAAATTTTAAACCGTAGCACGGACCCAATTGGTGCTATGCATAGCACCGTAGCCTCACTCATTTATGTATGTTACTTTAGAAGTAGTAATCTTCTTGGGAGTTTCTCTGGGGTTTGAATTATCTGTTTTTTTTATGGTCAAACAAACTAAGAAGATTCATATTCTTGTTATTTTGTTGTCTTCATTTTTAAATGGCTAATGATCTTATAAATGAATACAAAAAGTTTAGGCTTTTTCTTCATATACAGCTATGTATAGTAGTGAAGGCCCAACAAGGCCGATAATATCATACTGAGTGATGGTACGGTGTTTTGGGAAGTAAAGAGGGTGTTTTACTTCCCGCTCATATCTTTTTTTTCAAAGTTCAAATAGTCGATCCGAACTTCTCAACATAATCTTCATATTAATATGTGCTTGGAGACCAAATTTTACATTTTTTGGAAATTTTTTACTATTTGTTTAGAATTGTTGAAAATCAGTGTTTTTTGAATTATTTATTTATTTTTTATTTAATGAAAAGCTGTAATTTTCAAAAATTCTAAACAAATAATAAAAAATTTCCAAAAAATGTAAAATTTGGTTTCCAAGCACATAAGAATAGAAAGATTATGTTGAGAAGTTTGAATCGACTATTTAAATTTTGAAAATAGAGATATGAACGGAAAGTAAAACACTCTCTTTACTTGCCAAAGCACCGTAGCATCACTTATATCATACTAATTACCGAAAAAAAATACAAGATAATATCATAATATGCATCCACAGTTCCAAAAGGCCCACAAATGGCCCAAAAGGCTTGGGAGTAGATTGCGGTGAATTGTAAGGCTTGAATTATAGAGTTGCTCAAAAAGCCCAAAATTGTCTCAAAAAGTCAATATAGACCCAAATAGCTTTCAAATTATTAATTTTACAAAATCATTTCTGTGCATTGGACCCTGAAAGTTACTAATCAAAAGAACACTACAATTCCATAAATATTAATTTATCATTCACAATCATATTCTTTATTTATCATTCACAATCATATTCTTTACACATCATTGTCTTACATTAAGCAATCCTTAAGTTCGAATAAGAGGACTAATATGGACGCACAAAGAGTATATCTATATGCTCAAAAGCTAAAAGATAGCATCGTACTCTAAAATAACATCATGTCAGATATGATTTAAAGTAGGTATAAACCATGAAATATAATTTTTCCAATTGAAAGGGGTATCGATAAATATTGTTTCACCATTCTCTATGTCATACATATTGATGACACGAACGTGACCTAAATCAGATGATGGATACTCATTTATGAAGTAAACACAATTCTCACTGAATCCAGCAAAATCACTTGCTCTGAGACAGAAAGCACGAAGAGTACCAAGAGGAAAATCCAAGAACAATATTTGATCTCCAATTCTAGTCAAGACACAATTCCAATATAATAGATTAACTGTAGCAGAAATTAGTGAACTATTTCAGGTATATGGCATTAGATTAGGTAATTCTAGTCAAGACACAATTCCAATAATAGAGGCAATTCAAAATATGGATAGAACATCCTTTGAACATGTAGTTAACAATATTATGCACACCTCTAAGACTTCACAAGCTCCTGTTACACTTAACTTAGATATTATAGATGCTACTGCTATCTTAGTTACAAGTGGTGACCAATTTGATAGATGAATCTCCTTAATTGGAATTGTCGAGGTTTAAATTCAAGTAGGAAAAAACAAGTATTACATGAACTAATTAGAGATAATCATATCGATATAGTGGCTGTTCAAGAAACTAAAAAAGAAGATTTTTCTTTGCGATTTCTAAGAGCATTATCCAATAGAATTGATGACTGGCAATGGGTACCGGCTATAGGTCGATCGGGTGGTATCTTATTTGGCTGTGATAGTAATAAATTCAAAGTGTTACGGTATAATATACATAGATATTACTTAGATGTTATCCTAGAAAATAAAACTGATTCACATCAATGGCAACTAACAATAGTATATGGACCTGTACTTAGATCACTTAAAAAAGAATTTTGGGAGGAAATAGATAAGATACGAGATCCTTCCATTCCTTATTGGCTTCTGTGTGGAGATTTCAATGTTATTAGACATAAAAAAGAGAAGTCTGGACCAAACTTTGATGCTACTATTAGTATAGATTTTAATTCTTTCATTAATAAGCATTCATTGGTAGAACATAAACTTCAATCTAGAAAATACACATGGTCTAACGGCACTCGATTTGCTTTATTAGATAGGATTTTCACATCTTTAGTTTGGGATAGTACTTATATTGATAGCAACATTTCTGATTTACACAAGAGTGGATCAGATCATTGTCCACTACTCTTTCAAATTAGTAAACAAGGAATCCCTAGTTCTCCCCACTTTAGATTCGAACCAGAATGGATTAAACAAGAAGGATTTACGGAATTGATCTTAAAATGGTGGAGTGATTATCCTTTAGATCCCCATAATGTTGCGCTTAGTTGGACTCTCAAATTAAAACACATGAAACGCAAGCTTAGAGGTTGGGCCCGCAACTATTATGGGGAAAAAAAGCGATTGAAAGCTCAATTAATTAAGGACATTCATAGATTAGATATCCTTCAAGAATCTACTGATCTAAGTGAGGAGGAATATTTACAATGGTCTTCCATGAAAATTCAATTAGAAAATATATATTTAGAGGAAGAGAAATATTGGCAACATAGATCTAAACAACAATGGTTAGAAGAAGGCGACCACAACACTAAATTTTTGCGACACATAGAAGTAAGAAGAATATAATTAATTCATTAGAAGTAGATGGTACTATTACTACTAACTTAGGACATATGAAACAACATGCAGTTACATTTTACAAGAACCTTTTAGGCACCCCTGGTTTGAAATATGCAAGCCTCACACCACACTTCTGGGACCATATAGATAAACTTACACCATCTGAACAATCGCAATTAGAAAATGTTATAACTGAGCAGGAGATTAAGGATGCTATCTTTGCTTCTTCAGCACAGGGAGCTCCTGGCCCTGATGGCTTCCCATTTTTGTTCTATCAAACATTCTGGGATATCATTAGAGAGGATCTCATTTTATTATGTACACATTTCTTTCATCATAGATTAGATTTAAACAAAATCAACAAATCCGTCATTTGCTTGATCCCGAAGGAAAAGGATGCTCAATTGATTAGTAAATATCGATCAATTAGTTTAGTTAATTGTAGTTTTAAAATTATATCTAAGATTCTTACATCTAGATTAGAACCTATTATGAGTAGCATCATAGATGTTAGTCAATCAGCTTTTATTAAACATAGGTATATCTTAGACAATGTTATCTTAAGCCAGGAACTTATACACTCTTGCCAGACTCAACAAAAACCTGGTGTGGTTATCAAAGTCGACTTTGAGAAGGCGTATGATAAGATACATTGGGATTACATTTTAGAGATCTTAACAAGTAGAGGATTCGGAAATAAATGGATACAATGGATTAAGGATTGGCTATATAGTTCTCAATCTTGCATTAACTTTAATGGAGAATTTACTCAATATTTTTTCTGTAAGAGGGGAGTTAGACAGGGGGATCCTCTATCCCCGTTCTTATTCATCCTAGCAGCTGATACGTTATGTAAGATCTTTCACAAGGGTAGACAGGCCAATAAATTGATAGGATTAGGACCTCCATGTTTAGAGGGCAAAGCAATCACCAATTGTCATTATGCTGATGATACTATTCTATTTTTACATGCTACTCATACAAATGTGTCATCCGCATGGTGGGGTATGAAAAGCTTTGAAGCCCTCTCTGGCATTACAATGAACTTACAAAAAACTGAATTGTATCCATTACACTCCGATGGGGCCCAGTTTGCTGATACATTCCAATGTAAAGTAGGCCAATTCCCTTTTAAATATCTAGGCTTACCTCTTCATAACCGCAAATTAAGTATGGATGATTGGCAATTCCTAGTTGATAAGATAGAAAATAGGTTACAAAATTGGAAAGGACAACTCCTTTCCATAGGTGGTAGACTTACTCTTTTAAACTCTGTTTTATTATCTATACCCTTATATACATTGTCAGTTTATAAAGCTCCTAAGACTATCATTAGAAGAATTAATTCAATTAGAAATAGATTTCTTTGGCAAGGTTCTGATAGGAGTAGGAAAAAATACACTCTAGTTAATTGGACTAAAGCATGTTTAGATAAAGTACATGGTGGATTAGGGATTCTAGATTTACAGAATATGAATATAGCATTGTTACTAAAATGGTGGTGGAAGTTTCAAGATGATAGTTATCACGGGTTATGGAAAATTGTCATTCAACACAATTATTATCTTGCAAACAACTTAACATTTTCTTCTTTTTGGAAAGCAGTCATGCAATTAGAACATTTAGGGAAACTTAGTGTTACATTTGAACCAGGCATAAACTCCTCTTTGTCCTTCTGGCACACGATATGGATAGGTACTTGTAGTTTAGCTACGAAATATCCACAACTTTACAATTTATGCTCCACCCCTCAGATTACTATTAGCTCAGTAATAAACTCGCAAGGATCTAGGTTGCATTTTAGACGAACTTTAAGTGGCATATTACTTGTAGAATGGCACCAGATTTTAAGTCTCATTAGCTCTTGTAGTTTTACACACTATATAGACAAAATTGCTTGGAGATGGGAACCTTCAGGATTGTTTTCGGTCAAATCTTTATACCACCTCATTAATTTTAGGGGCGTAAGTAAAAATAGATTTGCTATTTGGTGGGAACTACCTCTTCCACCAAAAATTAGGATTTTCATGTGGTTAGTCATGCATAATAGAATATTAACTAAAACCAATTTACATAGGAAAGGTTGGGTTGGTGATTTACAATGTCAATTTTGCACTAAAAAAGAATCGGTGAACCATCTTTTTCTTAATTGTACAGTGGCTCAGCAAATCTGGTTTTGGTTAGGTAATTGTCAACCAATATACTCCCAATGGCACACTTGCTCTCATATTTTTGATTTTGCAGGTACATTATCCAAAGAGCAGCAAATTGCATTCTTAGTGATATTCAGTGCTGTATGTTGGACTTTGTGGAAATATAGGAACTCGGTTATTTTTCAAAATTCACCTTGTAAAACAACACGTTCTATCATATTGCTCATTATTTCTGTGTTTGAATATTGGACAGGCCATATGGACAAGAAAATCAAGATGGCAGCAGCTCAGTGGCTGCCAGACGAGTTAGATGCTATTCCTTTGAGCGTGTGGGATCCCAATGACATGCAAATGGTGGTGTACCAGCCGGGGATAGCACAGGCTAGTATAGGAGGGATGCTGGCTCGCCAGTAGATTGATGATATGACGCATGCTTCTCCTTTTTGCACCCGCCCGAGTATAGGCGTAGTTTACTTTAGCCCCATTTTGATAGGTGGCTTAGATTACGTGTTATTTTCTATCACAGTGTTTTGGTGGACTTTGAAACGAAGGGCATTTGTCTTTTGCTCTTTGTTAGCTTTTGTGGTTAATTTCTAATACTTGGGAATTGATACTTTGATCTTGTAAGTTACCATTATGTTTCATATATGAAACGGGCTCATATGCCTTTTTTTCAAAAAAATATTTGATCTCCAATGCTGCCAAGCTTGACCCAACAAGGATTCTCTTTTCTATTGCCAAATTCGAGACGATGAATATAAAATTTATAATATGTCCTTTTATAGGATTGATTATAGCAAACGCTCAAAATCTCTCCACAAGACTCGACAAGGCAAGGACCTTTAAAGGGCATCTCGGAGATTTTTTCATATTTGGGTGGTGGTATGCCATAGAGCTCTTTATGGCTGCTAATATCCGTAACTTTTGTAACCAAAGTTTGGTCCTCAATCCTAAAAATCAAACCCTTCAAATAATAACAACGGTATTTACCCTCGTATCCAGGTCCAATAATGTCCCACTTGTCATCACCGGGTTTACATCGAACTGATATTTTATACACAGAGGCGAACATATAGTTGTCAATTTGCATCTTTATCATTGGAAACAAATATCGATGACAATCATGTAGAACAGGGAGAGGAACCTCACTATTGGAAAGGGGATTCAAAAGAGAGAAGCTATCAACATTACCAAGTTGGCCAGTGAACATGTAACCACCTACAGTTTTAAAGAGTTTATTGCCCGAAGAGGTAGGAGCACATATGGTGTATAGTTTCTTGAGAGCGATGGAATAGAACTTGAAATCAGGCCCCGAGCTTACACAAAGGACCCAAGGAAATTGTGGGGGGATGTCAGAGACAGAGGAAGAGAAACGCCAAGGCTTACAAACAGCTCGGGATCTGACGAAATCACACATGTCAGGAAGCTTTTTCAGGATGAGAGCAAAAAGTTCCGGTAGAAGGTCTGCCCAGTTCCTTTCCATTTCAATTGTCTCCTCCTTCTCCATCATAATATGGCACCTGATTGAGGTGGAAGAGAAAGGCTTGAGAGCAAGGTATGTTTTCTTTTGTTACAAGGGTTTTTGTTTTGTCAATTGGAAATTTGACATAAATAATTGTAGAGTGTTGTTTACTCGGTGACATAAATAGCCTACTAAATTATGCAATTAGTGTTGCTTAGGAGAGTTATTAAACAAAAAGCTATTAGAGGAGCATAGCTATATAGGGAAACAGCAGAAATTAGATTAGAGAAAAAGCTAATAAAAAGTTTTTGTTTTACCAATGCTTTGATCATAATTCTATTTAATACACTAAATTAATTAAGATGAACATTATGATAATTGAATGGTTCAGATCGAATAAAATAAGATCGAATGGATTCTGGAACACTGGATCGAGGTTAAGATCTGTCCTTCTGCTCCTCTCCTTTTTGATATATGATATTATATGTTTTCTCTTTCTTTTTGTATACCTTTTTAGTTCCACATCTTTTCTATGATTCTTTATTTTGCAGGTTCTTAAGTAAATATTATTCGGTCATTTTTATTTCCAATATTTGTTAGTCTTTCTATTCCTTTGCGAAAGTCTAAATTTCTTCGACGCCCTAAGTATCAGAAATCTGTCATGTACTATACATACAAACATTATAGAAAATAATTTGGCTTTTTTCATATACAGCTATGTGTAGTAGTGAATGCCCAACAAGGTCGATATCATACTAATTACCAAAAAAAAAACAGATAACATCATAATATGTATCAACAATTCCAAAAGGCCAAAAAATGGCCCAAAAGGCTCGGGAGTAGGTTCAGTGAATTGTAAAGCTTGAATCATAAGTTGCTCAAAAGGCCCAAAAATTGTCTCAAAATACATCCAGATGGCCTTCAAATTAATAATTTTTGTGTTAATTTCAAAATAAAAAAAATTCGTAAGACATGTCGCCAACCTCCTTCAGCACTGCTTCTATTCTTTTCTCCTCACCAGACTTGTTTCCACCCAGACCCACAAGTACCTTCTGCTGCTACAATACAACTGTTAGAATTATCACAAATAGCACTAAATTGAAAATTGGAAATCCATTGTTAACTATGAGCAAACTTGAATATGCCAGTTGAGAGAGAATTTGTAAACTTATTTTTGTTACCTTTTGAAAGGCTCAAAACTTCAAATTATAATGAGTTATAGAAACAAAGAATATCCATTAAACAGTACCTATATATACCCGGTACTGCAACCCGCAAGTTGGTAATATCAGAGAAAACAGAAAGGGGAAATAAGCAGAAAAAGTAAAATGGTGAAGCCTCAATTTTATACTCACTGATCCAGGTGTGACGGGGCTGGTACCACGAGTCTGGTCATTGAGCTGGTTTGCCGGTATTTTAGGTACCGGATGATTCATCTTCAGATATCCACTTGATGGAATAGATATACTCTTGGGCAGCATGGAACGCCTCTCAGCCGCATGGCGCAACAGCTGGTTGTCATTTAAAGGCTGTAACGGCAGCACGCTTGTCGGGCTGGTCTCTGGCACCGCCTTTGCACCAATACCAAAACGGTTGAATTCATTGGCCAATAAACTCACCTGCTTGTTGGAGGCCATGGCTAGAATGCTTGTCAGATCACTGTTCGCCATACGAAGGCGTGCATTTTCATGCCTCAAAGTCTCTGCTTCCTCTGTCGCCTCTTGGAGGAGTGAGAGGCAACGCTCATACCTGATTTGCACGGAAGTGTATAAGCCTTAATGCTTAGCTAATTGAAATAAACACCTATTGTTTTTTACGATTAATTGCTTCCATCTTTTAAAATTCTGGTCAATACCCCTTGATTTTTGAAAATTTAATAATAATGAGTTAAACTAACCCACCTTCCTATCAAGTTAATCCTAGATATCCTTATTACAAGGGAACATTCTCATCTACTTGAAAATATAATTTAAATTATACTTGTTTTAGTTTATTTTCTAACTACTCCCATAGACCCAACCATTTATATTCCCAGTTTACAATTTTGATTTCAGTCGAATCCATCACAGCAAGTTATACAAACTTGTGCTTAAGCCCCTCTGACAAGAAGTATTTACCACATGTTTGAAATTTATTAAGATAAGACCTAAAATTTGAAAATAATTCACAATTCAGTTCATGGAGTTTGTATCAGCAATTACCAAAAATCCAAAATACTTTATAACAACAAATTACATAACACTGGTACAAGGTCTTGTAAACCAGTACAACACAACAAAAACTGTGATGTGGTTAAGAGTAGAAATTTTAGAGTTCAGATCCGATAAGGGCAAATTTGAAAATAGAAGAAGTTTCTTTAATATCAATTATTACCAAAATCCTTCATAATTCATTTCAGCATTGTATTAACGTTTGAATCAATATCACCATTTTCAAAGTCAACCATGCATAATTAAAAAAAGAAATGATTGACTATCAAAAATAATTTTAAGATCATAATCTGGCAAAATGATATAGTTAAGACAACAAGGAAACTCGGCAAGAAATCAAGTTGATTTCAACTCAAAGGCAACCCAAACCAAATTATCAAGCCTAACAATTAATTATGTGTTGACTGCCAACAATAATCGGGTTTAAACCTGATATAGAAACAATAGAGAAAAAGAGGAATAATCATAATCTATGTAAAATTACTCCACATCAACTTGTTTTCTTTATATTTCAACAATTTGGGTATAATTTCAGTTTCAATTGTAATCTCACAGAAATAAGAAGGAGAACAAGTTAGTGTAGCAATCAAAGGAGGAGTAAATACAAAGATCTTAATTGGAGCATAAACTTAATAATTATATTATTCAATTCCTCTTTTTATGTAATGTAACAAATGCAATCGGCATGCATGCCTTTGAGTTAAATCATTAATAGAACAAAAGATAAGTAATTCAATCATAGCACATGAACACAACATGGTTGTAATAATCAAGTAAGGCAATACATAAAACAACACTACAGCCTTGCTAACAAACCTACTAAATTCCAACTTGAAAGAACTCAAAATTAGAATATCAGGGTTACCTGTCAACGATCTCCTGGTATTGGAGAGCAAGGCGAGCAATGTAGAGGCGATTTTCTGTGGCAGCAGGATCAACGCCACCATTTGTAGGGACTGGAGATGGGGAAAGCGAGAAAGAGGAAGGAGAGAAGGGGGAGGAATTGTAGGAGTAGAACATATCCTCACATTTAGATGGGAGATGGAGAGAGGAGAGCGGTGTTTGCTCCAGATAGGGGTATGGCAGTGATTCGATGGTAGATTTGAAGGGATCGCCATTGACTGTGGTGATCAACTCGTTCTGCATTGTTGAGTTTGCTCTAGCTTCTACTCTGTTTTCCCTCTGAAAAGGATGAAGAAAAAAAGTTAATCAAGTTGTTGAAAAACACTTAAGAGTAACTCATCTGAAAAATAAATAAAGAAACACGTATAGACTCAGACAATTATACTAAACTTACAGTAAATCAAGTTCAACACAGTAACAATTAGTTAATTCAGCTAAACTCTAGGTAGTCTTGCTCAGAAAAATAGACAAGTTATGCTCATTCTAAGACAAATTTTGCGAAAATACTTAAAAAATATATTGAAATCATAAAAAAATCATCTCTAATCACTTCAGTTTCAAGATCAGCATGTATAATGCCCAGCTATGAGCTCATTGATTGACTCGAATTTAGAAGAAGGGGGGATAAGTGTATAACCTTACTTGAGATTTTTTTTTTTTTTTTTTTTGATGTAAAGATTATTAGCAAGGCTACAGTACAAATGTTCTAAAATAAAGCAACACCCTTCCTCTAAAGAAACCCTAAGCTCAAAGATCTCAGTACACGCACATTTGTTCATTGACAGAGCATGGTAACGTTCCTGCTCCACTGTACCAGTACTGGTACATGAGCTAGAAGCTGCCAGCTCAAGTCTCACACCTTTCTCAGTTGTCTTCATCGATCTTTATGCCTAAAAAACAATCCCAACCTTTTGATAGTAAAATCGTTAATCAGAGCAACTATAAAAGGATCAAAAGATCATGCACTTGATTAAATCAGTCATCAAAAACTCTAATTCAGAGGAACAGTTGATCAAACGCAAAAGATCATTTGATTACAAAAACAAATTGAAGGATGAACAGACTACAGAGCACAGCCTGATCAAGTAGCGAAACCTCAAAAACTATGAATTGAAATCTGATTAGCCTAATGAAAGTTCCTGATTCAGTTTTCGCTCACCTTAGACAGAATGTATCAAGGCTCCGAGGAGAGAGATATTGAAATAGAGGGGGAGAGAAAGAGCTAAGATAAACAGAGAGAGAAAGAGAGGCGAGAAATGGGGAAGAAATAATGAGGGCTTTTATAGGGAAGTGAGGAGGAAGCATGCTCATTTTGAAGGAGACCGCCAGTGTATTTTTTTTAATGAAATTTTGTTTTCGAAACAAAAAGCTTCTAACAGAATGTGGTCCCCACTCGCCTACTAGGACTCGAGTTTTTCAGATCATCTATATCCTTCTCTACAGAGCAATTATTATATTGAATAAGAATTTCCTTCAAATAGATACCCGCTACACGCTCTCAACTCCCGTGTTGAAACAAATTGGCGCAGATAGAACATTTGGTTTCCCTCAATTCAACTGCAGAAATTATTCAATACGCCAGGTTCAAGTGAACCAGAGGTAAAAAGCATCAAGGTATCAGGTTTGGTGTACGAGAACAATTATAATCAACGAAAGATGAGAGACGCCCGCCAGTGCCATTTAGAGGGGCCGTTTTGCAGGGTAACGACTGTCGTGCATTCTAAGCACCACATTCTCAGTCAGACTCGGTGGAATACGTACACCAATCACTAATATAAGCAGCTTCTATCACTATCAGATATGTGGTGTTGTAAGAACAGTTGTAGATGGTAAATACCATAAGGCCAACTTGCAAGTGTGATTACGAGTCATTTGACTGATGTGCCCATGCACGAGTTTCTCAATAGTACCGCGCACAGTTAGTCTCAGGTGGAACCCACTCGACAGGGTAACAAAATCTAATTCTTAATTTTAGAGGCAATTTTCTTCCCGCTCTTTAAAATTGGTATATTCCTTTGGGTCAATAAGTTTGACTAAAAATCAAAAGTAATAACTAATAAGCGTAACATCTTTCTGTCTCTTCTGTATGGACGATAAAACCGTAATTTGTCAAAATAGAGAACATATAGCATGGCAATTGCGAGTGTGGTCACATTGCTGATTCATGTAGCAAGTGAAATTATGTAACAAGTGAAAACTGCCCCTGTGATAATTCATCTAGCAAGTGAAACTATACCGGTTGCCTGTGTTGCCATGTCAAGCTGACTCAAATGGAGTCAGGGGTAGGCAAGTGTCTATCTCTGAATTTGAACTTTTTTTAGACCTAATGGTATTTTATATTTGTACTTACTCCTCAATGAATATAATGCCTACCCCTGAATTTAATTCACGGTCAAATAGAAGAAAATTGCGTAGAAAAGAAAGTCAGTCTAGACTGATTTGCATAAAAGAAAGAAAGAAAAAAGACAGTCTGATTTGCTACTCTATTTAGAAGATTGGTTGATTCGTTAGGAGAAAAAATATGTCAATTACTAAGGATATAAATATGTACTGTGAGTTGGATCACGTGTCGTGCCGTACTGTGACCAAATTTGGAAGGATGATTATGGCACGTGAATGATGAGAACACGTTAATCACGCCGTGATCACACGTAACGTGTCCAAACGTGACCGGTCATATTTGGTCACGTTTAACTATTTTTTTCATAATTTAGGTTAGTTTATTCAGGATTCACCAATCGATCAAGATCTAACGGTCCTAATTACACGTGACCATGTGTCGTGTCGTGACCAAATCTTTTGCGTGATGTGCCTTGTCGTGCTAAATTTTTGAAAGATGGTCATGACACTGGACACGCGAGTCACGGCACGTAACCGGCACATGTGCCGTGACAGAACCGTGTCGTGCCGTGACGTATCCGGTCGTGCCGTGACTTGTCAATATTTTGTATTCCTATCCACTACTCTATTTTGATTCGTTAGGAGAAAAAAATGGTACTCTTGTCAATATTTTGTACCTACCCCTGATCAAAATTCTGGATCCGCCCATGGGTGCTAGTGGCCTGTTAAATTGTAGTAGTAACTGTGACAAGAGGCAATAGTAGAATTTAAATAGCTAAATTGTTGAAGAAATTAAGAATTGTAAGAGTGAAGGCCCAACAATAGATTGGCAATTTTGCACATACAGCTATAGTCCATAGTAGTGAAGGCCCAACAAGGTAGATAATATCATGAGTAGAACTAGGGTGCTCTCGAGTTCACCAAGCCCTTGGTGAACTCAAGTCCAAAACTCATCGGATCGGCTTCAAACGACGAATCCGACCGTTGAAACTCGTTTACCTTATGAGTGATGCGTCTATATGCAAAAATTTTAAATTTTGAAATTAATTTTGCATAGAGTCAAGTGGTCAAAAAACGTCAAAAAATGAATGCATTAAAATTAATTTATTAACCTTCTAATTTTGACCACTTGACTCTATGCAAAATTAATTTCAAAATTTAAAATTTTTGCAAGTAGACGCATAACTCGTAAGGTAGACGGGTTTCAACGGTCGGATTCGTCGTTTGAAGCCGATCCGATGAGTTGTGGACTTGAGTTCACCAAGAGCTTGGTGAACGCGAGAGCACCCTAGTTCTACTCTAATATCATAATAATTATAAAAAAAAAAAAGATAATATCCTATTATACATCAACAGTTCCACACAGCATTTTAGGCATGAATCATAGGGTTGTCCCAAAAGGCCCAAAAATTTCACATAATAGGCCCAAATGGCCTTCAAATTAATAATTATAAAAAAAACAGGTACGTGAGGGTACAATTGAAAAAGAACAGTCTTGATTTAGAAAGATGCATAATTATAAATATATGATACCTACATTATTTGAGACAAGTTTCTATGATTAGGATCTACAAATGCTTTTATGGCAATTGGAAGATGACACTGACAAAAAATTAAGCCAGGAGGAAGCGAGAGGTGCTTTATTCAAGCGGGAGCAGAGTAGCTTGAGAAGGTGAAGATCATTAAATCGAGTGAGATCAATGAATATGTTGATCAGCTGGTCGACAAATTGCATTTTATTGAGAAATTTATTATAATTTGATCTTGCATTTTATTAGCAACTGTTCAATTCAATGCACTTCTCGTATTTAGTTAGCAACTTAGGCTTTTCTTTTGAAAAGGCATACGACAAAATCAATTGGCAGTACCTTCTTCAAGTGCTAAAATCTAGAGGATTTAGTGAAACGTGGATCCAATGGTTAACAAATTGGCTTCAAAGTTCCCAATCATGTGTCAACATTAATTGGGAACTTACTCCATATTTCTTTTGTAAGCGGGGGGTACGACAAGGGGACCCATTATCTCCATACCTATATAATTTAGCAGCCGACACCTTAAGTAAATTGTTTGCCAAGGGCAGGGAACGAAATATAGTACAAGGCTTAGGCCCTCCATGTTTAAACCAGCATGCAGTGACGAATTGTCATTATGCCGACGACACCATATTATTTCTTAAAGCTGATTCCAAAAATGTTGACACCGCTTGGTGGACTATGCTCATGTTTGAAGCCATGTCAGGGATTATGATGAACCTTGATAAAACCGAATTGTATCCCATTAACTTGTCTGTAGCAGAAGCTCAGGATTTTGCTACCTTATTTCGATGTAAATTGGCCAAGTTTCCTTTCAAATACCTTGGTGTACCTCTCCATGAAACAAAACTTGCCAATAAAGATTGGGGCTCTCTTATTGATAAAATTAGGAAGAAATTGCAAACTTGGAAAGGGCAGTTGCTCTCGTTGGGGGGACGAATTACTCTCCTAAATGCCGTGTTATCTGCTGTTCCTTTATACCAGTTATCTTTATATAAAATTCCTATAGGGGTAGTTAAAGAAATTGATCAGATTAGGCGACGGTTTCTCTGGCAAGGTTCGGCAGAGAAAAAACGGTATTTGATTAATTGGGAAAATGCTTGCATAGCTAAACATTTAGGTGGTATGGGTATTCTTGATTTACAACAAATGAATGATGCATTACTTCTCAAGTGGTGGTGGAAATTCCATGATCCCACTTATACTAATCTTTGGAAACATGCCATCCAAATGTCGCAGGAAAGTGGCATCTCTCCTTCACCATTCTGGTTAGGTATCCTAACTGTACACAAGTTGGGCAAGGTTTGTGTTACTTATACACCAGGAATCACAGGTCAGGTAAGCTTTTGGAATGATATATGGTACCAAAACTGTGCTTTAAGTACCACTTTCTCCCAATTATATCAAATCTGTCTCAACCCACACATTACTGTACAAGAGATTTTGGCATCTCAAGGTGACACAATCTCTTTTAGAAGAGAACTATCAGGCATCTTATTACGAGACTGGCATGCCATCCTTGCTGTCATTAGCTCAACTGCCTTCACACATGATGTTGATCATCTGTCTTGGAGATGGGACTCTAAAGGGATTTTCACTGTTAAATCTATTTACACTTTTCTTAATTTTAGGGGGATTAAATATAATAAACCTATGCTATGGTGGAAACTACCAATTCCTCCTAAGATACGAGCATTCATGTGGCTTATGAGTCGTAATAAAATTTTGACTAAGAGGCGATTACAATCCAAAGGTTGGACAGGAGACCCCTCCTGTCATTTCTGTAGAGAAAATGAGTCAAATAAACATCTTTTCTTTGAATGTTTCTTTGCTAAATGTGTGGTTTTGGATGGGTAAATGTCAGGAGTTCTTTATTCATTGGCATTCCATAAATGATGTTATTGATTTCGCCTTAACACTTTCTAAAACACAACGAACCGCCTTCCTATTGGTTGTTAGTGCAGTAATTTGGGGAATTTGGCGACAAAGAAATGATATTTGCTTTAATAATGCTATTCTACATTCTTGTAAAAATACCATATTGACTATTCTTTCTTGTATCCATTACTGGCTAGGTTTGGTGTCAGAGGAGGTGCGGACTGAAGTGGAGAATTGGCTGCCAATAACTAACCTGGATGACATCCCGCTCCAAGTGGCAGATGCTGAAGCTATGCAAATGCTCCTGTGGGTTACTGATGACCCGGAGGAGTAGCAGGCGTGGACAATCTCTTTTTTTTACTACTAATCAATAGCCTAATATGCATTCTGTGGCTTCATTGTGATAGCCTTTAAACATTTTTGTATTTTGCTTATTTCGTATAGTACCAGTAAGGATTTTTGGTGCTTGCTGTGCACTTTTCTTACTGGACCAAGTGATATTTGGTTAAACTCTTTTCTATGCTGTAAGTTACCAAAGTTTCATATTAATGAAACGGGCCTAGGCCTCTTTTACAAAAAAAAAAAAAAAAAAACTTAGGCTTTTCAATTCAAGCAGTGTTTGAGAAAATGCCTCTTAGAAGCCAAAATGCCTCTTGAATTGAACAGTTGCTAATAAAATGCAAGATCAATAGATTTGGCTCTCAAAACACAAAATGGACAAGAAATTTCCAATTTCGTCAGGTAATTTCAAATTTCGAACTTTGTATCAAAAATGCCAAAGCAAAAGGGACAAAAAATTAGAGATTAAATTCACAATTTAAGCAAAAATTTCAATTTAGAATTCTGTGTCAAACGCAAAAAAGGACAAAAAGAACGGAGAAATAGGAATTCAGCGGAGAAATTTTGAAGAATTGAGATCAAAGGAAAAATAGGGATTTGAGAAGAGAAGAGAATGGGAGAGATAGATTAGGAAAGTTTTTAAATAAGACAATTTGAAATTATCATTAGAAGTCGTTGAAGGTGGGACCGGGACAGTGTGGGTACAAACCGGGTATAAAGCACTGTGTATAGAAACCTTTTCTCTAAATTAAGAGTAGAACTAGGGTGTTCTTAAGCTCACCAAGCTCCTTTGTGAGCTTAATTAAAAAAACTTTTGAATTGGCTTCAAACGATGCATTCAAACCTTTGAAACTAATCTACTTCACGAGTGGTGCGTTTACATGTCAAATTTATAAATTTTCAAACCAATTTAGTATAAAGTCAAGTGGTAAAAAAAGTTTATAAGCTAATTTTATTGTGTTCATTTTACATCATTTTTTACTGCTTGATTTTATATTAAATTAATTTGAAATTTTATAAATTTGACATGTAAACTCATCACTCGTGAAGTAGATCAATTTCAACGGTTTGGATGTGTCGCTTGAAGCCAATCCGATGAGTTTTTAAGTTAAGCTCAGAAAGAGGCTTGGTGAGCTTAAGAACACCCTAGTTCTACTCCTAAATTAAAAACACCAAAAATCCGTCACCTAATACATCGACCTTTTTTTTATTAATAGAAAAATAAATAAATAAATATCGAGAAAGATGAATGATATCAGAAAATTTCGAAATCTAAGAAGATTGTGATGGTTTATAACGTCCATATAATCCAACCACTAATCTCCGCCATTGCTAATATAAAAAAAAAAAAAAACAAAAAGCTGGACGCTATGGTCCATAACGTCCAGCACTGTAGCTTTTTTTTTTAGAATTTGGTCTTGCCTCCTCAATTTGAAATTGATTTGAAAAGCATTTAATAATGAAACTGATTCAGGGGAAGCGTTCCTAGATTTGACCTTGGGACCTCTTTGAAATTTGGTCTGTGGCCAACTTTTAATGAAAAAGTATTTAATGACTGCTAGCAACAAATTAAGTTAATGTAAATATAGAGACAATTTGCCTACTCCAATTTATTTGTATGTGTCTAAAAAATTCACACCAATGGCTTCTAAAATATCATACTTCCTTTTAGGCTCTGTAGTTACTTTATTGCCAGTGATGTACAGTTCGTAATTCTGAGCGTTATGAATAATAACGTCCAGCTTTTTTTTTCTTAGTTGGGTTATCTGGACGTTATAGTCCATAACGTCCCGTGTACGTTATAAACCATCACGATCTTCTTAGATTTCAAAATTTTCTGAAATCTTTCACCTTTCTCAATATTTATTTATTTATTTTTCTATTAATAAAAAAATCGGTTACATCGATCCATGAAAGTTAAACGATTAGAACAGAAAAACACTCCAAAAAAAGGAATTTGATCCTAGCGTCTCTCTCTCTCTATTCGTCTCTTTTGCATTGCCTAAATATTGCTCACTAGTACTGGATCCGTCCATTTGATTGTTGATTGGTAGTCATGCCTCGCTATGAACAATCATAATTAATATCCAAATATATTTTAATTACGTACATAATTTTCGATGGTAGCTAGGAATTATAAATATATATAAATTATTATATATTTAGAGCAACAGAACTGTTTTAATTATGCATACAAAAATAGGGTACTAATTATAGATATATTGGAGGTCCATACTTAGGTAATTAATTAGGATATCTCTTAATTATCTGACTCTATATAGAAAATAGCTAGGGTACTTAATTATAAAGTGCCAAGAGAATTAGGTGTTTTTTGAAGTTGCCCTGGTGTTGAAGCTGCTACAAATCTTATTTTGGAACCAGTAAGGAATATATGGATGCAATGAAACAACAGGAGATTCAAACTGGAAGGAAAATTCAACAAAAACATGAAATTATACAGCAGCCGCAATAATCCGGGTGTTGTGTCTGGTGCTATGTTGATTTATTGCATGAGCGAGGTGACAGCAAGCGAGCCGAACCTTTCCATAGACTCTACATCGAGGATAGCATGTATAACTTTTGGAAAAACCCTCTTCTTCTTAGCATCTTTATCTTTTCCCATATCTATTGCATATATCATAATAAAGGAAAATTTGCTTGATCTAATTAACTTGGTAACTGCGATTTTAGTTGCTATTGCAGTTGAACTTCAAATCATTGCACATGGCTATCCTATAGTTGCTCAATGGATTTCAGCGCTCTTAAGTCGTGCATTCGGATAGTACGCATGTAGAAGAAGATCGAGCATTAAATGATCAATGCCAGACAAACAGTTATTTAATTAAAATAAGCTGTTTATATAGTTAAAAAAGTTAGGACACTTTCATTTTTATTTGAAGATCCATGAACTTCTAATTAATGGATCATCAAGTGTGTCGATGGTAACTCTTCAGTTTGAGAGATTTTTTACGATCGTTTATTGTAAGAGTTTCAATTTCTTCATTATATATATATATATATATATATTTCATGTGTTATCTTTTATTTATTAGTATTACTTGAATATCACATGCATCGAATACTATTGACCGGCCAAAATATTATTACTTCTCCTGTGAGAGACATAGGGATCGAACCTAGCTAGCTCGAGCTGGGTTATGAAGAAAGAAATGCTGGTCCCTTTACCCAGTCACATTGAGACGATAATGGCACTTTCTTGTACATAATTTTTTTTTAGAAAACGAAAATAAGCCCAATTATACATTCTTGTACATATTGCCTTTGGCGGACTTTATTAGTGCAGATGATATATGGATATTTATTGAAATCTATGTTATACGGATGAGCATATTAATGACACTACTACAAAAACATTAACCATACACGACATATTATACACGGATGCGAGAAAAATTCAAATTAATTACAGTGTGTAAAGGAAGGAGGCATCGTACGAAATTGAAAATGAGCTCAATCATATAATATGGTCATTTAAAAAGCAACCTTATACTAACCTATATTGTACATGGTTTGTTAATAATAAACTGTGTATGATATTGGCCGATTATACATGTTTCTTTCGGGAAACACCGTGTATGATCATTAGTATCAATCTCCAAACCTTTCCATAGACTTTACACCGGGTTGCTTGGGTCCTGGAATTAGTGAGGTCATCGTGATGAACATGCATTTCATGGTTGGCTACGGAGGGAGATTATAAATACACAACAGACCCAGCCATGTGCTATACTTACTGCTCATGTCACTAGTACAAAAAAACCCCTTCACCGACTGTTAAAAAACCCTTTTACCGACTGTTATTGAGGCGTTGGTGATGGCGGCGACGGTATAGATAAATCTTTACTGACGGGTGAATAACAGTCGGTGTAGGCACCCAACACCGACTGTTTTTTTGGAAAAAACAGTCTGTGTAGGCGCCCAACACCGACTGTTTTTTTGAAAAAACCGTCGGTATAGGTGCCCAGCACCGAATTTTTTTTTTTTTTTATTTGCACCTGTAGACGTGACAACTGGCAAGCCAAAATTCGGTGACTTGTATTTTGCAAAGTAATCAAAGGATAGCCCAGTCAAATGACTCATTTAATGCTCTCATATTCTTCCACTCAAATTCATATATTAGTGCAAAATTACTATGACCAAATAGAACTTTTATACAACAACTTTGATTAGCTACTTTCAATTAAAAGCTACAAAAAAAATTATACATAAAAAATGAGAAATGATCCATGTTGTGGTACAACAACAGAAAACAAACCATTCATTTACTTTACTTTCTTCCCTCAATGAATAAATAAAGAACAAATATTTGAATTTCCTCCAATATCACTCTTTCCGCGTTGATCCATCCTGCAATTCATATTTATATATGCGTGTAAATCATGAGTTAGTCATGCTTGCTATATATTTCCCTTTTCACTGATGTCATATACCCAAAGTGTACCAAGTACACTCTCTCGAAGCATGACTATACTAAGACTACACAATTGGAGTACCACTGCCGCAAACTAACAAACCATTATTCCTCATATACTTGAAAAGTTGGATTCATCACTAATGCAACATAAATGCTTTAAGCAAGAGAAATATTTGCTAATCATACCCCCAATATTTTACCATATTTGCAAAGTACAAGACAACATTTTGTGGGTTACTTGCACAAAGAAAAATGCCCTTTCGCATTAACTCGAACAAATTACTTTATGAACCGTTCATGAAAGAATATTAACTATAGTGAAAAAGAGCCTGTTAAAGTCAGCGTAACACAGTTGCATTCAAGGGAATATAATAATCACACTGTAAAGATAATAAACTCCTAACCCAATATTATTTAAAGGATAAGTTATGTTGACAGCAAACTAATTAAAACACCGCGGTAACTAATCAAATAAGTATCGAAATCAGAAAATAAACTCTTTGTAGTTCGATGGGGTTGCGTATCAAATTTGATCCAATTTGAAAGCCAACTAATTAAAACAACAGTCAATTAATCATACCTTATCCGTATCGACATCGTCTAGTACTTCGCTTATAGTTGCTTCATCACCCATTCCATATTTTGTCATGGCTTGACTCAGTTCATCTCTTGTAATGTACCTGGTACAGACAATGAAAAGTATAGTATGCAGGTACAATAGGAAAAAAAAATGTTACAAACTTTCCCTTCTATTGACTTCGGCTTTAATTAAAGCTTAATTCCAATATATGGCAGCGGTAATAAAATATATAATTTGAAATGCATGAAAGTACAAGTTAAAAATGGCAAATTTCATTGTGCTTACCCATTTCGATCTTTGTCAAAATAATCAACTGCCTTTCTCAGATTCCCCTCCTCGTCAAGCTTATGGCGATGTATCATGGCAGTGATGAACTCAATGTAATCTATGGCCCCACTCCTGTCCACATCAGCCTGAGAAAACAGCACTATATTATATATTCAGCAATGCTCTATACTCAAACTAATAACAACAAATGTTGAAAACTCAAATTCGTACTGCATCCAAGAGCTGTCTCACTTCCCCTTCGGCTAGCTGGGAACCTAATCTCGACAAACCAATTTTCAATTCGTCAAATGTAATTGTGCCACTACCATCTGTATCCATGTTATTAAACATTTGTTTCAATCCTTTTGCATCCTCATCTGAGAGGCTCTCAGCTATCACCTACAGAAATAACAGAATACCGCAAGAATGAGCTCTTGGAAAAATCTAACAGAATACCGTAAGAATGGTTTAAAATTAAGTGTGCGTAGCCAACCTTAAGTGCTAGTTTCTTTAATTTGTTCGTTGCCCGGAATTGTCTCATTCTTGCAAGAACCGCGCTATGAATAGGCTTGCTAGAAGCAACTCCACCTTCTCTCAGCCACGGGTGCTCTACGTACCCGTTTAAGCTAAATTAATATTATTCATAATTTATAAATAATAATGGCTATAAGAAAATACAACATTTAATTGAAGTGTGCATCTTATTTTTTTTAATTTCTATGTAATTTTTAAACAATAATTTTTACACAAATTATGGTAAATTTGTTGTATATTAATTCCTATACTAACCAAGAGCTTCCGCAGCGGTAAGTCGTCTCTTCGGATCTTTTGTTAGCATTTTTCTGATGAGATCCTTCGCATCATTTGAAATAGAAGGCCATGGTGTGCTATGTAAATCAACTTCTCCATGTAGGATGGCATCAAAGATCCCTTTCTCTGTGTCTGTTTTGGTTAAACAAATTCAAAACTCACTAGTTATTGTTTGAATTGATTAGTTTTTAGAATTGAAGTTAGGTAAATGACTTAAGTACCTGCCCAAAAAGGAGGCACACCCGATAGAAGGATGTATAAGATGACGCCAGCGCTCCATACATCCATCTCTTTCCCATATTTTCTTTGTAATACCTCTGGTGCAACATAATAGGCACTACCTACAACATCTCTGTATGTTTTGCCTGAAAATAATCTTAAATTTATTTAATATAATCTTCGGCAGTAAAAATTTACATTATACATGTTGCATCCCAGTAGTAACTATGTGTAGTACCAGTTACAGGTACATATGCCTTTTGCTGCCTGGCTGGTACAAAGCAACTGGCTCAGTAGCTTTCCAAAGTGTTTTTTATATCATTTTACGAACCGATAATATTATTTTAAAGAAAAGGAAATTATAAAAGAAAATTTATCTTTTAAGTTAACATATATTTACCTTCCTCAATAAAAACAGAGAGCCCAAAATGCCTTGAGCTCAGAATCTTCATCTTTGCTCACATGCAGGAAGTTCTCAGGCTTCAGATCACGGTGCATTACCTGTTGCGAAACATTCATGCCAACTCAATGCTTGAACCTCAATTAACCCCATAATACAGTAAATAATCATAAATAAAACCAAAGATTTTTTGAAACTTCTTTTTTCTGGAAAAGCACTCCTCCACGTCGCATCCGCTTGGAGATCAGACGCTCGCTATCGGCCAGAAAAGCACTCCTCCGCGCTATAGGACAGAATTCGGGTGCTTGGGTGCTCGGGCGCACAACGCACTCCTCCTCCGCGCTCCAGCGGTGCTCGGGTGCTGGTGCGGGGCGAGGCAGCAAGGCGATCGCGAGGCTGATTTGGGAGATCGCGGGGCGAGGCAGCAAGGCGATCGCAGCGGTGCTTGGGTGCTCGGGTGCTGGTGCGGGGTGTTTGGGAGATCGCGAGGCTGATCGAAAGAGAGAAATTTTGGGAGGGTTTTCAGCGAAGAAGAGGGAAAATGAAATATTTCACGGCTGATCGAAAGTTATAAACTGCGAACTAAATTTTGTTAGCTCAACACCGACTGTTTTTCTAAAAAACAGTCGGTGTTGGTGATTGCTCAACACCGACTGTTTTTTTTAAAAACAGTCGGTGTAGGGTATGAGCAACACCGACTGTTTTTTAAAGAAACAATCGGTGTTGGTGATTGCTCAAGACCGACGGTGTAGGGTATGAGCAACACCGACTGTTTTTTTTTAAAAACAGTCGGTGTTGGTTTACTGACGGTTTTTTGTAAGAGAACAGTCGGTGTTGAGATTGTTCTTATTTATGATTTTACCAGCAGTCTCTACACCGACTGTTACATATTAAAACAGTCGGTGATTGAGGGTCGGTGAAGGGGTTTTTTGTACTAGTGTGTTTCCGTGCGGATTCACGCAATCTGAACCAAGTCCAAACCTTACGTTTCTTATTTCACCACCTAAATCCTTGTGGTCCCTGTCAAAGTTCCTCCACTGAGAGCCATCAGCGGGGTGCTGTAATTTTCCATTATTTTTCCGGCTTTCGGCATGCCAACGCTTTAATTTTGCATCCTTAGCATTTGCGAATCAACGTCTCAATCTCGGTCGCACCGGCAAGGAATGTAAGACCTTTGTCGGAGGTCCTTTCCGGTCTAAATCATCACAATTACGTACTCTCATCATGTGTCTCGGGTTTCATATACCGGTTTGCACCGCATTTTGGACATTGTGTCATATCTTCGTAATGGTCCTGAAACAATACACAATCATTCGGACATGCATGTATTCTTTGTACTTTCTGACTTCATGGAAACAACATTCGTTTGGCTCTGTAACATGAATTTGGGAGCTCGTTGTCATCCGGAAGCATTTATCCTAGGAGGTCCAATAATTCAGTGAAACTTTTATCACTCCAACCATTACTCGCCTTCAAATGATACAGTCTCAAAACAGCTTGTAATTTTGTAAATCTCATACAACCAGGATATAATTATTATTGGTGATCACTTTTAAATTTTTTTGAAAATCTTTCGTATTCCTTCTACGTAAAATCTTGCTCAACCTCAAAATACATGTCATCAAAGTTGTCATCACGTACAGTGATCATCATTATGGTCTGAATCACAATTGTCACTACCAATTTCAGTACCAATTTCTTCATTACCAACTTCATCACCAATTTTCCCATTTTCCTCGCCAAAAACATCAGATGCAATTTCATAATCATTAATATTAAAATTACTAGTACGATTGCTTGTTTCTCCAATATCATTACCAATTTCTCCGGTACCCTCACCGTGCCATACCCAAGGGTGTATCCAATTTTAAACCCATTACAAATCAAATGAGTTTTAATATCCACAAAGTCAGCAAACGATATAATATTACAGCACAATCGGCAAGGACAAGAAATAGTTGTTAAACCCTTCTTTTCCCTATATTTCTCAGCAAATTCTATTAAACAATCGCCACCCTTCATAAACTCAGGACTATTACGCTGTGCTCCATACATCCAATTTCGATCCATATCTACACATAAAAATGTATAAAATAAGAACGAGATTAATTAATGTCTTGGCATTTTCATTTAGGGCTTATATATAAGGCCGGTGCACAATCCTAACCCACTCTTTGAATGCTACGTCTCAGTGGTGAACAAATGTAAGCAGCTTTAGCATTTAAGAAAAATTCGGTAGCATTTCTGCTATGCTCCCCAAGTACGCGTAAGATCCACCTCCGGCCATTTAGACACAGAACGGAATAATACGTACTTGTGGAAACAATAAGGAGAAATACACCCGAATCTTTCTTAAATACTAAATCAGCTTACATTGTTCACATCCTAAATGAGACAAAATTATTCAAAGAGCAGTCCCAAAATGGGAACTATTCAAAATTAATCCCTAACGGATTAATATTGAACGGGCATCGACCTAAAATGCAACCTAATTCATGATGTTCGGGACAATATGGATCACAATATAATACAAAATAATATAATAATTTGGTCAAACTAATAAAATATATAACAGAAAATTAAATGACACAAAATTAACAAAATAACAGAAAAATAAATAATAAATACATAAAAAAAAAAAGTTAACCTTGAGCGAGTAATGTGAAGAGGGTGGCGCCTTAAATCCAAATGACTCGCACATATTAATGTGGCATGCTGATCGTATAGCACACAGACAAGCGGCTGCTAGTTTTAAATATGCTCACAGGGAGACGGCTGGGAGATAAAATTACTAAGGCGAGTTTATATCTGGAGAACACCATCGGTTAAACTGATGTACCTGCATGATCTTGGTTCCAATTATTTACGACCGCTGCCGCTGAAAAATGTCACCATCGGTTCAGTAATGATACCCGTCAGTGGTGATCAATCGAACAAGAGGGGGGAATTAAATGTGCTATAAAATTTCTAAAGGTAATTAAATTATTTGTAATTCAGTATTATTTGAACTGATTTTTAACAAGAGGGGGGAATTCACTTACACCCTTTTTGGTGACACCCATTACATCTTACATTTTCAAAGTTTTCAAAGTCCAAACAGTCGATCCTAATAGTTCAACATGATGGATATATTAAAATGTGCTTGTAGATCAAATTCTATATTTTTTCTGAATTTTTTTTTTCTATTTATGAAGTGTTTTACAAAATTGTTGTTTTCAGACCATTGAATTTAGTACCCATCTTAATAAATAGTAAAAAAAAAAAATTTAAATTTGATCTGCAAGCACATTTTAATATATTCATCATGTTGAACAGTTTGGATCGACTATTTAGACTTTGAAAATGTAGGGGGTAATCTGGTGTCACCAAAAAACGGTGTAAGTGAATCCCTCCTCTTTTAGCAATGTACGGTACGACTCGAATGAAGGCATTTTCATATCATACCCATTGAAAATTTGTCTTATCCATACCCTATATTAATGAGTTGGCACACAGCTGAGAGGGATTTCTTTTAGATTTCATTCCCTTGTTGTATTCTGTATTACGTTAACTTAGTTGCACACTTGCACCCGTTTTTCTTTACCCTGTAGGGCACTGTGCACGTGCATTGTTGCACTGTTATGCAGGGCCTTAACACTGATATGTATTAACTTTTCTATATAATGCAACACTTGTCAGCCACTGACAAGGCTTCAAAAAAAATTATTAGTTTACCTATACCTTATCCATTAAGATAGCGGGTAAATAAATGACAAACGGTAATTAGCGAATAAATTAATTGCATATATAATTCGTAATAAATTTATATATTGAATATATCATTTACCTAATATTACAACATTAAAAAAAAAATCTTTATTCCCATTTATATTGTTTTATTCTATTATTTTAAAACATATAAATCATATACTTGCAAAGCCCGACCCCTGCGATATCTCTCAGTTGCATCTCATAACCTGTTCTCGATAGAATACATGCAAGAACCAAGATTGAGTTAAAGAAACCTTTCCAAACACCTCCGCATTCAACCTCTCTCTCTCACCACATCACTCATTCGATTGATCCTCTAACTTAAGAAATGGGGAACCTCTGGAGTTCGTGGGTTCCGTCTTCAGAAGCAGAGTTAACCGGAGGCCACCCATCTGATATCTCGGAGATCCGGCAACTAAGAAGGCAGCTAGGAGAAGAGTTGCAACACCTCGAGGCAGCCCGTCTGGAATACATGGAGATGAGCAGGCTGCAGCGTACCAGTCAGACCAATCAAGAATCAGCACTAACTGGATTGTTTCAATCCTTAGGGCTGGGCGATGACCGTATACTTGCTAGTCAAGGTGGGGGTTGTATTGTGTCGAATGTTTTCTTCCATAAAGTACCGGCAATCTCAGCTGGCCAAGGCTGGGGGAACTTAATCCGACAGGCCAGCTGGTTAGTCATATTTCTCTCCTTGCTCCTCCAAAACATCAGAACAATTTGGCGGATTATGACTGCCCCTAATGTTGGATATCTCGCAAAACTACAGTTAGTTATCATTGTGTTGGCATCATTTGGATTTGCCATCGATGTCGTCATACAATGGTGGTCCCATGAGCCCTAGAATTAGTGCTGGGGTTATTTCAACCATGGAACAAGCGTTCTAGTTTTTGGTTCTTGAAAATCTTTTTCCATGTATTGATCTCATTACCTTAGTATTCGTCAGAACTCAGAACTAGTGCTCTGTCTTTGTTGTTACTTTTTTTTTTTGGCATCAGGGATTCCTAACTTACAGGCATTATACTTTTATAGCTTTGTTATGGGTTTTTATGATTTTACAGTACCAATAATTATCTGTAATGCGAATGGTATGGTTTTATTTTGGTTGAATGAAAATTGCTTACTCTTTGTGGTTGTATTTCCCTTATCTTAGTTTGGTTGAATGGTGTGATTTATTATATTGATGATGAGAACGGAGTAGGTCCGATGCCCATCGGACCTACTTTTAGGTTCAACGAGCATGATGACCGTCCAATCCAGTTTAAGATATGTGCGCACGGAAATTGAAACAAATACGCACGAAGTTTAAAGCGTTCCGCACGAATCTTAAAGCAAATCGATGGTGATTAAACCCATCGAACCAGAGTAGGTCCGATGCCTCAAGTGATTGATGACCAATAAATTAAATCTACTGAACATGGTTTTTCATAGGCTGGACTAAAGCTGAAATTAGTGATAGTCTTAATTCTCTGTTTACTATTGCTGACCAGAGTATGACGATGAACTGTAGGAATCTTATACAAGTGATTGAAATTCCAATTTCTGGTTTAGAACTTAAACCTTGACTGTATGATCTTTTAGTACCAATATGAGCATGTACAACCGTTTACTAGTGTATTATATATTATCTTTCTTGGTTAATTGTTGATATCTTAATTTCCATTGTATTTATAAGTATGTAATATGATCACTGGTATCATTGGCTCCATTCTTATCTATTTACTGGTTGTTGATATCTTTCTTTGTAGAGATTTATTTATGAAAAAAGTATAACGTACTAGGTATAATATATATGATTCCATACGTTTATAATTTAAGCTGATGAGTGAAGTTGTGGCACTATGCATATCACGGGTTGGTTCGTAATACGGATTGATATTTTCAATTTCAAAATCTTGGCGGTCGATTCGAACCGTTTAATATGATCTCCATATGAATATGCATTTGCGGACCAAATTTTATATGTTTTTAGAATTTTTTTACTATTTTTTGCGATAGTTAGAAAATCACTAAAATTTTGGACCATCCAAAAATAGTGATTTTCTACCAACCTTAACAAATAGTAAAAAAATTCCAAAAAAATATAAAATTCGGTAAACAAGTACATATTCATATGGGAGATCATGTTGAATGGTTCGGATTGAATGTTAGGATTTTGAAAATGAAAATATTGATCCGTATTATGGACTAAATCGTGCATAGTACCATAGACTCACTCAATTAAGCTTATTAGAAAGGGCCTTGAAGCAAATTTCTATATGTAAGTCAGCTGGAAACTAAATGAGCAAATTATAATGTAATATTAAGTTCTTCTCTTCTTAATTAATGTAATTACGAAGGCTCTACTAAAGAGTGTCAACCACATTTAATATATCTAGCTAGACATGACGCATGCACTTAACTAATATATGGTCCATTTGTAAAGCATGTATCTGACAAATAGTTTATTATAGACGCAGAATTAGAAATTTATATAGGCACTTAATTTAGTAAGAAAAATAAACTAAGCAACATGTATTTACAGAAGTTATTTGAATAAGTACTAAAATACATACTCGATAATTATGTAATGAATTAATTACAAAATATGAATACTCAATTATTGTAAAATGCACGTATATTATTATATGCACATTTATTTAAATATGCATACGTTTTGAAAGATTAGCCAAAGCAATTAAGCATAAGGATGCGAATGTTTGAGAGATTAATATAATACCATTATGGTGTCCGTGTGTTGCAACGATGACATATTATGAGAAAACAAAATAAAATTCTCATAAAAAATGACATATTTTCATAAAATTACGTACATCATTTTCGATAGGAATTATAAATATATATAAATTATTATATATTTAAAGCAACAGAACTGTCCTATGCATACAAAAATAGGGTACTAATTATAGATTGGAGGTCCATACATAGGTAATATATTAGGATATCTCTTAATTATCTGACTCTATATAGAAAATAGCTAGGGTACTTAATTATAAAGTGCCAAGAGAATAGGTGTTTTTTGAAGTTGCCCTGGTGTTGAAGCTGCTACAAATCTTATTTTGGAACCAGTAAGGAATATATGGATGCAATGAAACAACAGGAGATTCAAACTGGAAGGAAAATTCAACAAAAGCATGAAAATTATACAGCAGCCGCAATAATCCGGGTGTTTGTGTCTGGTGCTATGTTGATTTATTGCATGAGCGAGGTGACAGCAAGCGAGCCGAACCTTTCCATAGACTCTACATCGAGGATAGCATGCATAACTTTTGGAAAAACCCTCTTCTTCTTAGCATCTTTATCTTTTCCCATATCTATTGCATATATCATAATAAAGGAAAATTTGCTTGATCTAATTAACTTGGTAACTACGATTTTACTTGCTATTGCGGTTGAACTTCAAATCATTGCACATGGCTATCCTATAGTTGCTCAATGGATTTCAGCGTTCTTAAGTCGTGCATTCGGATAGTACGCATGAAGAAGAAGCTAGATCGAGCATTAAATGATCAATGCCGGCCAGACAAACAGTTTTTAATTAAAATAAGCTGTTTATATAGTTAAAAAAGTTAGGACACTTTCATTTTTATTTGAAGATCCATGAACTTCTAAATAGATCATCAAGTGTACGTCGATGGTAACTCTTCAGTTTGAGATTTTTTACGATCGTTTATTGTAAGAGTTTCAATTTCTTCATTATATATATATATTTCATGTGTTATCTTTTATTTACTAGTATTACTTGAATATCACATGCATCGAATACTATTGACCAAAATATTATTACTTCTCCTGTGAGAGTCGAACCTAGCTAGCTCGAGCTGGGTTATGAAGAAAGAAATGCTGGTCCCTTTACCCAGTCACATTGAGACGATAATGGCACTTTCTTGTACATAATTTTTTTTTAGAAAACGAAAATAAGCCCAATTATACATTCTTGTACATATTGCCTTTGGCGGACTTTGTTAGTGCAGATGATATATGGATATTTATTGAAATCTATGTTATACGGATGAGCATATTAATGACACTACTACAAAAACATTAACCATACACGACATATTATACACGGATGCGAGAAAAATTCAAATTAATTACAGTGTGTAAAGGAAGGAGGCACTCGTACGAAATTGAAAATGAGCACAATCATATAATATGGTCATTTAAAAAAGCAACCTTATACTAAAGTACCTATATTTGTACATGGTTTGTTAATAATAAACTGTGTATGATATTGGCCGATTATACATGTTTCTTTCGGGAAACACCGTGTATGATCATTAGTATCAATCTCCAAACCTTTCCATAGACTTTACACCGGGTTGCTTGGGTCCTGGAATTAGTGAGGTCATCGTGATGAACATGCATTTCATGGTTGGCTACGGAGGGAGATTATAAATACACAACAGACCCAACCATGTGCTATACTTTCTGCTCATGTTTCCGTGCGGATTCACGCAATCTGAACCAAGTCCAAACCTTACGTTTCTTATTTCACCACCTAAATCCTTGTGGTCCCTGTCAAAGTTCCTCCACTGAGAGCCATCAGCGGGGTGCTGTAATTTTCCATTATTTTTCCGGCTTTCGGCATGCCAACGCTTTAATTTTGCATCCTTAGCATTTGCGAATCAACGTCTCAATCTCGGTCACACCGGCAAGGAATGTAAGACCTTTGTCGGAGGTCCTTTCCGGTCTAAATCATCACAATTACTCCCGTCATGTGTCTCGGGTTTCATATACCGGTTTGCACCGCATTTTGGACATTGTGTCATATCTTCGTGATGGTCCTGAAACAATACATAATCGTTCGGACATGCATGTATTCTTTGTACTTTCAGACTTCATGGAAACAACATTCATTTGGCTCTGTAACATGAATTTGGGAGCTCGTTGTCATCCGGAAGCATTTATCCTAGGAGGTCCAATAATTCAGTGAAACTTTTATCACTCCAACCATTACTCGCCTTCAAATGATACAGTCTCAAAACAGCTTGTAATTTTGTAAATCTCATACAACCAGGATATAATTATTATTGGTGATCACTTTTAAATTTTTTTGAAAATCTTTCGTATTCCTTCTACGTAAGTTCTTGCTCAACTTCAAAATACATGTCATCAAAGTTGTCATCACGTACGGTGATCATCATTATGGTCTGAATCACAATTGTCACTACCAATTTCAGTACCAATTTCTTCATTACCAACTTCATCACCAATTTTCCCATTTTCCTCGCCAAAAACATCAGATGCAATTTCAAAATCATTATTAAAATTACTAGTACGATTGCTTGTTTCTCCAATATCATTACCAATTTCTCCGGTACCCTCACCGTGCCATACCCAAGGGTGTATCCAATTTTAAACCCATTACAAATCAAATGAGTTTTAATATCCATAGTGTCAGCAAACGATGTCGACAAGGACAACAAATAGCTGTTAAACCCTTCTTTTTCCTATGTTTCTCAGCAAATTCTATAAAACAATCAACAACATTCATAAACTCAGGACTATTACACTGTGCTCCATACATCCAATCTCGATCCATATCTACACATAAAAATGTATTAAACAAGAACAAGATTAATTAATGTCTTGGCATTTCCATTTAGGGCTTATACATAAGGCCGGTGCACAATCCAAACCCACTCTTTGAATGCTTCGTCTCAGTAGTGAACAAATGTAAGCATATTTAGCATTTAAGAAAAGTTCTGCAGCATTCCCCTATGCTCCCCATGTACGAGTAAGATCCACCTCCGGCCATTTAGACAAAGAACAGAACAATACGTACTCATGGGAACAATAAGGAGAAATGCACCCGTATCTTTCTTAAACACGAAATTAGCTTATATTTGTTCACATCCTAGATGAGACGAAAGAATTCAAAGAGCAGTCCCAAAATGGGGACTATTCAAAATTAATCCCTAACGGATTAATTTTGAACGGGCATCGACCTAAAAGGCAACTTAATTCATGATGTTCAGGACAATATGGATCACAATACCATACAACACAATACAATGATTCGGTCAAACTAATAAAATAACATAAACTTAAATGACACAAAATTAACAAAATAACAAAAAAATAAATAATAAATACATAAAAAAAAATAAGTTAACCTTGAGCGAGTAATGTGAAGAGGGTGGCGCCTTAAATCCAAATGACTCGCACATATTAATGTGGCATGCTGATCGTATAGCGCACAGACAAGCGGCTGCTAGTTTTAAATATGCTCACAGGGAGACGGCTAGGAGATAAAATTACTAAGGCGAGTTTATATCTGGAGAACACCATCGGTTAAATTGATGTACCTGCATGATCTTGGTTCCAATTATTTACGACCGCTGCCGCTGAAAAATATCACCATCGGTTCAGTAATGATACCCGTCAGTGGTGATCAATCGAACAAGAGGGGGGAATTAAATGTGCTATAAAATTTCTAAAGGTAATTAAATTATTTGTAATTCAGTATTATTTGAACTGATTTTTAACAAGAGGGGGGAATTCACTTACACCCTTTTTGGTGACACCCATTACATCTTACATTTTCAAAGTTTTCAAAGTCCAAACAGTCGATCCTAAGACATATTAAAATGTGCTTGTAGATCAAATTCTATATTTTTTCTGAATTTTTTTCTATTTATGAAGTATTTTACAAAATCGTTGTTTTCAGACCATTGAATTTAGTACCCATCTTAATAAATAGTAAAAAAATTAAAATTAAAATTTGATCTGCAAGCACATTTTAATATATTCATCATGTTGAACAGTTTGGATCGACTATTTATACTTTGAAAATGTAGGAGGTAATCTGGTGTCACCAAAAAACGGTGTAAGTGAATTCCTCCTCTTTTAGCAATGTACTGTACGAATGAAGGCATTTTCATATCATACCCATTGAAAATTTGTCTTATCCATACCCTATATTAATGAGTTGGCACACAGCTGAGAGGGATTTCTTTTAGATTTCATTCCCTTGTTGTATTCTGTATTACGTTAACTTAGTTGCACACTTGCACCCGTTTTTCTTTACCCTGTAGGGCACTGTGCACGTGCATTGTTGCACTGTTATGCAGGGCCTTAACACTGATATGTATTAACTTTTCTATATAATGCAACACTTGTCAGCCACTGACAAGGCTTCAAAAAAAATTATTAGTTTACCTATACCTTATCCATTAAGATAGCGGGTAAATAAATGACAAACGGTAATTAGCGAATAAATTAATTGCATATATAATTCGTAATAAATTTATATATTGAAAATATCATTTACCTAATATTACAACATTAAAAAAAAAATTCTTTATTCCCATTTATATTGTTTTCTTCTATTATTTTAAAACATATAAATCACATACTTGCAAAGCCCGACCCCTGCGATATCTCTCAGTCGCATCTCATAACCTGTTCTCGATATAATACAAGAACCAAGATTGAGTTAAAGAAACCTTTCCAAACACCTCGGCATTCAACCTCTCTCTCTCACCACATCACTCATTCGATCGATCCTCTAACTTAAGAAATGGGGAACCTCTGGAGTTCGTGGGTTCCGTCTTCAGAAGCAGAGTTAACCGGAGGCCACCCATCTGATATCTCGGAGATCCGGCAACTAAGAAGGCAGCTAGGAGAAGAGTTGCAACGCCTCGAGGCAGCCCGTCTGGAATACATGGAGATGAGCAGGCTGCAGCGTACCAGTCAGACCAATCAAGAATCAGCACTAACTGGATTGTTTCAATCCTTAGGGCTGGGCGATGACCGTATACTTGCTAGTCAAGGTGGGGGTTGTATTGTGTCGAATGTTTTCTTCCATAAAGTACCGGCAATCTCAGCTGGCCAAGGCTGGGGGAACTTAATCCGACAGGCCAGCTGGTTAGTCATATTTCTCTCCTTGCTCCTCCAAAACATCAGAACAATTTGGCGGATTATGACTGCCCCTAATGTGGGATTTCTCGCAAAATTGCAGTTAGTTATCATTGTGTTGGCATCATTTGGATTTGCCATCGATGTGGTTATCCAATGGTGGTCCCATGAGCCCTAGAATTACTGCTGGGGTTATTTCAACCATGGAACAAGCGTTCTAGTTTTTGGTTCTTGAAAATCTTTTTCCATGTATTGATCTCATTACCTTAGTATTCGTCAGAACTCAGAACTAGTGCTCTGTCTTTGTTGTTACTTTTTTTTTTTGGCATCAGGGATTCCTAACTTACAGGCATTATACTTTTATAGCTTTGTTATGGGTTTTTATGATTTTACAGTACCAATAATTATGTGTAATGCCAATGGTATGGTTTTATTTTGGTTGAATGAAAATTACTTGCTCTTTGTGGTTGTATTTCCCTTATCTTACTTTGGTTGAATGGTGTGATTTATTATATTGATGATGAGAACGGAGTAGGTCCGATGCCCATCGGACCTACTTTTAGGTTCAACGAGCATGATGACCGTCCGACCCAGTTTAAGATTTGTGCGCACGGAAATTGAAACAAATACGCATGAAGTTTAAAGCGTTCTGCACGAATCTTAAAGCAAATCGATGGTGATTAAACCCATTGAACCAGAGTATATAGGTCCGATGCCCATCGGACCTACTCTCAAGTGATTGATGACCAATAAATTAAATCTACTGAACATGGTTTTTCATAGGCTGGACTAAAGCTGAAATTAGTGATAGTCTTAATTCTCTGTTTACTATTGCTGACCAGAGTATGACGATGAACTGTAGGAATCTTATACAAGTGATTGAAATTCCAATTTCTGGTTTAGAACTTAAACCTTGACTGTATGATCTTTTAGTACCAATATGAGCATGTACAACCGTTTACTAGTGTATTATATATTATCTTTCTTGGTTAATTGTTGATATCTTAATTTCCATTGTATTTATAAGTATGTAATATGATCACTGGTATCATTGGCTCCATTCTTATCTATTTACTGGTTGTTGATATCTTTCTTTGTAGAGATTTATTTATGAAAAAAGTATAACGTACTAGGTATAATATATATGATTCCATACGTTTATAATTTAAGCTGATGAGTGAAGTTGTGGCACTATGCATATCACGGGTTGGTTCGTAATACGGATTGATATTTTCAATTCAAAATCTTGGCGGTCGATTCGAACCGTTTAATATGATCTCCATATGAATATGCATTTGGGGACCAAATTTTATATGTTTTTAGAATTTTTTTACTATTTTTTATGATAGGTAGAAAATCACTAAAATTTTGGACCATCCAAAAATAGTGATTTTCTACCAACCTTAACAAATAGTAAAAAAATTCTAAAAAATATAAAATTCGGTAAACAAGTACATATTCATATGGGAGACCATGTTGAATGGTTCGGATTGAATGTTAAGATTTTGAAAACGAAAATATTGATCCGTATTACGGACTAAATCGTGCATAGTACCATAGACTCACTCATTTAAGCTTATTAGAAAGGGCCTTGAAGCAAATTTCGATATGTAAGTCAGCTGGAAATTAAATGAGCAAATTATAATGTAATATTAAGTTCTTCTCTTCTTAATTAATGTAATTACGAAGGCTCTACTAAAGAGTGTCAACCACATTTAATATATCTAGATAGACATGACGCATGTACTTAACTAATATATGGTCCATTTGTAAAGCATGTATCTGACAAATAGTTTATTATAGACGCAGAATTAGAAATTTATATAGGCACTTAATTTAGTAAGAAAAATAAACTAAGCAACATGTATTTACAGAAGTTATTTGAATAAGTACTAAAATACATACTCGATAATTATGTAATGAATTAATTACAAAATATGAATACTCAATTATTGTAAAATGCACGTATATTATTATTTGCACATTTATTTAAATATGCATACGTTTTGAAAGATTAGCCAAAGCAATTAAGCATAAGGATGCGAAAGTTTGAGAGATTAATAGAATACCATTATGGTGTCCGTGTGTTGCAACGAGGACATATTATGAGAAAACAAAATAAAATTCTCATAAAAAATGACATATTTTCATAAAATTACGTACATCATTTTCGATGGTAGGAATTATAAATATATATAAATTATTATATAATTAAAGCAACATAACTGTCTTATGCAAACAAAAATAGGGTACTAATTATAGATATATTGGAGGTCCATACTTAGGTAATTAATTAGGATATCTCTTAATTATCTGACTCTATATAGAAAATAGCTAGGGTACTTAATTATAAAGTGCCAAGAGAATTAGGTGTTTTTTGAAGTTGCCCTGGTGTTGAAGCTGCTACAAATCTTATTTTGGAACCAGTAAGGAATATATGGATGCAATGAAACAACAGGAGATTCAAACTGGAAGGAAAATTCAACAAAAACATGAAAATTATACAGCAGCCGCAATAATCCGGGTGTTTGTGTCTGGTGCTATGTTGATTTATTGCATGAGCGAGGTGACAGCAAGCGAGCCGAACCTTTCCATAGACTCTACATCGAGGATAGCATGCATAACTTTTGGAAAAACCCTCTTCTTCTTAGCATCTTTATCTTTTCCCATATCTATTGCATATATCATAATAAAGGAAAATTTGCTTGATCTAATTAACTTGGTAACTGCGATTTTAGTTGCTATTGCAGTTGAACTTCAAATCATTGCACATGGCTATCCTATAGTTGCTCAATGGATTTCAGCGCTCTTAAGTCGTGCATTCGGATAGTACGCATGTAGAAGAAGATCGAGCATTAAATGATGCCAGACAATCAGGTAGGACACTTTCGTTTTTATTTGAAGATCCATGCATGAACTTCTAAATAGATCATCAAGTGTGTCGATGGTAACTCTTCAGTTTGAGAGATTTTTTACGATCGTTTATTGTAAGAGTTTCAATTTCTTCATTATATATATATTTCATGTGTTATCTTTTATTTATTAGTATTACTTGAACATCACATGCATCGAATACTATTGACCAAAATATTATTACTTCTCCTGTGAGAGACATAGGGATCGAACCTAGCTATATAGCTCGAGCTGGGTTATGAAGAAAGAAAGGCTGGTACCTTTACCCAGTCACATTGAGACGATAATGGCACTTTCTTGTACATAATTTTTTTTTAGAAAACGAAAATAAGCCCAATTACATTCTTGTACATATTGCCTTTGGCGGACTTTGTTAGTGCAGATGCTATATGGATATTTATTGAAATATTTGATTTATTAATAACCCTTCAAATATGTATGCATAATTATTTTTAAATCTGCATTAAGTTTCTTTTATGATTCTTTACTGGCTAGCAAACATGGATATAAATATTTTTTTGAAAAAAAAAATACAAATCATACACGGTTCTTTAGAAATAACTGTGTATAAACCATGTGAATTAGGGTTTTTGTTTTTTTGTGCCTCTTTTGTAAATTATACATGATTTTTATTAGGAACCGCGTTTGAATATATTGTATTCTACACGATTTTTGTACTTGAACCATTTAGAAATTGTCCTTAGGGTTTGTCGATTTTTCGCACCTCTTCTAACCTCCTCCACGTCTAATCAAATAATTTGTTTCAATCTTATTTGAATACTTCATCAAATCTCTCGCTTTTTTTCTCTCTCGAACCCATTCTAGGGTTTCACTCACCACTTTAAAATTGCCAGTGTAATCAAATGTAACAATGACTGATCGAGATGTCATAAGCAACTTGCTCGATCAGATACTTGGCCTAATCTTAGAGCTGCTCGAGCCTAAGTAGGGGGTGCGGTGATGACGCCAAATTATATAGCGTAAATCACTTTTTTTTATCCGGAAAATGGCAAAAAGTGAATGTGAAGTAGTCATTTTTCCGATTTATTTACTTCAAACGTGTTTTTGAGTGATTTTAGTAGGTTTTGGATAAAGTTATGTATTTAGGCCAAAAACAGAGAAAAAATATCATATTTTGACGATTCTCAAGTAGCCGCTGAAATTGGACATCACATAGAGTGTGCACCACCTCTCACGAAGTGCACAACATGCGAAAATGCGAAATTATAAAAAATCCGGTAAATCAGAAGACAGTGCGGCATCTTCCATGCCGTATGCGGCATAGCCCAGAGGCCGCACGGTTAGCAAGCTGGCCTTTTAGAAGATCTGCTTTTCTGATGGGCCACGCTATTCATGCATAAAAAAGAAATTTTTTTGTGCTCTCTGCAGAGAATCACATAAAAAAGAAATACAAATAACAAGAAATTATTCTTCACTAAAATATCAAATTCTTTATCAGTTAATTCCATTTTCTATTTTTTTTTTCCTTTTCTTGGGGTATTACTTAAAATAATTCGATATTAAAATAAATAGTCGGGCATGCTGCTATATATTCTGTCTCAAATAGCAATCCCTGCTATGTAATTCCTGGCCTTTGAATTAAATATGAATGGGATTGGTTATATATATAAGCTCTCATTGCCAGAATTCTGTCCACATTTTGGCTTCTAAGAGGCATTTTCTCAAACACTGCATGACATTATTAGAATTTAGAACTGTGTAAATAGATATATAGCAGAGAAAAAGGTTAGCAGGGAAACATGGCCAGATACATAAATGACATGTTCACAAACGAGGCTGACATTTTTTTTGGTAGGTAATTAGGATAATCCATCAGAATTTACTGCATATCAATCAAATGAAGATTCTAATTGGTGGCTGGCATGTTCCCAAAAGAAGCCAAAATGATCACAAAATTAGGCTAACAGTTTACGAAAGAAGCTTCACAAACACAAAAAAAAAATTATACACAAGATTTAAAAGTGTGCTGGATGACTTGACCTCCAATCCATGATTTAAAAAAAAAATCATTGTCTAGTTACTATATTATTTCAGACCAAAAAGCTTCGTTCATATTCATCCTTTAAAGTTCCAAATCTGAAGTGAATTTCATAAACTACTCCAGGGATGTAAAAGAATGTTGTTCATATTCATTCTTTAATGTATATTAACGAATTGAATGTATATGAACGAATTGAATTTCATAAACAGTTCCTTTTGCAATGCCAGGACTAAAACAACATTCTTTGATTAATGTATGACAAATTGAATAATGCAACAGATAGTAACACAGGTAGGGTGGTAATCCAGTCGATGATATAATTGGTTTCTCCACAGTTGGTTTTCTCCATCGTCACCCTTACAGAAGCATTTCCTCAAACACCTCATGACATGCAAGAATACTGTCTTAAGATACAAAGAGAACACAATCCCAAACAAGTAAAGTGTAATGACTTCTACCGTGTAAACCAACTGAAGAACTCATAGGATCGAACTGGTCCCACTTCTCATTGTGTTGACCGTTATTTTTTCCAGGGAAATTTGAACAAGGATGATAACTCTTGGTGAGGGTTCTCTGTTGCTAGTGCGTATTACTATCCGTGTAACGAGTCACAAACATTCCAAACTTTGGGTTCTTTCTTTGTTTCTCTGCACCATAGTGATAGCACTCGAAATATATTCGCGTATTAAACGTTTTTTTGATGTTACCGAACCGAACTCCGTTTAAAACGCAAAAAAAACGTATAATATGTTTTCTTGGCGAATAAAACGCGAATTACGAATTATTCGCGATAAAAATGAGAAAAAAATGCGAATTTTTTTTTTTTTTTGCTTCCTTATTGTACCGAATCATTCCCGAATTATACCCGAATCACGAATTTTTTATCTCGCCGAACCTTTCCCGAACAATTAAGCTGTCACTATGCTCTGCACCAGTACTTCAACGTCAGAAGTTGGACTCGAACTCTAAAGTGCTTGGAGAGGTTTTTTCCTTTACAAAATTTTATTTGTGAAAAAAAATATTTATTATCCACCTTCTATTTATTCCATGCATATTTTTTTTCAAAATAAATTTCATGAACTCTAAATACTTTTTTTTTCTCTGCTTAACTTTTTATTTCCTACGACCTTTCCTAAGCAGACAAAAACTAATTCATATGACTTAACTACCGGTAAATAAATCAGCTATTTAACATAAATTAAAGTTAAATTAACCGGTTATTTAAATAGTGAAGATAGATGAGTAACAGATAGTATAAGCATATTACATTCAATATGTTACTTTGACATTATCATATCACACTTTTCTTTTCATTTAAAGGTGGGATTTAAGCCTTCCAGCTTAAATATCCATCAAATAAAATTTCAGTTAGAGAATTCGAATTTGCTACTTTTTAATGTTGTAGTAGTGTTACCCCACCCCTAGGTGTAAACACATCCGTTTTATCCGGTCCGAATCCGAATATCGATCCTGATATACTGAATAAGAAAGAATATATCATACATATATGGACGAAATCTTAAACTGATTCTCAGTCATTCACCCTCAAACCGCTACTTGCAAATTCTAAACGGAAGCACATTATATACTGTTTCTTTTCTTCTCTCCATTATTGTGGGATTAAAAATTAGAACCAATGTTTTAAATAGCGTTTATAGCGTCATAGCGGGAAGGCTACAAAAAAAGCTATAGCGAATAGCGTAGCTATAGCGGAAGCTATTCCAAATAGCGTTTTTTTTTCACAAAAATTATATTATATATTTGTACTATATATTAACATTATCTAAAGTTTCATAGAATAATAAATAACACCAAATTAATTAAGAAATTATAATATTCATATTGAACTAGTACTAAAGTCCATGGTTCAAAATATCCATAATAATATCATAAACTATCAATCTTTTTCTATAAAAAATATCTTAAGCATCATGATTCATTCTATTTTTTTTCTATACAAAATAAATTTTATGGATCTTTATTTAAGCCCATATAAATTGTCTAAAAAAGCTCAATATGCATAGCGCGCAAATAGCGCGTTACACGCTATGCGCTATAGCGGACCGCTATTACCGCTATAGCGGCCGTAGCGCAATTAGCGTATTTTCATGCCATAGCTTAGCGTTTAGGTCCAAAAACACTATAGCGCGCTATTTAGAACACTGATTATAACGAATTCAGACAGGCAGTGACAAGCAGCTTTGAAGCGCATAAAGCTTGACTAGCCGGCAGCGACATGCCTTCGAAATTTGTTCCATTACCTTTTCCTCTTGTTTATACTCTTCTCCATTTCCATATTTTTAAGAACACCTCCATTTTTTTTCTATTTTCTGATTGGTTTTATTAATTTTATTAATTTTCTTAATTAGTATTTGTATTTTAATATTCATATGACTCGATTATCCGACAAATATTTGTGTATCTGTATTAGTGGATTATCCTCTCTGTAATCGTATCCGTTTAAGGTGAATTTGATTTTGAATTTTGGCATCCGTTTAAAACCGTTTACTATCCGTATCAGCTCATCGAAATTTGAATATGCATTATCTGCTCCTAATCCGCTCCGTTTACATCTCTAGTTAACTAAGGATGGAAATATTTTTAATTCTGACACAAATTTTAAAACAGACTCCTGTATCTACAATGACTCTAAATCATTTTAGCTCGGCCGAGATTAAATTTAGATTGTTCATTTCCAATTGCACCCTCACGTACCCGAGGGGGATACGGAGAGTCCAGTGCACAGAAAAAGTCTTTTTTTTTTTTTTTAATTATTAGTTTGAAGGCCATTTGGGCCTATTTTGAGATACTTTTTGGGCCCTTTGAGACGGATCCGACTCCGCTGTTCGCCAAATAGGCGAGCAGGACCCTGCTATTCAAAATCAGACCGTTGAATTTTTTTCATGCACAGATCTCAACACAGATGAACGATTTGATTTAAAATAGTAGGGTCCTGCTCGCCTATTTGGCGAGCAGCGGAGTTGGTTCCCTTTGAGACAACCCTATTATTCATGCCTAAAAATTACAACCTACTCCCAGGAAAACAGAATAATAAAAATATTAGCCGCATAGTGTTGAAGTGGAACTGTTGATGCATATTAGGATTTAATCTTTTTTTTTTTTTTTTGGTAATTTTTCTGATATATCTACCTTGTTGGGCCTTCCTGCTATAGACTACAGCTGTATATGAAAAAGAGGAGGGATCCGATTACCACGTTTTTTGTTACTACAACTATTTTCTAAATTTTCAAAGTTCAAATCGTCAATTCAAACCGTTCAACATGATCTCCATAATAAAATGTGTTTGCAAATCAAATTTTACATTTTTTTGAATTTTTTTACTATTTATTAAGTATTTACAAAAACTAGTTAAATTCAGACCATTAAATTGTGTACTTATCTTAATAAATAGTAAAAAAAACGTGATAATCGGATCCCCCTCTATGAAAAATTGCCTAATCTATATATTAGTATAATGTTTGTACGTAAAAAGGTATACACTTGAAAAACAAATGGACTGTTGTAGTGCATTTTTGTCTTACTAAGTAAAATTTTGAAAATATAAAAAAGATTGAATGAGGGTACGGTATTATACATAACATATATTGGTCCGTATTATGAGTCAATATATTTATTTACAAAGTACAAATAATTGATCTGAATCGTTCACATGATATCCATACGATAATGTATTTTTAGATCAAATTTTACATTTTTTAAATATTTTTACTATTTTTTGAGATAGGAAGAAAATCACTTGATTTAAAATTTCTTGATCATTCAAAAGTAGTAATTTTTTACCAAACTAAAAGAATTCTAAGAAATTCTAAAAAAATGTAAAGTTTAGTCTCTAATAATATTTTATATGAGAATCATATTAAACAGTTCAGATTAACTATGTGAACTTTAAAAACAAAAAACTTGATCCGTAGTACGAACTACACTGTACATATTATAGTAGTCTCCCTCAAAATATTTTAAATTTCTGTTAACAATAGACAAACAGGAGCGGATGTAGGATTTTCATCAGAGTATAGCAAGAAATTATCGAACCGGATTTAAATTACAAATTGAGTTCAAACCCATTAGAGTTCTAAGAACTAAAAATTCAATCTATAAATCACAAATTCAATCTAATAATCAATTAGGGTTTGAAAACCTAAATTCAATCTACAATTATAAAATTAGAGTTCAAGGTAAGGTATTAATTTTTCTTTTTCAGAGTGGGAGCAAAAACACAAAATCAGATTTTTTTTTTTTTTTTTAAGTATTTCTGAAATTCCAGGGAGTACAATAGATCCGTTCCTGATTGAGGTCAATTTGGGTCCGAGGCCCATCGGACTCAAAGTGAGTTCGATGACCGTCTGATCTGCTTTAAGATTCGCGTCCGCAACTTTCGTGTCTGCTATAGAATTTGTGCGTACGAATCTTAAAACAAATCGGACGGTCCCGAAACCCATCGGAACCAAGCTACTCTTCCTAATTATAATATGTGCACCTTAATTATATGGATGCATGCACAAATCAGCATCGATCGGTCAAGTCTATGTCGTAAAGTCGTAATGCACCAAAATTATGTTCCTCGCCACATCGTAATCGAAACTTATTTGTTTAAGCGCAACATCTCGTAACAAAACTGATGGCATCTCCTAAACAAATTAAGGCACCTAAAAATTTGTTTAAGGGTCATCTCGTATATATGCCTCTCCATGCATATCTTGTAATTTCAAACACAAAACAGCAACCTCATCCAATCATTGATTGACATGTACATGTAATCCATCTCGTATGATTCAAGGCTTTCCTGTTCGTAAGCTAGAAGCCACCTGATTGGTAGGCGAAAGCATCAGAAGAGGAGTTTGTTAAAGCTTTGTATAAGAAGCAAACATTATGGATATCTCACCATCTGCTTTAGAAGTATTAGGGGATTCAAACCCATTTATTATGGCATCCTCAATGCAGGAAACCGTGTAGTGAGTTGGCGCTAAATGGGCCAGAAAAAAAGTTTAGCTTTTCCTTTTCTTCTGTGCCTTTTTTCATTTTTAGATGAAATAAAATATGTAGGAATTAATCATATAAATTACAAAAATATAATACAGTTGAGCAGGAAATAACTCTTTACATAATTCTCGTGCTAATCACTCATTATTGATATCGACAAACATGCCTATCAAATAAACATATTAAGAAAGAATATTTTTAGAAAAATAAAATATAGATCGATTATTCTGAAAATTTTCTAATCACATTTTTTTCTGTTTTTTGCACGAAATGTGATATTTTAAATATAACAGACCGTAAAATGAATGAAATAATTTTATCAATTACAACTAATTTGATTCATTATTTTTTATGTTGATTTCTCATCAAATTAACTCAAAATATAATGTCAATTGTTTGAAACATTAAATGGCCAGCAAAGTCAAAAGTTATGATTCTAACCATATATAATGTGCTACACAAATATAATACCGCTACTACCGCATGGGACTCGAGTGCGTGAAGGAAATTTTGTTGCAGTCCGAGAGTGTTCAAAGACTTGAAAACCAAGGGAACATAACCATCAAGTGGGCCCCACTCACAGGTAACTTTTTCTTCTTGGCTCAACTTAGATGGACGTGTTCCATGACAAGACCTTGCGCCATATTAAGCAATTCATAATGTTTTTTTTAATATAATTATTGAAGAAAAATTACAAGAGATATATATACACAAGGTGACAAGAAGGTAGAGCAAGAAGAGGAAAAAAAAATAAAAATACATAACTACAAAATAAAATTATTGTATAGAAATACACTGCATTTTTAGAAATGAAACAGTTATTGTTAAAAATCTTCAAACCTACTAAATTAGTTATAGAAAATATGAACAACCACATTAATTATCTAGGAATAATTGATTTTGTAGTGAAAAAAGTTACTAATTTTTTAAACTTGTTATTTAAAACGAACAAAATATTTTTTTATACATAAATTTGAGAGAAACTAAATTCTATTATACTAAAAACTTTGAAAATTGGACTAAGAAGCAAAATTCAAGGCTATCTCCAAAAGGGGAATGGTGCAACTGTTTCTGTTGAAACCTCCTCAACATGGACTCAGAGCCTACACAAATAAATAAATAAACACACAAAATAGCTGGATTCAGAAGCTATCTGCCTATGTCATTTTATTAATCAGGTCTTCAATTAATTATTATTATTATTATTAAAAAATTAATAGATAAATGAAAACCCATTGCCATTTTTAAAACCTTAAGGGTTGCTTTTGTTAGACTGTAAGCATAGCTACCAAAGGATTAGCAAGACTAGTACAAGTTGGTAATGATTGGCATGACAGATAACATTTAATTATCAATCTCACTTATAATTAATAATCTCAAATTATAATCAAGCTTGTCATTATCAATTGTGAATTAAATTGCTTCTGTCTAAATTGCTTTCAGTAATGCAAATATAGACAATGGCAAATCTTTACTTCATGTTGGGCTTTGAAGTTTTAGATCAGTAAATTTGTGTTGACCAAAATTAACATCTTATTTTTACTAGTAGTAATAAGGTGCAAATATAATTAAGATAATTTATTGGGTCTGTGCATAGAATTTAATTTTTTTAAGTCAGATATGTCGCATGAAAAATGTTTGATTTATTCTTTTTTTTTTTTGCAAAGTGTTTGATTTATTATTAACCGAGATGACATGACTAGGCGTGAAAACAGATCAGATACGGATCGGATAGTGGTAAAATCATATCCGTATATTTTTCCGGATACGGATACGGATCAGATATTAAACCAATACATACAGATACGGATCGAATATCGGACATCGGATATCCGTAGATATATACATAAATATTTTCATAATATATGTTAAATTATATAGTATATATCTACTATTCGAATATGGATAATTAAAATTCAAAACCATATCCGTACCACTATCCACAATCCACACACAGATATTCGAATATTGAATATCCGTATTTAATTTTCAAATATTTTCAAATATATAAATTCGGATTCAATCGGATAATATCCAACCCGTTTTCACCCCTAGACATAACCCACCTCTTCCATTCAGCCATTTGTGGTCAAGAAGAAATAAGTGACAGAGAATATCTCAGAACCGTTCTCCTGTTCTTCTTTTCTTGAAATGTTCTATTTTGTAAGTTACCAATCAGTTTCTATATGAAACGAGCCTCGTAGCCTTATTTCCAAAAAAAAAAAAGCTCTCGCTGAATTACCAGTTACCACCTACACCTTTGCAGTATTTTTCACATCTACAAATTAATTAATGTTGATCACCATTGTCTTATATGCTTTGCACCAGAAACAGTAACACACCTATTCCTCACATGTCCATTGACCCAACAAGTATGGTTTTGGTTAGGGAAAAGCCAAGATATATTCTCTACTTGGAACTCTTTCACTGATATTCTCCATTTTGCTTGTCAATTACCTGTCTTACAAAGATCTGGTTTTCTAATAGTTTTTAGTGCATTATGTTGGAATATTTGAAAACACAGAAATGACATTTGTTTCAATAATAAATCTTCTCAAACAGCTAGATGTCTCATACTTCTGATTAAATCTATGGTGTTGTATTGGACAGGTTCCCTTCCTGCTAGCTTGCAGGCAGCAGCTGTTGACTGGCTACCAGTGATGGAAGATGCAATTCCTTTAGCAAGCTACATGCCTCTGGAGATGGTGGTCCATCAAGAACCAGATGAGCATCTGCCACTAGCATGAAGCGTTCCCAGCTTAATGTTTTCAATTTTGCAACTGTCTTACTTAGCCCATTACTTTGTGGATTAGTTAGTTCTACCTTATCTTACTTTTGGTATTTGGATAGTTCATGTGTTTGGATGGTCTGTTTACTATATTTCCTTCCTGTTATGTTCTTGGAGTTATCAGCCTAGCTTTCGCTAGTTGGAACTGGCTTTTGTAATTAACTGATTTCAGCAATGAAATGGGCTATCATGCCTCTTTTAAAAAAAAAAAAAAAAATTAATGTTGATAGCTAATGCAGTTCAATTAAAAATGCTGGAATTTTTTTTTTTAAACTGACAGAAACGAAAAATTAATATAAAGGAATGAGGTCTGATTTTCCATAATTCCTAGATATAAATATGTTTCTACAAAACTTCTGAGAATTATTTGAATGATCGAGTCCTTACTAATACATTTTCTTTTTCTTTCATTCTTACTAGAAAGGAATCTGACTTTGTGGGCCCCAGTGGCCATCCTCAAATGGGCCTCTTTGATAAGTAACGTGACCACACTCGCAATTGACATGCTATATATTCTCTATTTTGAAAAATTACGGTTTTATTGTCCATGCATCAAGGGACAGAAAAAAGTTACTGTTATTAGTTATTACTTTTGACTTTTAGTCAACTTAAATTGACCAATTTTAAAGAGCGGGAAGAGTTGCCTCTACAAATAAGAATTAATTACCACTTTTAGATTTGTTACCGGTCGAGTAGGTTCCACCTGAGACTAACTGTGCGGTACAATTGAGAAACTCGTGCATGGGCAGAGCAGTCATAAGACTCGTAACCTACCTGGTTCGTAACCGCACTTGCAAGTTGGCCTTATGGTATTTACCATCTACAACTGTTCCTACAACACCACATATCTGATTGGAGCTGCTTAGTGTTGGTGTACGTATTCCACCGAGTCTGACTGAGAATGTGGTGCTTAGAATGCACGACAGTCGTTACCCTGCAAAACGGCCCCTCTAAATGGCACTGGCAGGCTCGTCTCTCATCTTTCGTTGATTATAATTGTTCTCGTACACCAAACCTGATACATTGATGCTTTGCAGTCCTGGTCCACTTGAACCTGGCGTATTGAATAATTTCTGCAGTTGAATTGAGGGAAACCAAATGTTCTTTCTGCGCCAATTTGTTTCAACACGGGAGTTGAAAGCGTGTAGCGGGTATCTATTAGGATGAAATTCTTATTCAATATAATAATTGCTTTGTACAGAAGGATATAGACGATCAGAAAAACTCGAGTCCTAGTAGGCGAGCGGGGACCACATTCTGTTAGAAGTTTTTTGCTTCGAAAAAAATTTCTTCATTAAAAAAAATAACAAAGAAAAATACACTGGCGGTCTCCTTCAAAATGAGCATGCTTCCTCCTTACTCCCTATAAAAACCCTCATTATTTCTTCCCCATTTTCTCGCCTCTCTTTCTCTCTCAGTTTATCTTGCCCTTTCTCTCTCCCTCTCAATATCTCTTTCCTCGGAGCCTTGATACATTCTGTCTAAGGTGAGCGAAAAGTGAATCAGGAATTTCATTAGGCTAATCAGATTTCAATTCATAGTTTTTTGAGGTTTCGCAACTTGATCAGGGAGTGCTGTGTTCATCCTTCAATTTGTTTTTGCAATCAAATGAGATTTTGCTGTTTGATTTACTGTTCCTGTTATAGTGCTCTGATTTGTGAGGCAAATCCTTTTTTGCACCAAACGATTTTACTATCAATCTCAGTAAGGTTATCCCCTCTTCTTCTGAACTCGAGTCAATCAATGAGCTCATAGCTGGGCATTATACATGCTGATCTTGAAACTGAAGTCATTAGAGATGATTTTTTCATGATTTTCAATATATTTTTTAAGTATTTTCGCAAAATATTTCTTACAATGAGAGTTTAGCTGAATTAACTAACTGTTACTGTGTTGAACTTGATTTACTATAAACTTAGTATAGTTGTCTGAGACATCCGCAATACTAGAAGTTACTCTTAAGTGTTTTTCAACAACTTGATTAACTTTTAGTTTCATTCTTTTCAGAGAGCAAACAGAGAAGAAGCTAGAGCAGAGTAAACTCGACAATGCAGAACGAGTTGATCAGCTCAGTCAATGGTGATCCCTTCAGATCCACCCTAGAATCACTGCCATACCCCTATCTGGAGCAACCACCGCTCTCCTCTCTCCATCTCCCATCTAACAGTGGGGATCTGTTCTACTCATACAATTCCTCCCCCTTTTCCCCTTCCTCTCTCTCGCTTTCCCCATCTCCAGTATCTACAAATGGTGGCGATGATCCTGCTGCCACAGAAAATCGCCTCTACCTTGCTCGCCTTGCTCTCCAATACCAGGAGATCGCTGACAGGTATGCAAACAAGTATATTTTAAATTATATTTTCAATTAGATGAGTAAGTTCACTCATAATAAGGATATCTAGGATTAACTTGATAGGAAGGTGGTTAGATTAGCTCCTTGTTATCAGAATTTTTCAATAATCAAGGGTGATTTGACCAGAGTTTTAAAAGATGGAAGCAATTAGTGTAAAACGCAATAGGTGTTTATTTCAATTAGCTAAGCATTAAGGCTTATACAGTTCTGTACGAATCAGGTATGAGCGTTGCCTGTCACACCTCCAAGAGGCATCAGAGGAAGCAGAGACATTGAGGCACGAGAATGCACGCCTTCGTATGGCGAATGGTGATCTGACGAGCCGTCTAGCCATGGCCTCCAACAAGCAGGTGAGTTTATTGGCCAATGACTTCAACCGTATGGGTCTTGGTGCAGAGGCGGTGCCAGAGACCAGCCCGACAAGTGTGCTGCCGTTACAGCCTTTAAATGAGAATCAGCTGTTGCGCCATGCGGCTGAGAGGCGAGCCGTGCTGCCCAAGAGTATATCTATTCGATCAAGTGGATATCTCAAGATGAATCAGCCGGCACCTCAAGGACCAGTAAGCCAGCTCAATGACCTGACTCATGGTCCCAGCCCCATCATACCTGCATCAGTGAGTTCAAAATTGAGGCTTCACCATCTTACTTTTTCTGTTACTTCCCCTTTCTGTTTTCTCTGATATTACAAACTTATGGATTGCAGTACCGGGTATAGGTACATTGAAAACCTTCTACATTTTTTTCTCTTGTGTAGTAAATCACTCCCAACTTAAACCGAATTAAGAGAATAGTAGTCGAAATTTGGTCCATCTTAACTGAATAATTTCTAAACATGCAAAGGGATGCATTATGTGCTGCTGTATGGAAATTTTGCACTTTTTTTTTATGCTGGTACTGTTAATGTTTGTTTCTAAGACTTATTATAATTTGAAGTTTTGAACCTTTCAAAAGGTAACAAAAATAAGGTTAGCTATTCTCTCTCAACTGGCATATTAATGTTTGCTCGTATATAGTTAACAATGGGTTTTCAATTTTCAATTTAGTGCTAATTTTGATAATTCTAACAGTTGTAGTGTTGTTGTATTGTAGCAGCAGAAGGTACTTGTGGGTCTGGGTGGCAACAAGTCTGGAGAGGAGAAAAGAATAGAAGCGCCAGTGCTCAAGGAGGTAGGCGAAGACATCAGCTCAGCTCTGGAGGTGGAGGTGTACAACCAGGGGATGTTTAAAACTGAGTTATGCAACAAATGGGAGGAATCAGGGGAGTGCCCTTATGGCGAACACTGCCAGTTTGCACATGGCATCTCTGAGCTGCGACCCGTGTTACGTCACCCGCGTTACAAGACTGAACTTTGCCGCATGGTTTTAGCTGGAGAAGCCTGCCCCTATGGTCACCGTTGCCACTTTCGCCATACTCTCTCCCCTTCAGAACGTCTCCTTCTCCAACCTTAAACCCAACTTCATACGGTACATCTTAAGTTCTTCACAAAAAAAGAAAAAAGAAGAAACAAAAAACGTACCAGTATATTCTTATAATTCACTTGCACAATTTAAAAACTTTCATACACAATAGAATAAATATTGTATAAAAAATACAAACTCAAAAGGCAGGGAGGGATATGTAGTGTGGAAATGTGAATATACATATATAGAGAAGACAATTGATGATCAGGGGATGTGATGGCAAATATTCCCCTTTGATGATTGGGCTCCGGGTCTCTGGATGATTGTTGGTGTTAATTAGGTGAAAAATGATTATTTGCTTTGTTGTGTATCTTTTTGGTAATTGTTATGGACGCTTTCTGATAATTTCTTTTCAATAAAAGCTGTAGTTGATTTCAGTAATGATGAGGTCCTAATTGGACGGGCTCTGCTCCTTTTTTACTTGCTAATGAAATGTGTGTTTAATCTCTGGATGTTTATTAATTACTCAGCTGCTATTTGAAAAAGGATGATAGTTGTTGTGTTAGTTTGCGATTTTCAACATCACTTTGTAAATTGTAGTAGTGATCTCGAATTATTCTATCTTCAAATTCAAATTTTGTATGTAGTCATTATTCGTCCTAGAAACAAAAAATGCGAGACTAACCATAGTTTAACTTGAATCAGGATATCAATATAGGCGCTTCTCTGCCATAGAGATTAAAAAATTTGAAGTTAAACAATATTCCTACTGGCATTTCGATTGAGACTACTAAAATAGTTGGTCTGACCATGCTTATCATCACCAATTTTTTCCGGTAAAAAGCATTTTAAAAAGAGAATTAAAAGACAGCATTGTTCCAACCATGCTAGCAATTTAAAAGCATTAATAGAACACATCTCATATATTTTATTTCAATACCTGTAATTCACTACAAATAATAGATTCAAACGTGCTAATTTAAATTCTCCAAAAAGTGCAAAGTTATTGATTAAGTGGCTTAGAAACAAAATCTTTCATATTGTAAACTAGTTCACTGCTCAAGCCTTAGAATCCGCACAGAAAGCCTCAAGCATATCATCTGCCTTGGCACCCTTATCTGATGCACAGAACCGACAGAACTCGTTGTAACTGAATGGTATAAAATGGGGTGGATGGTTTTCATCAACTAGTTCTTTAGGTGCCTCGACCAAATCATTTTCTGATGGAACTGAGAAGAGGATGGAGGAATATCTTGTCACTTCTCCACCAACCAATATGCGATGGAAAGGCGCATGAACATTGCCATTTGTCCAAGCCTACATATTTTATCAAAATAAGTTGATATTATTCTTTTAAGTGTTCTAGAGTTCATTAGTGTATAAGATTTCTGGGATAAGTACTGATAAGCAGAATTTAACTCCACAGCATTTATGTAAGGCAACCTAACAAAACAAATAAATAAATCAGATAACCCAATAAAAAAAAAAGTACCCGAAAAGAATTTCCGGCCATGACAATAAAAGAGTCAGGTGAAGGAGTTGCGACAATCCAATCCCCATCCCTTGTTTTCAACTCAAGGCCATCTGTTTGGATCTGCTTAATTATGCTTAGTGTATTTGTATCCTGATGAGAATAGTACCCCAGCTTCTTGTCAATCTTCTTCTCCTTTTCCTCTTTTGAAGGCGGTTGACACTCTGAAAATCGAAACAAGTACCACATGGACTCGTTCTGAGATTCATAGTATTTTGCCACACCTAGGCTCTCCAGTATCATCCTTCGTACTATCCTCTCCAGTTCAGAAAGGTGCTTTGCAACTGGGTGCACAACATCACTGCACAAGAAAAATGAGCAAGTGTAAACTGCACAATATATTAAGTAAAAACCCTAGAAATTGAAAAAAAAAAAAAAATGGAAATTAAAAAAAGTTGTCTAGCCAATTATCTCTGATTAATCACATTAATAGCGCATTACCAGACAGTGTTGAACAAATTTAGCATTGAGACCCTTTCATTCCCTTTTCTTTTTTGAGTTGCTGTTATCCCAGAGTGTAACTGCACTACTAGTCATAAATTAGAGCTTACTCAAGATGAAGATTAAATAATATCCGAAAAGAAAATATAATTGAGAAGATTCAGCTTTTGGTCTTCAACTTTCCAAAACAAAAAAAAAAATTAGATGAGTCCTGAACTCTCATTTGTTCCAAATTGGTCCAGATTTTCAAAAAAATTAATCAAATAGGTTGCTAAACTTTGGAAAAAAAAAAAGGGACTTGATTCCTAACTTTGTTTTTACACCAAGTCAGTTCAGGAGCTTTCAGAAAATTAATAAGTTAGTCCTTGAACTTCTCTCAAAAAACCAAGATGAAAAATTTGGCATTTTTTCTTAATTTTATGAAAATTCACGGACCAAACTTGAATTTTTGCCCAAATAACATCACAATTAGTATCATTTTGTGACCAAGCAAAAGGCAAACTAATACAATTACTAATATAAGAAATACAAAATCTGGGTTACCAGAAACTTGGGTTACCACCAGACCAGAGTTGTTCAGCAAATTCCCGCACGGCTTCGGGCCGCGGCGCATCCCGGATGGCAAGGGTCTCGAAGCCATCGAGGCCGGGCAACCCGCCCACGTAACCATGAAAAGGATACTCCGGCCCGTAATAGTTGCGCTTCTTCCTCTCCAGTGGAAGCGCGAACAGCTCCTTGACGGTGTCACCATACAGAGGCGGGCAAGGAGGGAAGACGGCCTCGAAGCACCCAGCATTGGAGAGGGCGTGCATCACCTGTGGCCGCACCGTGGTCCATTTCTCTGTGGAGGGATCTGAAGAGTTCAGACCGGAGAAGTCGATTTTGGGGATTCCCATTTGTTGTTGTTTTATGTTTTTTTTGTTTTTTTGCAATGCTTGTTTTAGGTTAAGTGGAGAAGAAAAGTCTTTACTCACTATTACAACAACTCATTTTGAAAAAAAAGGCAGCCAGAAAAATTGAAACCGCAATAGCTGTTCTCTGCCCAATTTTTACCGTCCGATATGCATTAAAGTTCGTGGAGATATGATTTCACAGTCTTAGTGGGGATCCGACGGCTCTAACCTGGCGGACTGTCGTCACTGGATTTGAGGAGAAGATGGAATCGATAGAATCCATATCCTCGACGGTACCGTAAAAGATTCCCTTTTACAGTTAGCTATTTACGGTTTGAGATTAACTCTCAGCCGGTTTGGGATTCGGGCTAATGCAGGGGGCAGTATTATTGGACTTCGAGATCGTGCCAAGTTAAAAAGAACGGTCCAGATCAAGTAATTGTAAAAGATTTCCTTTTACGGTACCGTCGGTGATATGAATTCGAATCGATATCCCTCCATTTCGGATCATTTCTTCCGCAATCAATAAAACATGTAGATTAGGCCGTCCAGGCCCAATAGGAAAACATATTCTTTCCGTGTAATTAGGCCGTCCAGGCTCAATAGGAAAGCCCAAGTTCATATGAATTTTAAATTTATGATCTTTATTTAAATTTTCTCGATTTCACATTTTGCCGATCAGTGCATAAATTATCATTATTAGCAAGAACTTAACAAAATTCTGATGGCTTGATAAGACATTAATTTAATATTTGAGCATGTTTAAAGTTTCAGTCTGAGAAAGATTCTTTTTAGATTTCAAGTATGATTCTTTCTCTACACTTAAGATCAATTTATTATTATTATTATTATTATTATTATTATTATTAGTAACGAGATTAATTTCCTTTTATATCCTGTTTAACTTTTTGTTGTTTATTTTCATCCATTTCAGAGAAAAGACAAATCTGAAGCCAAGCGAGACCATAATCTACTCAGTTTATGGTTATTGGAGATTTATAGGATTGTATTGTTTTGTGTACACTTTTGGAGATAGATAGCTTGGTGTTTAGTAATATCCTTTGACTTATTCAATGTATGTATAGAATTGCTTAGAGATAAATTCTATATAGGATTATAGGCTTGTTGTTTCCTGGGCCTCTTTACCTGGGCCTACCTTAATTTCTGGGCTTTGTGAAGATGTTTTATTATACAAATTATACAAAAATACATGCAAACATTTTGTAGGTGGGCCTACGGTACTTAAATCCGTGATCATGAGGTGCGACGCTCAAACGCGTGAAGTGAGTTATCAGCAGCGACCCATTCCTCTAACACCTTGTTTGGATGAGGTGTAGAGGAAGGGAAGGGAGGTGAAGGATAAAAATGAATGGAATAGAAAGGAAAATTAATATATTTAATTTTTCGTGTTTGAATGATTAATGAGGAAAATAAATTTAATTTTTTTTCGTCTTATTTCTTATTTGATTAATTAAAATTTAGAAGGTTAATGAAAAATTAGATAGTTGTAGTAGATTTGTGACAAAGGAACTTAGTTGGTAATTATATAAGTAAGATATAGAGTTGGGTATTTGTGTTATCTTCTGAAAATATTTACAATAAAATTTATTTTCATCAGTTACATCTCAAATCAAACAAAAAGTCAATTATATTGATTATAATTATACAAAATTAAATCTTTTACTTCATGTATCCTTCATCTCCGATATAATTTTATCAATCAAACATAATTCGAGTCAAACTTTTGTTTTTTTTCCATTCGCTCTCTTCCTCTACTCTCCATCCAAACAAAACAAGGTGTAAATGATTGGAAATGGATTGCACAGAATCTTCTCTCTCTCTTAATCTACGTCACTCTCTGCGTCTTTGTGTGCATGCAAAAAGTTAAAAGCCAAGTAATAACAAGAAACACGCAACTCCAGAATACGGTACCAACTTTTCCGCAGCGCCCCCACTAAACCAAGTGACACGTGGTAACCTGATTCCAGGTCCCACGTGTCAGCGTACGTGTTCTCTGGCTTTCATGTATATATATATAGAGTAGAACTAGGGTGCTCCTAAGCTCACCAAGCCCTTCGTGAGCGCGACTCTAAAACCTATCGAATTGACTTCAAACGACATTTTCAAACCGTTAGATGTTCAATCTATATTAAAATGTGCTTGGAGACCAAATTTTACATTTTTTGGAATTTTTTTACTATTTATTAAGATGGTTTGAAAATCGCTGTTTTTATTAAAATTCTGCACCATTGGAAAACAGCGATTTTCAAACCATCTTAATAAATAGTAAAAAAATTCCAAAAAATGTAAAATTTGGTCTCCAAATACATTTTAATATAGATTGAACATCTAACGGTTTGGAAATGTCGTTTGAAGTCAATTTGATAGGTTTTAGAGTCGCGCTCACGGAAGGGCTTGGTGAGCTTAGGAGCACCCTAGTTCTACTATATATATATATATATATATATATATGCGCTGATGTCTTCTCTGGCACAAGAGCAGCATGATGTACGTCTCCTTTCCAAACTCCAAAAAATGTCCGAGTGTGACGCCGATATATTTATATTTATATTTTATACCAATTCTTATACATTTTCAATACAGCCACATTGTTCGGCAACAGAAATTTTTTATTTATAGAAATTATAAAATTTAATTGTACGGAAATAAAAAATCTCATTTTCAATAAATATTGAAAGACCAGATTTATTATATATAACTCAATCGTTCCTATCCAATTTTAACATAATCAAATGTGGCAGTTACATTAAGTCTGATTCAAAAAAATTGATAGAAAAGTAAAGTGGCTGTCACATTTAATCATGTTAGAATTCGATAGTCACCATTGAGTCATATCCATAATATTGAATCGGACTGAATAAATCCGATCTTTCTATAATTATTGAAAACAATACACTCTTTCTATTTCCTTACCATTAAATTTAATAATTTTTCTATAAATAAAAAATTCTCCTCGGCAAAATGAATATTCAATTAATATTCAGATTTTTCAAAAGCTAGACGTTTTTATGTACTAAAATTAGGTCATTGTAATAGAATTGAATAAACATAAAAAATATCTTATTGCCAATATGTACTAAAAGAAGAGTAGGGTTAAAATGCACCATTGGTTTTGTGCTCCAACCATGCTCCACGACTTTCTTTGTTTTCAAAGTTCGAACAATCGATCTGAACCGTCCAATATGATCTTTGTATTAAAATGTGCTAGGAGACCAAATTTTATATTTGTTTGAAACTTTTTTACTAATTTTTTAGATAGGTACAAAATCATTGTTTTCAGAAGATTTTGGACCATCCAAAACAGTTATTTTGTACCTATCTAAAAAAATAGTAAACAAATTTCAAAAAATCTAAAATTTTGTCTCCAAGCACATTTTAATATGAGGATCATATTGAGCGGTTCGGATCGATTGTTCGAACTTTAAAAACGGAGAAAAAGACGTGAAACATGATTGGAGCACAAAACCAATGGTGCATTTTAACCCTACTCCTAAAAGAATATTCATTTTTTCTTGTATTTGAAATTTCTTCCATCTACATTGAATATTAGTTATATATATCTTTCACACTCTAGCAATCTTCAATATCTATCTTTATAATAAAAACCTATTAAATAGTTAATTAAATTTAATATATTTTAGATGGAGAGGCGGAGCACATCTGTCACTCCGCCTCAGATTAAAATAATTAAAAAATTATATATTTTTTTGTAAAATCATTCCAAATTTAAATATAAAATTATAAAATTATGCTTGTAATAAAAAAACATTTGTAAACTTATGTCTAATTGTAAATTTTGCTGTAATAAAAAGTCATGATTTCGTCTGTGATATATAAATGGTTGGTTTTTTTTTTATCTTGCTGCCTCCTATTAGCATTTTTCTTCTTCTAAATTTTCCTAAATTTTCTAGTCTTTCTCAATTCCAAAAAAATTAAGAGAATATTTTTTTTGCTTGCAATGAAATTATAAAATAGATTGCAAAAAGTTTATGCTTGCAATAAAATATAAATTAGATTGAAAAAAAAACAATTACAAAATCATTCTAAAGCAAAATAATTATAACATTATCTTTTTAATTGCTCTTGAGAAATTAGACTCCGCATGTTTATAAACATAAGAATTGATTGAATATAAAAATTATTGAAAATTTTAATTATATCCCGCATGTTATTAATCCTAGTACCTGTAGGTACTATTTGAATTTCGGACGTTGATGTTACATATATTATTAACCTAGTACAAAAAATAAACAGAGAGAAATGTACAAATCATATATATATATATATATATATATATATATATATATATATATATATATATATATATATATATATATATTTCTTGGTTGCATGCAACAATCAGCTTTTTAGAAAAACCGGTAAAATATATAACTACCATACATCCATCGATCGTGGCCGTATAAAAAGATGCATGGTGACATATATATATATGAGGAGGGATCGGATGACACCTCTATATATATATATATAGAGGAGGGTTCAAATGCACTATTATTTTTGTACTCCAATATGCTCCACATTCTTTATCTCAATTTCTAAAGTCTGAACAGTAGATCTGAACCGCTCAACATGATCTTCATAATAAAATATGTCTGGATACCAAATTTTATATTTTTTAGAATTTTTTTACTATTTTTTTAGATAGGTACAAAATCACTTTTTTAACGAGATTCCGATAAAGTGATATTGTACCTATCTAAAAAAATAGTAAAAAAAAATCTAAAAAATATAAAATTTGGTCTCTAAACATATTTTAGTATGAAGATCACGTTGAATGGTTCGGATTGACTGTTCGGACTTTAGAAATAGAGATAAATGATGTGAAGCATATTGGAGCACAAAATTTATGGTGCATTTGAACTCTCCTCAAATATATATATATGTGTGTGTGTGTGTGTGTGACTTGTGACTTGTTGCATAGCAAGGAGGTGTCATGAATTGCTCGGTCCCTGATGGATACGGACACAATAAATTTGATGGCAGAGTCCCATCATTGTCTAGCTACTAAATCACGCACTGTTGTGTGTTGTGTGTTGCACCTCTCCCCAAAGCAAACACTGTGTGAGAGAGAGAGAGACAGAGTACTGAACTACTGATGATATATGAATTCTGAGACCATTTCATGTCATGTTTATATTAGCAGATTGCAGGCTCCCTCCCTTGAATTTATGATAATACAATGTCAATCCTGTTTGCTCTCTGTCTAACATTTAATGATATATCATATGATATCAGATTCCTCAGTCTTAGCCTTGGCCCTTGTGTGTTGCACTTCCATGTGTATATTCTTGTCAATTCTAATTAACTTTACCTGACCTCAACCAATCTGGCAACCTCACCACACAGCCTTTCTGTCATGTTGACTCCTGTTGGATCGATGTACTCACAAATTTGCTCAAAAGGTAGACAAAATATAGAGGTACAAGGTGGGTTGTAGTGGAAAAGAAAAGAAAAGAAAAACAAATATGGGATGTACCTAGCAAGATTTAAATTTTTTCATGCGCAAATCTCAACGAATTTTTTTTCATGTGCAAATTTCAACGGTTGGAATCAGAATAATAGGTTATGTTATTCCTTTCGAATAACAACAGATTTATTTTCAAAAATTTCAGGCTTCAACAGGGATAGACAAATTTATTCACTAGGAATGGTAATCAGGGGAGGACCCACGTGAGATTAGGAGGGGCAGTTGCCTCCTTGAATTTTGAGTTTTAATGGAGATCTATCGATTCCGATCAACTCCCCCCCCCCCCCCTCTCCTGATATTTTGTTTTCCCCCCTCTGAATTTCTGATTGATTTGTAATTCAGATTGAATTTAGGATTAAAATTAAAATAAATTTCTTGAATTATGATTGGTAATTATAATTATAAGTTAGAGAATCATAAATTATAAATCAAATTATTGGAAAGTATAAGTTAAAATATTTTTTTTACGAGTACCTAATCATTTAATGAATTTAAATCTGATTCGCTATTGTTTTTCTCAAAAATTATCCACCCCTGATGGTAATGGTCCAAAAATGCTTGAACTGAATCTTATTTTCCAAAATTCATGAATAGACTTTTTGAATCAGCCCTCACTTAATTATCATCCTAGTAAAATATTAAATAAAACTTCTCTTATATAAGTTGGGATGAAAAATGAGGAATTTGATTGCTATATATTTATTTAATAATTTTGCTTGTCTTTGAGTCTTGCGATGAAGTCACTATAACATTAATAATTTGACTATATTTTTTCTTTTGCGTAATATATACACCCTTTTAATTAAACCTCAAATTACTTGTATGATCTTTCAATACTACAATATCATATCATACACCCTTCTAATTAAACACATTATTGGTCTGTACTCGATCGAAATTTGGAAGAAAAAAACAAAGAAAATGTACCCTAGCTAATTCAGTAGAAATTTTACATGAATAAGTAGAAAGTTTTCTATTTTTATACTGATACAAAGAATTGGTTCAGATCACAGTATAAGTAGTCACATTAAATGAATGATTTAAAATATATATATATATATATATATATATATATATATATATATATATATATATATATATATATATATAGAGTGGCTAATATCAAAACGTTTGCACCAAGGCCCTCATGCAACCAAGTCGTTTTCGGATTTTCAAAGTCCAAACAGTCGATCCAAACCGTTAGATGTTCAATCTATATTAAAATCTGCTTGGAGACCAAATTTTACATTTTTTTTGGAATTTTTTTACTATTTATTAAGCCACTTTGAAAATTACTGATCACATGGTCCAGAATTTGGTTGCACTGTTTTTACTGTTCACCCGGATCAGTAATTTTCAAAGTGGCTTAATAAATAGTAAAAAAAATCCAAAAAATGTAAAATTTGGTCTCCAAGCAGATTTTAATATAGATTGAACATCTAACGGTTCGGATCGACCGTTTGGACTTTGAAAATCCGAAAACAATTTGGTTGCACGAGAGGCTTGGTGCAAAAGTTTTGATATTAGCCCCCCTCTCTATATATATATATATATGCTTTCAATTGAAGTGAAACAGAAAATTGGTTGAAAATATAAGTCGTAATCCAGCCCAATTGACTTAATTTTATAAACATTTTTACAGTTGGAAAATTTAAATCAACAATTTTTCTGTAGTAATGTTTAAATTTAAGAGCAGGTTATTTAAAACAGAGGCTGGCCGTGTGAAGTTATATTTTATTCATGCCAAGCATTAAATATAAGAGGGAAGGTGAAGGCCTAAGAAAGATCACATTTGACCGTTCATATATTCCTTGGCCAGAGAGCCATATATTCCTTGGCCAGAGAGCCAAGCATGCACTCAAATAAATTTCAATGCTGCTAAATTAAATACTTGTCATCAAAAAAATAAAAGGGCAGTGTTTAATTAATTAATGGCGCCATTCAGACACAAAAGGAATTTCAAATATCTGCTTTTTCATTTCTATACTTCAGAGATATACATTAATTTAAAATAGTTAATTGAATTCCATTATAATAAACTCAAACTGTAAATAGATTTAAGGAAAAGATTAAACTATAGAGGATGCCAAGCATGCAAAATTGGGTGATTTACACAGAGAAGAAGTAAGTTACTTGGTCAAAATCTTTTAAACTGACTTAAAAATCTAATTAAATTCTAAAATTAGTAGATGATGATCATCAGGTACTGTTGTTAATTAGGGTTTATCAGACTCCATTGGAGATGAATGTCTTTGGATATCTTCATGGCATCCATGGAAGTACCGAGAAGACCTCGCCTTGTAAAGCCGACGCTATAAAGACCTTGTTTGCCTTTCCATCCATTTGGAAATGGTGTTTTCGGCATTCCGTCCTTCGCAAATAGGCCCCCGCCATCCTAAAATTAATCATAAATAAAACCAATGAATATTTTTTTAGAAAATACAAATATGGATAAATTTTATGGAAATTATAATTTAATTAATTATTGTTTAAAATGTACAGAAAAAAAAAATGAGGTATAAGAGGCAGACATATTGTCTTGTTAGGAGAAAATGATCTCTGCTCTTTCACCACTCTGTAGCATCAAACATATTCCCACAAATATATAGCTTCATTTATTATTCTATCATAGGCTTCCTAATTTCCAATATATATTTCTCTCTCTATCTCTCTGTGGAAATTTACAATATGACCCTGGAAAACTAGTTTTGAGTCCAAAAGGACCTCTTGACAAAAATTTATAGTAAGAAAAAAACATTAATATTTTACCAAAATTCTAAAATATAGGTCCTATTATAGAAAATTGGTTTCATATATATTCAAAAGGAGGGATTTTTTAGGTCTGACAACAGTCAATAAGAAATCTGAACTCATTGGAAAGATTCTGAGGTCTTTAATATCATCCTATAAAAACATAGGTCCAGGTGTTAAGCTATAGGTCAAACAGTAACAGTAGTTAAGATCCTCAAATTATTGCACAGATTTAGTATATATCATGTTACATTAAATATAGGATACACAGTTATAGTACTTCAAGTGGAAGTATACAAAAACATAGTTTGAAAAGGTTTATGAACTCAGGTACTGTATACATAAAAATTTAATAAATCTTAAAACAGAGAAAATTAATGATGCACTGATATATATACAGCACCACAGATTGTCACAGAGGAGGTCAATTTGGGTCCGATGCCCATCGGACTCAAAGTGAGTTCGATGGGTTCAATGACCGTCTGATCTGCTTTAAGATTTGCGCCCGCAACTTTTGTGTCTGTTTTAAAATTCGTGCGCACAAATCTTAAAGCATATCGGACGGTCCCAAAACCCATTGGACCCAAATTTGAGTCCGATGGGCATCGGACCCAAGCTGCTCTCGTCAGAGAGAGATCATATCATTGTTTTGTGATGCATGATGATCATAAATAAATACAAAAAGAGAAGCAAGGCAGAGACAGAGAGGAGGTCTGATAGATGGGCTCAATCACCGTCCGATATGCATTACGTGCGCTCCGCTTTAGAATCAGTGCATGTATACTTTAATTTCCGTATGCACAGATCTTAATACTAATCGGACGGTGTTGGAGCTCATTGGACTCAAAAATATATCCGATGCCCATTGGAACTGCTCTGTTTCTTAGAAGAAGTGGTTTTAGTTTGTTTACCTTGAGCCAAGAAGGCACATTGCTTTTGTATCCAGTTGCAAGTATAACAGAGTCGAACCTCTCTTCAGTTCCATCCATAAATTTTGCTCCATTCTTTGTTATCTCTTTCACCCCTCCCACCACCTGTTCACATCAAATCATTAAGCCCATTTTCATTTTAATTCAGAAAAAAATGAAAGAATGGGGGAGTAGTAAATGGGGTAATGCGTCTATGTTTTGGGCATTGTGACACCACCTAAACTTACTCTTTTAGGGACAAAGATCCCAAAGCAAAGATTTTCAAGCACATCACATCATTGGATAATGACGATATGCAGATTTCATTTTGCATTCTACCTCTGTTCTTTTGTGAATTACATTGTGTGTACCTTCCTGTGCATGTCAATATTTACGGCATAATAACATTGTATAATTAAAAAGATAGATTAAGTACCTTAATCCTGCCTGATTTGATTTGGGCAAGAGTGCCACAATCGAGCACCGGGGTTTTCCCGGTGAGGTTTTTGAGCTCAAGCGGTCCGATCTTGGGGCGTCGTAGGCCCCACCTGTCAGTGTCACCTAGAATGAAGCTTGTCATGGTGAGAAGAAATATATCCACTAATTTAACCGACATCCGTTTAAGCAGAGCCATAGCTACTCCAAATGTTGAGAAGCCAAATATCTCTCTTGGTAATATATGCACCTATTAGTTCACAAAAATTAACTATATGTTAAATATATTAGCAGCTAATTAATTGCATTTTACTATATTTTTAGTGAGGAAGTAAAGAAGAACAGAGTGTAGAAAGTACATGTACACCTTTATTCCAAATTAGGCCCACTATTTTTCTATATTTGCATGTCAACCAACAAGATATATTTTAAAAACATAATCTAAGCTCTTCAATTCTCTATTCTCTCAAAATAGGAGAAACTATCCAGAATCATTTGCAATTTTGCACAACACTCCTCATAACTGTACTAATTCAAATTCAAATAAAAACATAGCCAAATAATAACTTCAATACTATAACGGCATTATCAAAATGAATACAATTATTTACAAAAAAAAAAATTCCATCTTACCGCATTTCGAACCACCATTGACGGTCTCGCATTATAACGGCACAAATCCAAGCTCACCTCCATGCCGGAGTTTCCACATCCGATCACAAGCACCTTCTTCCCTTCGAACTCGATACCCGACCTGTAACCGCACGTGTGAATCACACGTCCATCGAACCTGTCCAATCCATTAATCTCCGGTAACATCGGGTCAGCATTTTCTCCTGTCGCCACGATCAACCATTTGCTCGCCATCTCCTCTCCATTTTTCAAGCAAACACGCCAACCTTTGATACCTTCATCATAATGCACTTGTACCACCTCGGTAGAGAAGCGAGGCTTAATGTCAAACTTGTTAGTGTATTGCTCCATGTAAGAGATGAACTGATCCTTTGAGGGGTATTTTGGGAAGTCTTTAGGGAACCCCATTAGTGGAAGCTCACAAAATCTCTTTGGGAGATGAAGTTTGAGCCTGTCATAGGTGCATTGTTGCCACAGAGAGACAATGCATGTGTTTCTCTCCAGTAGAGTTGAAGGAATGCCTAGACTGGAGAGGCATGCGGCCACAGCCAGACCAGAGGGACCCGCTCCAACGATTATGGGTCCCGCTTGCCATGTTGGCAACGTCGGTGTGTTTGTAGGAGAAGAAGTCATGATCAATGTATATAGTTAATTAGCTAGAGAGGTAATGCAAGGAGATCTAGAAATGCACTATTTTTTTATGAAGAGCAATTTTTAGTTGCAAACTTGCAAGAGGTGTAAGAAGTAAGAACAAAGCAGAGCATTGCTATGATAGAGAGAGAAAGAAGGGGGAGAGAGAGAAGTGGGGTTGTGGCACGGGAAAGAGAGCTGTAGGTCTTTAAATATATGTCAAAGGCATGCAGATGACATAAATGTAATGAAGTAGAGAGAGATGACAACAAACCAACTAAAAAATGGGGAAAAAAAAAAAAAAAATCATTCTAATTTGAACCAACGAATATTCTAAATTTCTTGCTGATTTGGAATTTTAATGTTATCTTATCACTTACATTTAAAGAAAATTAATGTAAACTGTCTGATAAATAAATCAAACGGTCTAAAATTGAACAACAAAACTTTACATTTTAAAACAAATGATTACTAGACACTTGTACTTTTGACTAAAAAGAGAATATAAAACCTTAGTGCTTTTTCCTTTAACAATCTTTTTATTTTTTATTTCTTATCTCTGCATGTGCTAGCAAGCTGCTTAATCTAGTAAAAAAGATATGATATTAAAATTTAGCATACTGTTGTATTTTCCAGAATAAGTTTGCCTACTAAAAACAGAACCGGATAAGAAAATCCCGAAAGTACCGTATGTGATATCTAAATAGTGTTTGCCAGATTTTAGAAAATATTCACACGCTCTCTTTTTATGATTCAATGGATAACGAGTGTGTGTTTTGCTATGTATAGACTGTAGAATCCTAACATCAAAAATAGAAAAAAATGTTGAAAAAAAGAAAAAAGAGAATGTGGTCATAGGCAGAGGCGGAGGCACTTGGTCTAAATGGGGTCAATTGACTCCATTTATTTTCAAAAAATTTGTATTTATGATAAATTTATGTATAAATTAGTACAAAATACTATAGAACTATCAAATTGACCCCATTCATAGTATACAAATATTATATGCTTAACCCCATTTATATTTGACCCCCATAGTTTGAAAGTCTGACTCTGTTTCTGGTCATAGGGGTGTTAATGACACCCTTTTATATGTTTACCCAACCTGTATCGTATTCGATAAGACGAGTATGGGTAATTTTTTTTTATAGTAAACTTATCGGATACAGGTAAAGATTTTTTTTTTCGTTATCTGAACGAGTAAGGGTACGAGTAAAGCATATTCCGTACCTGTTACCCGATCGGGTAATTATAAATATATATAGAGATGGGCTACGGTACATTGCAATGTATAAGCCCTCTTGTACATTGGACTATAAATCGTCGGATTCAAAGTCCAAACAGCCGATATAAATAGTTAATTTGTTCTCCATATTAATATGTGTTTGGAGACCAAATTTTACATTTTTTTGAATTTTTTTACTATTTTTTTAGATTTATTAAAAATCGTTGTTTTTCAAACAAATCTGGACCATAACAAAACAACGATTTTCAATAAATCTAAAAAAAAGTAAACAATTTTAAAAAAATGTAAAATTTGGTCTCCAAACACATATTAATATGGAGATCAAGTTGAACAGTTTGAATCGACTGTTTGGACTTTGAATTCGGTGATTTATAGTCCAATGTACAAAAATGCCTATACATTGCAATGTACCTAGTCCATCTCTCTCTCTCTCTATATATATATATATAGAGAGAGAGAGAGAGAGAGATGGGTTATTGTGCTTCGCGAAGTAAATGGGGGGGGTTTACTTCGGGCCATATTTTCATTTTGAAAATCCAAACAACTGATCCGAACCGTTCAACATGTTCTAAATATTGAAATGTGCTTGGAGAAAAAAACTAAATTTTACATTTTTTGGAATTTTTTTACTATTTATTAAGCCACTTTGAAAATCGCTGATCCGGTGGTCCAGAAAATTTTACTGTTTTTTACTGTTCACAGTGGATCAGCGATTTTCAAAGTGGCTTAATAAATAGTAAAAAAATTCCAAAAAATGTAAAATTTAGTCTCCAAGCACATTTCAATATTTAGAACATGTTAAACGGTTCGGATCGGTTGTTTGGATTTTCAAAAATAAAAATATGACCCGAAGTAAACCCCCCATTTACTTCGCGAAGCACAATAGCCCATATATATATATATATATATATATATATATATATATATATATATATATATATATATTAAAAAGCAATGAATATTCATTCTCCAATTGCTCTTGATAGTCGTGTTACACTAATTAATTAACCATTAAAACACATAAATAATTCCAACAAATTCTAATAAAGTTTGACCTTTAAAACATGTATATATGTGTGAAATGAATGTGCTCAAATATTTTATTTAGTAAATAACAAAAATAATTATTATATTAGGATTACATGTTATTTATCCGCTACCGTTTCGTTATCCGACAACCATAACGGGTAAGGGTAGGGTACCAGTAAAGTAATTCGTAGCGGATAAAGGTAGAATACGGATAAGGACAATCTGTACCGGAAACGGATATGAAAATGCTTCAACTCAACTCTTATCGTACCCATTGACACTCCTAATGTGGGGGGGGGAGGTGGGTGTATAATCACAAAACCCGGACCAATTATTACTAATGGACCACACAAGCCTGCCTACCACTGCACGTGTGGGCCCACATAGCAGATAGGATGTATTATTCTCTTATAGCAAGGTCAATCATTGATTGGTTCGTTAATTTGAAGCATGTTGGCTTGGAAACAAAATCGGACTTGAGGCAAGTTCCTTTGTGGCCATGAATTCTGCAGCCTAAATGTTGTTGCTTCAGTAAACACAACATTATTTAGGTGGAAAAAAAAAAGAAACAATAGGTCCTCTGTCACGCTTTTTATTACTAAAATTTTTTAGTAATTATATTCATTTGTGCTTAAAAGATTGTATGCTTTTCATACAACGTAAGCAATATTCTTGACTTGAAATTTCAGAAGATTTTGATGAAATTCAAAACTATTGTTGAACAGAGCTGCATGCTTTTGAAATGGGACCAAAGTTCAGAATGAATCACTGGAAATTTCAGAAGATTTTGATCAAATTTCAGAAGATTTTGATGAAATTTAAAACTATTGTTGAACAGAACTGCATGCTTTTGAAATGGGACCAAAGTTCAGAATGAATCACTGGAAATTTCAGAAGATTTTGATCAAATTTCAGAAGATTTTGATGAAATTCAAAACCTTTGTTGTTGTTGAACAGAGCTGCATGCTTTTGAAATGGGACCAAAGTTCAGAATGAATCACTGTAAAGAATATCCTAAATTAATTAGGTAGGAATATTGTTTGTGGGTTGGACTTGTAGGAAATATCCCCTAGCTAGCCAGCTACTAAAATGTCAGGCCCATTAGTCTATATAGGCTACAATTTGTACCGATGGCCAGCGTGAATGGGTGGGCCCCACCGTGCTCTATGGACAACTTCTATTCACTAACTTTTTTTTTTTAAATTAAAAAATCAATTTGTGGGTAACAAGATTGATTTGTTTTTTTTTTCCTTCTCATAAATAGAACCGCATCAATGATTTGGCACTTTCCCTGGTAAGTGACAAGATTCGCGTATAGTTCGCATATAATTCGTTTTTTCGACGTTACAGAATCGAACTCTGAATAAAATACAGAAAAACATCTAATATGTTTTATTCAAGAATAAAATGCGAGTTGACGAATTATTTGCGATAAAAACGCGAAAAAAAACTCGAAATTTTTTTAAAATTTTTTTTGAAATTTTTTTTTACGGTTTTTTTGGGTTTTTTTTTTTGCTTCTTTGTTGTACCGAATCATTCCCGAATTATACTCGAATTACGAATTTTTGATCTCGCCAAACCGAACCCGAACTGTTTATTTGTCACTGTGCTTTCCATAAGTTGTAGTGTGACTTCACTATAGAAAATCCGAAATTAACTAGGAGTCTAGGACTGAACTATTGATTCATTTCTAATAGAGATTGTGAAATCTGTGGACTCTTTTCTTACTTTTCTGTTTTTCAGTAGGAACTGTATGGTTGTTGGTGTAGTAAATTGTGGAAATAAGTGGGGCTGAATTATGGTTCAGTCTCATTGGCCTCTCTCACTAGGACTAAATATTGATTTCGACAAATTGATTTTTTAGTTCTAAAAATAAAATAAAAAATGCCTATTTACCGCCATGATATAAAAAAGTGATTTTAGTGTAAATTTAAATCGTAAGGCCAGTAAATCTTACTTTAGCGTATATTAATAGTCCAAATTTAAATTTAGAAAATTCAGTAATTTAACTTTTGACATGAGTAAAATATGGAAATGAAATATTTTACAACATTTTTTTGGGCATAATTCATTTACATTTTTGTGCAGAATGATAACATTGTTCTCTTATAGTGTTATTGCTGATAAATATGCTAATTATAAAAAAAAATGAAAATGAAAACATTGCATTTGTTACAATTTTTCTACTATTTTATAGAGGAACAACTGCATTATAAATTGACTCAAATTTATTATACATCCTAATAAATATAAAACATATCTATATATAGTTTTAACTTTTAAATCATATAATATTTTACCAAATATTAAATAAGATATCAATAAAAATAGATATATGTTAGAATCATTCCATATTTTTTTCCTCCTAGCTAATCCACTTGTAAAAACATGTGTTTATTCATCCAATAGAAAAGTGATCAAAAGAGTTATTATGAGTTGATTTTCCTCGGTTAGAATGAACAAAATATAGAGGAGAATTTATTGCTGACAAGCTTCTGAAATCTGAAAATCCTAAAATTTACGGTTTTACCACTGATCTAGTGTTTTAGTTATTACAAAAAAAAATATATATATATATATATATATATATATATATATATAGAGTATGGCTAATTTGCTTCCGGAAGCATTTCGGACGAGGTGCTTACGGGGGCATATCTTAGTATTTGATGTTCAAACCACAAATTCAAACCGTTAGATGTTCAATCTATATTAAAATGTACTTGGAGACCAAATTTTACATTTTTTGAAATTTTTTTACTATTTATTAAGCTGGTTTGAAAACCGCTGTTTTCAATGGTGCATAAATTTAATAAAAACAGCGGTTTTCAAACCAGCTTAATAAATAGTAAAAAAATTCCAAAAAATGTAAAATTCGGTCTCCAAGTACATTTTAATATAGATTGAACATCTAACAGTTTGGATTTGTTGTTTGAACATCAAATACTAAGATATGCCCCCGTAATCACCTCGTCGAAATACTTCCGGAAGCAAATTAGTCATACTCATATATATATATATATATATATGAGGAGGGTTCAAATGCCTCCATTTTTCATGCCTCCACCATGCCTCCATTTTTAAAAACTTTAATAACTCAAAATTTAAAACTTAAAAGTTAAAATAAAACCGTTGGATATGATCTACATCATTTTATCTATGTGCTCATAAAAAATTATCACATTTTGATTTTATTTTTATGTGAATCAATAAGTTGAAAAATCAATGTCTAGAAATTATCCACATTTGTATGTTTTTTTACAAGCTCTTGATGACAACCAAAACAAAATTGAAATGTCATAATTTTTTACACGTGCATAGATAAAATGATTTAGATCATATCCAACGGTTTTATTTTGATTTTTAAGTTTTAAATTTTGAGTTATTAAAGTTTTTAAAAATGGAGGCATGGTGGAGGCATGAAAAATGGAGGCATTTGAACCCTCCTCTATATATATATATATATATATATATATATAGAGGTTGGCTATTGTGCTTCCATAAGCATACGCCCACATATGCTTATAACTCATTTTTGCGTTTCCAATGTTCACGATCCGAACCGTGGGCATATTCTCCATATTAATATGTGCTTGGAGACCAAATTTTACATTTTTCTGAATTTTTTTACTATTTATTAAGCCAATTTGAAAATTGCTGATCATATGGTCCAGAATTTTGTTGCACTGTTTTTACTGTTCACCCGGATCAGCAATTTTCAAAGTGGCTTAATAAATAGTAAAAAAATTCAGACAAATGTAAAATTTGGTCTCCAAGCACATATTAATATGGAGAATATGCCCACGGTTCGGATCGACCATTTGAACATTGAAAACGCAAAAATGAGTTATAAGCATATGTGGACATATGCTTATGGAAGCACAATAGCCAATCTCTATATATATATATATATATATATATATATATATATATAATCACAATTCACAAAATTTAGAAAAACTAGGAACTTGTAGATGACAAATAATAAAATTGTGAGTTCGTCGGAAAAGAGATGAATGTTTTCTCACTTCATTTCTCATTGTAAGAACATAAAGAAGGAACGGTCGAACAAAAAAGAAGGAAAGATCGCTGTGTCTCTTCACTTGATTAAGGACGATCCTTGCCAAATTTCTTGGTTTTAGCTGGTGTTTTGTGATTGATTTGGAAGAAGAAAAGTTGTGCGACGTGAAATTGTCTCTTTCGTCGTATCCGTTTCAGATTAGGCGTCACGTTGGAATGTTATTTTCATTTCGTGTTTTAGGCTATTTAGCTCATTTCAGATAACATCCTAAAAGTTTTTCCATTTCCTCCCACGCTAAAAATTTTCAAGGATTACTTTTATAAATATTGATCCTTAATTCGTTTGTACTTAATTAATTTTTCAGTAGAAATCTACAAAATATCAAGAAATATATTTAGTATGGTTGCTTAAGATATTGCTCGCTGTGTAAAAGGTTACATGTTAAACATTCAGTGAATATATTCCAATGATAATTTAAGAATTTTTTACTATCATCTCCTGCTGAAAAAAAATATAAGTTAATCAACAAAAAAATTAAATAGAAAATATAAGACTTATAAACAAGCTTATATATGTTAACAAGTGCCCATCATTCTGAAATTTTTAATTATAATACTGCCCAAAAAAAAGATAAATTCAAAAACCATTATTTTCTGAAAATTTCATATTTATCACGTCCGCAACTTCCGCAATTTTGATAATATTATTTTTTGGACTGTGTTATAATTGAAAATTTCGGTTCATCATCAAACTGAATACAGTTTGGACTATGTATTATTAACTTGAGTTATGTAAAGTGTCAATTATGATATTTGTCTTAAAAAAATTCATGTGAATATTGCAGCACTTAAATTTTAAATGGCACTGATACCATAGTATAAGAATTTAAATAGTACCAATTACAACGAAAAATTCGAATATAATAGGCTCTAAACGAGCAGAATTTATGGACAAAGAAACACAAAATTAATTGAAATGGTCCCAAAACATGATAGAAGTAATTCCTAATTAACTGGCTATATAAAACCTATATATCATAGCAAGTCGTTGTACACCTAAAAAATAAAGAACACTCTAGCACCTATTTGGTGAATTAAGATGCATGTTCACTAATTGTGACATGTGTTTTTTATCCATTGATTTTATATATATATATATAGAGAGAGAGAGAGAGAGAGTGTGTGGCTAATATCAAAATGTTTGCACCAAGGCCTTCATGCAACCAACGTGTTTTTGGATTTTCAAAGTGCAAACGGTCGATCCAAACTGTTAGATGTGATATTTATATTAAAATCTGCTTGGAGACCAAATTTTACATTTTTTGGAATTTTTTTACTATTTATTAAGCCACTTTGAGTATTGCTGATCACATGGTCCAGAATTTGGTTGCACTGTTTTTACTATTCACCCGGATCAGTAATTTTCAAAGTGGCTTAATAAATAGTAAAAAAATTCCAAAAAATGTAAAATTTTGTCTCCAAGCAGATTTTAATATAGATTGAACTCTAACGGTTTGGATCGACTGTTTGGACTTTGAAAATCCGAAACGACTTGGTTGCACGAGAGTCTTGGTGCAAACGTTTTGATATTAGCCACTCTCTCTCTCTCTCTCTCTCTCTCTCTCTCTCTCTCTCTCTATATATATATATATATATATGAGTTGGGCTACGGTGCCTCACAAAGTAAAGTGAGTGTTTTACTTCACACTCATATTTTGCGATTTCAAAGTTTAAATGTCGATCCAAACCGTTCAAATTAATCTCCATATTAAATTGTGCTTGGAGACCAAATTTTACATTTTTGGGAAATTTTTTACTATTTTTTTAAATTTTTGAAAGTTGTTGTTTTTGATGGTCCAGGATTTTTTGAAAAACAGCGATTTTCAAAAATTCTAAAAAAATAGTAAACAATTCCAAAAAATGTAAAATTTGGTCTCCAAGCACAATTTGATATGGATATCAACTTGAACGGTTCGGATCGACGTTTTGAAGTTTCAAATTGAAGATATAAACGTAAAGTAAAACACTCGTTTTACTTCGCGAAGTACCGTAGCCCAACTCTATATATATATATTAGGTTAGATATACATTACCATAAATTGAGTTGGTCCATAAATTAAGGCGGTCCATAAATTAAGGCGATGCTTTTCCGAAATTATATAGTTACCATTTCAAAAACAAACAAAAAATAGACGGGTTGACATAGATTTGAAAAAAAAAAATTATCAGGGATGCAGGTAATATCTATGCAGTGCACAATTATTTTTTGTAGAATTCAATCAAATTTGATACAATTTAGGAATGCACTGATAATAGAGAAATGACCAAAATGTAAAACGAAGGAGTTTGACTGCAAAAGTTTAAACTCAATTCTATTTTTCCTAATTCCTCAATTCCACTCACTTTTTCTCTTGTTCGGCAGAAATAAAATATCTTTTCCAATCTATTCTTCTATTCCACTCTTGCCGAACGGGTGTAAATTAGGAAAAGTGACCCCATAAATTAAAAATTAGCACTTTAGTCCTTCAAATTTAATAATTTATATAAATACTTATACATATTAGTTCTTCTTATAAAATAAAATTATACTACAATAACTTATTTAGCTTCTCCCAATCTTAATTTTCTAGTTCCGCCCATATTTCCACAAGGGGAATAAAAGAATAAAATTTGCAGATTCCATTAGCTAACTCTCAGGAAGAATTTTATGATGAACACCGCATGATTTAGATTGTTGCTAATTAATTCTAATCGTGATTTGATTATCATTTAATGAGGTAATAAATTCCTTCCATTTTTACGAAACGCTGTAAATCCATGGTACAGCAATACAGCATGTTACTTAAAATTTTTGTTATCCTAAAAATGGAGGTCTCCATTGTTCTATTTCTCATATACTATATTTTAAATGGAAGCAATTGTGCAATTGTTTCGTCAAAAATTCAAAATGAAAAACAAAATAATTAAATATTAACTATTAAGTAAATAACAGTTTAGTTTCACGAATTAATAAATTTTCTATATGATAATAATCTATTATAGATAAATTTAATTATTAATACTAATAATTATGAATTACGAATATTGTGAAACAATCTATTGTTCCTATTATTGATATCATTGAAAAAAAAAGCACTTAAAATAGGTACAATAGTTTTTTCCACAATCTCGTAATTCATAATTATTAGTATAAACAAATAGGTTTATTTACAATAGAATTAATTTATAATATCATATGGAAAATTCATTAACTTACGAAACTAAAATTGTTATTCACTTATATTGTTATGTTATTTTTAATTTTACAATTCGGACCGAACCAATTGATTCCATCCTGTTAGTATGAAAATAATGAAATACAATATTTGAGAAGATAATGGAGGCCTCCATTTTTAGGGTAATGGTGATTTTAAGTACATATTGCAGTTGGATTTACAATGCAAAGAAAAGACTTTACTCCAATACAAAGCAACTAATTTACGGTTTGATTGATTATCATCCTACGGTGCTTATCACTCTTTGAACAAGAGATGGTCCAAATGACTTCGGACAAATTCCGCACCCTACGCTATTCTGTACTCATTTAAGAATAACAAATGACTTCACCTAGCTAGGCTCCTAGCTAATTTTAATTAACAAAATGGTAAAAAAAATGAGATGAATTAAATTTTCTAGCTAGGTAGCCTACAATGACCATATCAGTATCTTATAATTATGTTTCTGACAGCAACACGGGTGGTAGTTGGTAGATAGGCAACGGAGTTTTACTGCCCTAATTTCCCGAATTCACATCCTCTCAGGTTACCTGACTCAAGCAAATTACGATCGGATATGGCACGAATCTCAAAACAGTCCCCTACAGTCACTATAGGCACCGGATTTGAGTTTGGCCCATATAAAATTAATCTGGGCCGGCCGTTGTAATTTGCTTGAGTCAGGTACCTGGGAGGATATCGGTCCCTAATTTCCCCACTTGAGAGTAGGTCCGATGCCCATCGGACCTACTCTGGGTTGATGGATTTAATCACTGTTGATTTGTTTTAAGATTCGTGCGGAACGCTTTAAATTTTGTGTGTATATGTTTTAATTTTCGTGTACACAAATCTTAAAGTAGATCGGATGGTCATCATGCTCGTTGAACCTAAAAGTAGGTCCGATGGACATCGGACCTACTCCGTTCTCTAATTTCCCTATACTGCATATTTGTTAATTACAAGTATAATGAGAGGATAATTTTTTTAACAATTACTTTTATCCAAAGTCTAATATAGACTATATATATAGCTAGGGGGGGAATATATTTATAACAAGAAAAAAAACATAAATTTCGGTCAAACACAATATCTAATAAAGAAATAGGTTTTTTTTTTTTTAAAGCCTTCTCAGAAGCTGTGATGTCGTGAGAAGGGCTCTAACTTTTGATCTTTGGATAACCACAGTTTGAGGGTTTTTTTTATCCTAGCCAACTGTACTACCGCTTCATCTCAACATGAAGCAATTAATCTAGTGACTAGCTTACATGATACAGCAGGGGCAGAGCTAAAACGTAAACTGCATAATATATGACTATTGAAATTCAAATTTAAGTTTTCATGACAACAATGTGGAAGTCTAATAATTAAGCTAAAAGATTTATAGTTCGGATTTTAAGCTAATTTTAAAAAATTATAAATTCCAAACCAAAGAATCTATGCAAAAGGATTAAAACTAAGCCTATTTAATTCAAATTGAATCAATAAAATATACCTCTCTTGATCTTATTAAGAGGAATGCCTCACACCTTAAGAGAGGATGCTAGAACCTTATCTTCTCCTCCTTGCTAGCGGCGAAATGGTGGTGGTGGTGGTGGTGGCGGCGGCGGAGGTGGCCGGTTGAAACTCCAAACAGCAACTAGATGCTCTCTACTGGTATCCACCAAATTAATTGAGAAAATTGATATTTTTTTTGCTAGAAACACTTCATCAATTTTCTCCTTAATCTAGCTTCCACTTTGATGATCAATTAAACACTTTCATTTTCTGTGGAATTTTCCTCTCAACATATGAAAATTTTAGTGAACTTTAATTTGAAGCAAAAGAGAACAAGAAAAAATGATTGTTTTCGGTCGAATTTTGGAGGCAATTTTTCCACCGATTTTATTTCAAAATTCAACCCCTATTTATAGGAGATAATTAGGTTTTTTTAGATTATGAAATATCTATTTTTTATCCTTTAATTATGTGTAGCAATTAATTTGGAAAATTGTCAAATATAATCATTTAATTTGCATGAGCATTGTTGCGTATTCACATTAGATATCATGCCTTGCTTCCACTCTTTC
>JAJGRW010001056.1:475277-499896 GCA_025461045.1 Carex parvula | reverse complement strand
GCAGTATTATAATTAAAAATTTCAGAATGATGGGCACTTGTTAACATATATAAGCTTGTTTATAAGTCTTATATTTTCTATTTAATTTTTTGTTGATTAACTTATATTTTTTTTCAGCAGGAGATGATAGTAAAAAATTCTTAAATTATCATTGGAATATATTCACTGAATGTTTAACATGTAACCTTTTACACAGCGAGCAATATCTTAAGCAACCATACTAAATATATTTCTTGATATTTTGTAGATTTCTACTGAAAAATTAATTAAGTACAAACGAATTAAGGATCAATATTTAGAATAGTAATCCTTGAAATTTTTTAGCGTGGGAGGAAATGGAAAAACTTTTAGGATGTTATCTGAAATGGGCTAAATCGCCTAAAACGCGAAATGAAAATAACATTACAACATGACGCCTAATCTGAAACGGAGACGACGAAAGAGACAATTTTACGTCGCACAACTTTTCTTCTTCCAAATCAACCACAAAACACCGGCTAAACCCAAGAAATTTGACAAGAATCGTACTTAAATCAAGTGAAGAGACACGGCGATATTTCCTTCTTTTTGTTCAACCGTTCCTTCTTTATGTTCTTACAATGAGAAATGAAGTGAGAAAACATTAATCTCTTTTCCAACGAACTCACAATTTTATTATTTGTCATCTACAAGTTCCTAGTTTTTCTAAATTTTGTGAATTGTGCTTATATATATATATATAGAGAGATGGGTTATTGTGCTTTGCAAAGTAAAACCCCCGTTTACTTCGGGACCATATTTTGCATTTTGAAAATCCAAACAACCGATCCGAACCGTTCAACATGTTCAAAATATTGAAATGTGCTTGGAGACTAAATTTTACATTTTTTGGAAAATTTTTACTATTTATTAAGCCACTTTGAAAATCGCTGATCCGGTGATCCAGAAAATTTTACTGTTTTTTACTGTTCACAGTGGATCAACGATTTTCAAAGTGGCTTAATAAATAGTAAAAAAAATTAAAAAATGTAAAATTTAGTTTCCAAGCACATTTCAATATTTAGAACATGTTGAACGGTTCGGATCGGTTGTTTGAATTTTCAAAATGCAAAATATGGTCCGAAGTAAACGGGGGGTTTACTTTGCAAAGCACAATAGCCCATCTCTCTCTCTCTCTCTCTCTCTATATATATATATATAGAGCTGGGCTATGGTGAGTTGTGAAGTAAGATGTCATTTTTACTTCACGCTCATATTTTCATTTTGAAAATCCAAACAACCGATCCGAGCCGTTCAACATGTTCTAAATATTGAAATGTGCTTGGAGACTAAATTTTACATTTTTTGAAATTTTTTTTTACTATTTATTAAGCCACTTTGAAAATCGCTGATCCGGTGGACATCAGACCCAAATTGAGTCCGATGGACATCGGACCCAAATTGACCTATATTAAGAGAGGCCAATGAGACTGAATCATAGTTCAGCCCCACTTATTTCCACAATTTACTACACCAACTATACAGTCCCTACTGAAAAACAGAAAAGTAAGAAAAGGGTCCACATATTTCACAATCTCAATTAGGAACGAATCAATAGTTCAGTCCTAGACTCCCAGTTAATTTCGGATTTTCTATAGCGAAGTCACACTACAACTTACGGAAAGCACAGTGACAAATCAACAGTTTGGATTCGGTTCGGCGATGTCAAAAATTCGTGATTCGAGTATAATTCGGAAATAATTCAGTACAACAAAGAAGCAAAAAAAAAAACCAAAAAAACCTTAAAAAAAACTCAAGTTTTTTTCTCATTTTTATCATGAATAATTCGTCAACTCGCGTTTTATATACGTTTTATTCGCTAATAAAACGTATTATACGTTTTTCTGCGTTTTATTCGGAGTTTGGTTCGGTAACGTCAAAAAAACGAATTATATGCGAATCTTATCACTTATAACGGAAAGTACCAAATAAATGATGCGGTTCTATTTATGAGAAGGAAAAAAAACAAATCAATTTTGTTACCCACAAATTGATTTTTTAATTTTCAAAAATAAAAAAAGTTGGTGAATAGAAGTTGTCCATAGAGCACAGTGGGGTCCACCCATTCACGCTGGCTATCGGTACAAATTGTAGCCTATATAGACTAATGGGCCTGACATTTTAGTAGCTGGCTAGCTAGGGGATATTTCCTACAAGTCCAACCCACAAAACAATATTCCTAGCTAATTAATTTAGGATATTCTTTCCAGTGATTCATTCTGAACTTTGGTCCCATTTCAAAAGCATGCAGCTCTGTTCAACAAAGGTTTTGAATTTCATCAAAATCTTCTGAAATTTCCAGTGATTCATTCTGAACTTTGGTCCCATTTCAAAAGCATGCAGCTCTGTTCAACAATGGTTTTGAATTTCATCAAAATCTTCTGAAATTTGATCAAAATCTTCTGGAATTTCCAGTGATTCATTCTGAACTTTGGTCCCATTTCAAAAGCATGCAGCTCTGTTCAACAATGGTTTTGAATTTCATCAAAATCTTCTGAAATTTCAAGTCAAGAATATTGCTTACGTTGTATAAAAAGCATACAATCTTTTAAGCACAAATGAATATAATTACTAAAAAATTTTAGTAAAAAAAAGCGTGACAGAGGACCTATTATTTCTTTTTTTTTTCACCTCAATAAGGTTGTGTTTACTGAGCAACAACATTTAGGCTGCAGAATTCATGGCCACAAAGGAACTTGCCTCAAGTCCGATTTTGTTTCCAAGCCAACATGCTTCAAATTAGCAAACCAATCAATGATTGACCTTGCTACAAGAGAAAATAATACATCCTATCTGCTATGTGGGCCCACACGAGCAGTGGTAGGCAGGCTTGTGTGGTCCATTAGTAATAATTGGGCCGGGTTTTGTGATTTTATATACACACACCACATTAGGGGTGTCAATGGGTATGATAAGAGACGGGTGGAAGCATTTTCATATCCATATCCGGTACAGATTGTTCTTATCCGTATTCTACCTTTATCCGCTACGAATTACTTTACTCGTACCCTACCCTTACCTGTTATAGTTGTCGGATAACGAAACAATAGCGGGTAAATAACTAGAAATTTTAATATAATAATTAATTTTGTTATTTACTAAATAAAATATTTGAACACATTCATTTCACACATATATACATGTTTTAAAGGTCTAAATTTTATTAGAATTTGTTGGAATTATTTATGTGTTTTAATGGTTAATTAATTAGTGTAACACGACTACCAAGAGTAGTTGTAGTTGGAGAATGAATATTCATTGCTTTTTAATATATATATATAGAGTGAGGCTATGGTGCTATGCATAGCACGGATGGCTAGTGTACTACGGCTCAATATGATACTTTTTAAAATTCTAACGGTCGATTCGAACCGTTCAATGTGATATCCATATGAATATGTACTTGCAAACTAAATTTTATATTTTTTTGAATTTTTTTACTATTTTTTAGATAGGTAGAAAAATCAGTGTTTTCTGAAAATTCTGGACCATCAAAATTCTACCTATCTAAAAAAATAGTAAAAAATTCGAAAAAATATAAAATTTAGTTTGCAAGTATATATTCATATGGTTATCACATTGAACGGTTCGGATCGACCGTTAGAATTTTAAAAAGTACCATATTGAGCCGTAGTACACTAGCCATCCGTACTATGCATAGTACCATAGCCTCACTATATATATATATATATATATATATATATATATATATGAGATGGGCTATTGTGCTTCGCGAAGTAAATGGGGGGTTTACTTCGGGTCATATTTTTATTTTTGAAAATTCAAACAACCGATCCAAACTGTTCAACATGTTCTAAATATTGAAATGTGCTTGGAGACTAAATTTTACATTTTTTGGAATTTTTTACTATTTTTTAAGCCACTTTGAAAATCGCTAATCCACTGTGAACAGTAAAAAACAGTAAAATTTTCTGGACCACCGGATCAGCGATTTTCAAAGTGGCTTAATAAATAGTAAAAAAATTCTAAAGAATGTAAAATTTAGTCTCCAAGCGCATTTCAATATTTAGAACATGTTGAACAGTTCGGATCTGTTGTTTGAATTTTCAAAATGAAAAATATGGCCGAAGTAAACCCCCCATTTACTTCGCGAAGCACAATAGCCCATCTCTCTCTCTCTGTATATATATATATATATATAGAGAGAGAGATAGAGAGAGATGGGCTACGGTACATTACAATGTATAGGTATTTTTGTACATTGGACTATAAATCACCGGATTCAAAGTCCAAACAGTCGATCCAAACAGTTCAACTTGATCTCCATATTAATATGTGTTTGGAGACCAAATTTTACATTTTTTGGAAATTGTTTACTATTTTTTTAGATTTATTGAAAATCGTTGTTTTTTTATGGTCCAGATTTGTCTGAAAAACAACGATTTTCAATAAATCTAAAAAAATAGTAAAAAATTTCCAAAAAAAATGTAAAATTTGGTTTCCAAACACATATTAATATGGAGAACAAATTGAACTATTTGAATCGGCTGTTTGGACTTTGAATCCGACAATTTATAGTCCAATGTACAAGATGGCTTATACATTGCAATGTACCGTAGCCCATCTCTATATATTTTTATAATTACCCGATCGGGTAAAAGGTACGGAATATGCTTTACTCGTACCCTTACTCGTTCAAATAACGAAAAATAATCTTTACCCGTATCTGATAAGTTTACCAAAAAAATAATCTTATCCATACTCGTCTTATCGAATATGGTACAAGTTGGGTAAACAGATAAAAGGGTGTCATTAACACCCCTATGACCAGGGGTGGAGTCAGACTTTCAAACTTTGAGGGTCAAGTATATAATATTTGTATACTATAATGGGGTCAATTTGATAGTTCTACAGTATTTTGTACTAATTTATGCATAAACTTATCAATAAATACAATTTTTTTGAAAATAAATAGAGTCAATTGACCCCATTTAGACCAAGTGCCTCTGCCTCTGCCTTGACCATATTCTCTCTGTTTTTTTTTCAACTTTTTTTTGCTATTTTTGATGTTAGGATTCTACAGTCTATACATAGCAAAACACACACTCGTTATCCATTGAATCATAAAAAGAGAGCGTGTGAATATTTTCTAAAATCTGGCAACGCTATTTAGATATCACATACGGTACTTTCGGGATTTTCTTATCCGGTTCTGTTTTTAGTAGGCAAACTTATTCTGGCAAATACAACAGCATGCTAAATTTTAATATCATATCTTTTTTACTAGATTAAGCAGCTTGCTAGCACATGCAGAGATAAGAAATAAAAAAAAAAGATTGTTAAAGGAAAAAAGCACTAAGGTTTTTATATTCTCTTTTTAGTCAAAAGTACAAGTGTCTAGTAATCATTTGTTTTAAAATGTAAAGTTTTGTTGTTCAATTTTAGACCGTTTGATTTATTTATCAGACAGTTTACATTAATTTTCTTTAAATGTAAGTGATAAGATAACATTAAAATTCCAAATCAGCAAGAAATTTAGAATATTCGTTGGTTCAAATTAGAATGAATTTTTTTTTTTTTTCCATTTTTTAGTTGGTTTGTTGTCATCTCTCTCTACTTCATTACATTTATGTCATCTGCATGCCTTTGACATATATTTAAAGACCTACAGCTCTCTTTCCCGTGCCACAACCCCACTTCTCTCTCTCCCCCTTCTTTCCCTCTCTATCATAGCCATGCTCTGCTTTGTTCTTACTTCTTACACCTCTTGCAAGTTTGCAACTAAAAATTGCTCTTCATAAAAAAATAGTGCATTTCTAGATCTCCTTGCATTACCTCTCTAGCTAATTAACTATATACATTGATCATGACTTCTTCTCCTCCTTCTCCTACAAACACACCGACGTCGCCAACATGGCAAGCGGGACCCATAATCGTTGGAGCGGGTCCCTCTGGTCTGGCTGTGGCCGCATGCCTCTCCAGTCTAGGCATTCCTTCAACTCTACTGGAGAGAAACACATGCATTGTCTCTCTGTGGCAACAATGCACCTATGACAGGCTCAAACTTCATCTCCCAAAGAGATTTTGTGAGCTTCCACTAATGGGGTTCCCTAAAGACTTCCCAAAATACCCCTCAAAGGATCAGTTCATCTCTTACATGGAGCAATACACTAACAAGTTTGACATTAAGCCTCGCTTCTCTACCGAGGTGGTACAAGTGCATTATGATGAAGGTATCAAAGGTTGGCGTGTTTGCTTGAAAAATGGAGAGGAGATGGCGAGCAAATGGTTGATCGTGGCGACAGGAGAAAATGCTGACCCGATGTTACCGGAGATTAATGGATTGGACAGGTTCGAAGGACGTGTGATTCACACGTGTGGTTACAGGTCGGGTATGGAGTTCGAAGGGAAGAAGGTGCTTGTGATCGGATGTGGAAACTCCGGCATGGAGGTGAGCTTGGATTTGTGCCGTTATAATGCGAGACCGTCAATGGTGGTTCGAAATGCGGTAAGATGGAATTCTTTTTTGTAAATAATTGTATTCATTTTGATAATGCCGTTATAGTATTGAAGTTATTTATTTGGCTATGTTTTATTTGAATTTGAATTAGTACAGTTATGAGGAGTGTTGTGCAAAATTGCAAATGATTCTGGATAGTTTCTCCTATTTTGAGAGAATAGAGAATTGAAGAGCTTAGATTATGTTTTTAAAATACATCTTGTTGGTTGACATGCAAATATAGAAAAATAGTGGGCCTAATTTGGAATGAAGGTGTACATGTACTTTCTACACTCTGTTCTTCTTTACTTCCTCACTAAAAATATAGTAAAATGCAATTAATTAGCTGCTAATATATTTAACATATAGTTAATTTTTGTGAACTAATAGGTGCATATATTACCAAGAGAGATATTTGGCTTCTCAACATTTGGAGTAGCTATGGCTCTGCTTAAACGGATGTCGGTTAAATTAGTCGATATATTTCTTCTCACCATGACAAGCTTCATTCTAGGTGACACTGACAGGTGGGGCCTACGACGCCCCAAGATCGGGCCGCTTGAGCTCAAAAACCTCACCGGGAAAACCCCGGTGCTCGATTGTGGCACTCTCGCCCAAATCAAATCAGGCAGAATTAAGGTATTTAATCTATCTTTTAAATTATACAATGTTAGTTCCACATAAGTACACAATTATGAAATAACAAATAGAGACAAATATAATGCAGTATTGACATGCACAGGAAGGTACACACAATGTAATTCACAAAAGAACAGAGGTAGAATGCAAAATGAAATCTGCATATCGTCATTATCCAATGATGTGATGTGCTTGAAAATCTTTGCTTTGGGATCTTTTGTCCCTAAAAGAGTAAGTTTAGGTGGTGTCACAATGCCCAAAACATAGACCTATTACCCCATTTACTACCTCCCCCATTCTTTCATTTTTTTCTGAATTAAAATGAAAATGGGCTTAATGATTTGATGTGAACAGGTGGTGGGAGGGGTGAAAGAGATAACAAAGAATGGAGCAAAATTTATGGATGGAAGTGAAGAGAGGTTCGACTCTGTTATACTTGCAACTGGATACAAAAGCAATGTGCCTTCTTGGCTCAAGGTAAACAAACTAAAACCACTTCTTCTAGGAAACAGAGTCGGATCTATTTTTGAGTTCAATGAGCTCCAACACCGTCTGATCAGTATTAAAATCTGTGCGTACGGAAATTAAAGTATACATGCACTGATTCTAAAGCGGAGCACACGTATCTTAATGCATATCGGACGGTAATTGAGCCCATCTATCGGACCTCCTCTCTCTCTCTCACTTCTGACCTCCTCTCTGTCTCTGCCTTGCTTCTCTTTTTGTATTTATTTATGATCATCATCCATCACAAAACAATGATATGATCTCTCTCTCTGACGAGAGCAGCTTGGGTCCGATGCCCATCGGACTCAAATTTGGGTCTAATGGGTTTCAGGACCGTCCGATATGCTTTAAGATTTGTGCGCACAAATTTTAAAGCAGACGAGAAAGTTACGGGTGCAATCTTAAAGCAGATCGGACGGTTATTGAACCCATCGAACTCACTTTGAGTCCAATGGGCATCGGACCCAAATTGACCTCCTCTGTGACAATCTGTGGTGCTGTATATATATCAGTGCATCATTAATTTTCTCTGTTTTAAGATTTGTTAAATTTTTATGTATACAGTAGCTGAGTTCATAAACCTTTTCAAACTATGTTTTTGTACAGTTCCACTTGAAGTACTATAACTGTATATCCTATTTTCAATGTAACATGATCTATATTCTATACTAAATCTGTGCAATAATTTGAGGATCTTAACTACTGTTATGTTTGACCTATAGCTTGTTATAATTATAACACCTGGACCTATGTTTTTATAGGGTGACATTAAAGACCTCAGAATCTTTCCAATGAGTTCAGATTTCTTATTGACTGTTGTCAGACATAAAAAATCCCTCCTTTGAATATATATGAAACCAATTTTCTATAATAGGACCTATATTTTAGAATTTTGGTAAAATATTAATGTTTTTTTCTTACTATAAATTTTTGTCAAGAGGTCCTTTTGGACTCAAAACTAGTTTTCCAGGGTCATATTGTAAATTTCCACAGAGAGATAGAGAGAGAAATATATATTGGAAATTAGGAAGCCTATGATAGAATAATAAATGAAGCTATATATTTGTGGGAATATATTGATGCTACAGAGTGGTGAAAGAGCAGAGATCATTTTTTCCTAACAAGACAATATGTCTGCCTCTTATACCTCCTTTTTTTTATTTTTTATTTTTTTTCTGTACATTTTAAACAATAATTAATTAAATTATAATTTTCATAAAATTTATCCATATTTGTATTTTCTAAAAAAATATTCATTGGTTTTATTTATGATTAATTTTAGGATGGCGGGGGCCTATTTGCGAAGGACGGAATGCCGAAAACACCATTTCCAAATGGATGGAAAGGCGAACAAGGTCTTTATAGCGTCGGCTTTACAAGGCGAGGTCTTCTCGGTACTTCCATGGATGCCATGAAGATATCCAAAGACATTCATCTCCAATGGAGTCTGATAAACCCTAATTAACAACAGTACCTGATGATCATCATCTACTAATTTTAGAATTTAATTAGTTTTTTAAGTCAGTTTAAAAGAGTTTGACCAAGTAACTTACTTCTTCTCTGTGTAAATCACCCAATTTTGCATGCTTGGCATCCTCTATAGTTTATCTTTTCCTTAAATTACAGTTTGAGTTTATTATAATCGAATTTAATTAACTATTTTATAAATTCTGATGTATATCTCTGAAGTATAGAAATGAAAAAGCAGATATTTGAAATTCCTTTTGTGTCTGAATGGCGCCATTAATTAAACAGAGTCCTTTTATTTTTTTGATGACAAGTATTTAATTTAGCAGCATTGAAATTTATTTGAGTGCATGCTTGGCTCTCTGGCCAAGGAATATATGGCTCTCTGGCCAAGGAATATATGAACGGTCAAATGTGATTTTTCTTAGGCCTTCACCTTCTCTCTTATATTTAATGCTTGGCATGAATAAAATATTAACTTCACACGCCCAGCCTCTGTTTTAAATGACCTGCTCTTAAATTTAAACATTACTTCAGAAAAGTTGTTGATTTAAATTTTCGAAGAAAAATGTTTATCAAATTAAGTCAATTGGGCTGGATTACGACTTATATTTTCAAGTTTCAACCAATTTTCTATTTCACTTCAGTTGGCTACAGTGCTATGCATAGCATAGAAGACCTCCGTGCTACGGCTTAATATTTGAGTTTTCAAAATCCTAACGGTTGATCCGAACTGTTCAACATGATCTCCATATGAATATGTACTTGCAAACCAAATTTTACATTTTTTAGAATTTCTTTTACTATTTTTTTTAGATAGGTAGAAAATCACTTGTAAAATTCTAAAAAATAGTAAAAAAATAGTATTTTTTACTATTTTTTTCACAATTTTTTTACTATTTTTTTCAGATCAAGTGTTTTTCTACCTATCAAAAAAAAATAGTAAAAAAATTCTAAAAAATGTAAAATTTAGTCTGCAAGTACATATTCATATGGAAATCATGTTGAACGGTTCAGATCGACCGTTAGGATTTTGAAAACTCAAATATTGAGTTGTAGCACGGAGGCCCTCTATGCTACGCATAGCACCGTAGCCAACTCCTATCTATATATATATATATATTTTAAATCATTCATTTAAATTGTGACTACTTATACTGTAATCTGAACCAATTCTTTGTATCACTATAAAAATAGAAAATTTTCTACTTATTCATGTAAAATTTCTACTAAATTAGGGTACATTTTCTTTGTTTTTTTCTTCCAAATTTCGATCGAGTACAGACCAATAATGTGTTTAATTAGAAGGGTGTATGATATGATATTGTAGTATTGAAAGATCATACAAGTAATTTGAGGTTTAATTAAAAGGGTGTATATATTACGCAAAAGAAAAAATATAGTCAAATTATTAATGTTATAGTGACTTCATCGCAAGACTCAAAGACAAGCAAAATTATTAAATAAATATATAGCAATCAAATTCCTCATTTTTCATCCCAACTTATATAAGAGAAGTTTTATTTAATATTTTACTAGGATGATAATTAAGTAAGGGCTGATTCAAAAAGTCTATTCATGAATTTTGGAAAATAAGATTCAGCTCAAGCATTTTTGGACCATTCCGTCGGCGTAAAAAATAGCGAATCAAATTTAAATCTATTAACTAATTGGGTACTCGTAAAAAAAATAATTTAACTTATACTTTCCAATGCTTTGACTTATAATTTATGATTCTCTAACTTATAATTCTAATTACCAATCATAATTGAAGAAATTTATTTTAATTTTAATCTTAAATTCAATCTGAATTACAAATCAATCAGAAATTCAGAGGTGGGCAAAAAAAATTTCAAGAGGGAGGGTAAAGTTGATCGGAACCAATAAATCTCCATTAAAACTCAAAAAACAAGAGGGCAACTGCCCCTCCTGATCTCACGTGGGTCCGCCCCTGATTACCATTCCTGGTGAATAAAGTTGTCTATCCCTGTTGAAGCCTGATATTTTTGAAAATAAATCTGCTGTTATTCGAAAGGAATAACACGAACCTGTTATTTTGATTCTGATTCCAACCATTGAGATTTGCACATGAAAAAAAATTCGTTGAAATTTGCGCATGAAAAAATTTAAATCTTGCTAGGTACATCCCATATTTATTTTCTTTTCCACTACAACCCACCTTGTACCTCTATATTTTGTCTACCTTTTGAGCAAATTTGTGAGTACATCCAACAGGAGTCAACATGACAAAAAGGCTGTGTGGTGAGGTTGCCAGATTGGTTGAGGTCAGGTAAAGTTAATTAGAATTGACAAGAATATACACATGCAAGTGCAACACACAAGGGCCAAGGCTAAGACTGAGGAATCTGATATCATATGATATATCATTAAATGTTAGACAGAGAGCAAACAGGATTGACATTGTATTATCATAAATTCAAGGGAGGGAGCCTGCAATCTGCTAATATAAACATGACATGAAATGGTCTCAGAATTCATAAATCATCAGTAGTTCAGTACTCTGTCTCTCGCATCTCTCATCTCTCATCTCTCATCTCTCACACAGTGTTTGCTTTGGGGAGAGGTGCAACACACAACACACAACAGTGCGTGATTTAGTAGCTAGACAATGATGGGACTCTGCCATCAAATTTATTGTGTCCGTATCCATCAGGGACCGAGCAATTCATGACACCTCCTTGCTATGCAACAAGTCACAAGTCACACACACACACACACACACACACATATATATTTGAGGAGGGTTCAAATGCACCATAAATTTTGTGCTCCAATATGCTTCACATCATTTATCTCTATTTTTAAAGTCCGAACAGTCAATCCGAACCATTTAACATGATCTTCATACTAAAATATGTTTAGAGACCAAATTTTATATTTATTAGATTTTTTTTACTATTTTTTTAGATAGGTACAATATCACTTTATCAGAATCTCGTTAAAAAAAAGTGATTTTGTACCTATCTAAAAAAATAGTAAAAAAAATTCTAAAAAATATAAAATTTGGTATCTAGGCATATTTTATTATGAAGATCATGTTGAGCAGTTCAGATCGACTGTTCGGACTTTAAAAATTGAGATAAAGGATGTGGAGCATATTGGAGCACAAAAATAATGGTGCATTTGAACCCTCCTCTATATATATCACCATGCATCTTTTTATACGGCCACGATCGATGCATGTATGGTAGTTATATATTTTACCGGTTTTTTCTAAAAAGCTGATTGTTGCATGCAACCAAGAAATATATATATATATATATATATATATATATGATTTGTACATTTCTCTCTGTTTATTTTTTGTACTAGATTAATAATATATGTAACATCAACGTCCGAATTCAAATAGTACCTACAGGTACTAGGATTAATAACATGCGGAATATAATTAAAATTTTCAATAATTTTTATATTCAATCAATTCTTATGTTTATAAACATGCGGAGTCTAATTTCTCAAGAGCAATTAAAAAGATAATGTTATAATTATTTTGCTTTAGAATGATTTTGTAATTGTTTTTTTTTCAATCTAATTTATATTTTATTGCAAGCATAAACTTTTTGCAATCTATTTTATAATTTCATTGCAAGCAAAAAAAATATTCTCTTAATTTTTTTGGAATTGAGAAAGACTAGAAAATTTAGGAAAATAGAGAAGAAAAAAAATGCTAACAGGAGGCAGCAAGATAAAAAAAAAAAACCAACCATTTATATATCACAGACGAAATCATGACTTTTTATTACAGCAAAATTTACAATTAACTATTTAATAGGTTTTTATTATAAAGATAGATATTGAAGATTGCTAGAGTGTGAAAGATATATATAACTAATATTCAATGTAGATGGAAGAAATTTCAAATACAAGAAAAAATGAATATTCTTTTAGGAGTAGGGTTAAAATGCACCATTGGTTTTGTGCTCCAATCATGTTTCACGTCTTTTTCTCCGTTTTTAAAGTTCGAACAATCGATCCGAACCGCTCAATATGATCCTCATATTAAAACGTGCTTGGAGACAAAATTTTAGATTTTTTGAAATTTGTTTACTATTTTTTTAGATAGGTACAAAATCACTGTTTTGGATGGTCCAAAATCTTCTGAAAACAATGATTTTGTACCTATCTAAAAAATTAGTAAAAAAGTTTCAAACAAATATAAAATTTGGTCTCCTAGCACATTTTAATACAAAGATCATATTGGACGGTTCAGATCGATTGTTCGAACTTTGAAAACAGAGAAAGTCGTGGAGCATGGTTGGAGCACAAAACCAATGGTGCATTTTAACCCTACTCTTCTTTTAGTACATATTGGCAATAAGATATTTTTTATGTTTATTCAATTCTATTACCATGACCTAATTTTAGTACATAAAAACGTCTAGCTTTTGAAAAATCTGAATATTAATTGAATATTCATTTTGCCGAGGAGAATTTTTTATTTATAGAAAAATTATTAAATTTAATGGTACGGAAATAGAAAGAGTGTATTGTTTTCAATAATTATAGAAATATCGGATTTATTCAGTCCGATTCAATATTATGGATATGACTCAATGGTGACTATCGAATTCTAACATGATTAAATGTGACAGCCACTTTACTTTTCTATCAATTTTTTTGAATCAGACTTAATGTAACTGCCACATTTGATTATGTTAAAATTGGATAGGAACGATTGAGTTATATATAATAAATCCGGTCTTTCAATATTTATTGAAAATGAGATTTTTTTATTTCCGTACAATTAAATTTTATAATTTCTATAAATAAAAAATTTCTGTTGCCGAACAATGTGGCTGTATTGAAAATGTATAAGAATTGGTATAAAATATAAATATAAATATATCGGCGTCACACTCGGACATTTTTTGGAGTTTGGAAAGGAGACGTACATCATGCTGCTCTTGTGCCAGAGAAGACATCAGCGCATATATATATATATTTATATACATGAAAGCCAGAGAACACGTACGCTGACACGTGGGACCTGGAATCAGGTTACCACGTGTCACTTGGTTTAGTGGGGCGCTTCGGAAAAGTTGGTACCGTATTCTGGAGTTGCGTGTTTCTTGTTATTACTTGGCTTTTAACTTTTTGCATGCACACAAAGACGCAGAGAGTGACGTAGATTAAGAGAGAGAAGATTCTGTGCAATCCATTTCCAATCATTTACACCTTGTTTTGTTTGGATGGAGAGTAGAGGAAGAGAGGGAATGGAAAGAAAACAAAAGTTTGACTCGAATTATGTTTGATTGATAAAATTATGTCGGAAGTGAAGGATACATGAAGTAAAAGATTTAATTTTGTATAATTATAATTAATATAATTGATTTTTTGTTTGATTTGAGGTGTAACTGATGAAAATAAATTTTGTTGTAAATATTTTCATAAAGATAACACAAATACCCAACTCTATATCTTACTTATATAATTACCAACCAAGTTCCTTTGTCACAAATCTACTACAACTACCTAATTTTTCATTAACCTTCTAAATTTTAATTAACCAAACAAGAAATAAGATGAAAAAAAATTAAATTTATTTTTCTCATTAATCATTCAAACACGAAAAATTAAATATATTAATTTTCTTTCTATTCCATTCATTTTTATCCTTCACCTCCCTTCCCTTCCTCTACACCTCATCCAAACAAGGTGTTAGAGGAATGGGTCGCTGCTGATAACTCACTTCACGCGTTTGAGCGTCGCACCTCATGATCACGGATTTAAGTACCGTAGGCCCACCTACAAAATGTTTGCATGTATTTTTGTATAATTTGTATAATAAAACATCTTCACAAAGCCCAGAAATTAAGGTAGGCCCAGGTAAAGAGGCCCAGGAAACAACAAGCCTATAATCCTATATAGAATTTATCTCTAAGCAATTCTATACATACCTTGAATAAGTCAAAGGATATTACTAAACACCAAGCTATCTATCTCCAAAAGTGTACACAAAACAATACAATCCTATAAATCTCCAATAACCATAAACTGAGTAGATTATGGTCTCGCTTGGCTTCAGATTTGTCTTTTCTCTGAAATGGATGAAAATAAACAACAAAAAGTTAAACAGGATAAAAAAGGAAATTAATCTCGTTACCAATAATAATAATAATAATAAAAAATTGATCTTAAGTGTAGAGAAAGAATCATACTTGAAATCTAAAAAGAATCTTTCTCAGACTGAAACTTTAAACATGCTCAAATATTAAATTAATGTCTTATCAAGCCATCATAATTTTGTTAAGTTCTTGCTAATAATGATAATTTATGCACTGATCGGCAAAATGTGAAATCGAGAAAATTTAAATAAAGATCATAAATTTAAAATTCATATGAACTTGGGCTTTCCTATTGAGCCTGGACGGCCTAATTACACGGAAAGAATATGTTTTCCTATTGGGCCTGGACGGCCTAATCTACATGTTTTATTGATTGCGGAAGAAATGATCCGAAATGGAGGGATATCGATTCGAATTCATATCACCGACGGTACCGTAAAAGAGAATCTGTTACAATTACTTGATCTGGACCGTTCTTTGTTACTTGGCACGATCTCGAAGTCCAATAATACTGCCCCCTGCATTAGCCCGAGTCCCAAACCGGCTGAGAGTTAATCTCAAACCGTAAATAGCTAACTGTAAAAGGGAATCTTTTACGGTACCGTCGAGGATATGGATTCTATCGATTCCATCTTCTCCTCAAATCCAGTGACGACAGTCCGCCAGGTTAGAGCCGTCGGATCCCCACTAAGACTGTGTGATCATATCTGCACGAACTTTAATGCATATCGGACGGTACACATTGGGCAGAGAACAGCTATTGCGGTTTCAATTTTTCTGGCAGCCTTTTTTTTCAAAATGAGTTGCTGTAATAGTGAGTAAAGACTTTTCTTCTCCACTTAACCTAAAACAAGCATTGCAAAAAAAAAAAAAAAACATAAAACAACAACAAATGGGAATCCCCAAAATCGACTTCTCCGGTCTGAACTCTTCAGATCCCTCCACAGAGAAATGGACCACGGTGCGGCCACAGGTGATGCACGCCCTCTCCAATGCTGGGTGCTTCGAGGCCGTCTTCCCTCCTTGCCCGCCTCTGTATGGTGACACCGTCAAGGAGCTGTTCGCGCTTCCACTGGAGAGGAAGAAGCGCAACTATTACGGGCCGGAGTATCCTTTTCATGGTTACGTGGGCGGGTTGCCCGGCCTCGATGGCTTCGAGACCCTTGCCATCCGGGATGCGCCGCGGCCCGAAGCCGTGCGGGAATTTGCTGAACAACTCTGGACTGGTGGTAACCCAAGTTTCTGGTAACCCAGATTTTGTATTTCTTATATTAGTAATTGTATTAGTTTGCCTTTTGCTTGGTCACAAAATGATACTAATTGTGATGTTATTTGGGCAAAAATTCAAGTTTGGTCCTTGAATTTTCGTAAAATTAAGAACAAATGCCAAATTTTTCATCTTGGTTTTTTGAGAGAAGTTCAAGGACTAACTTATTAATTTTCTGAAAGCTCCTGAACTGATTTGGTGTAAAAACAAAGTTAGGAATCAAGTCCGTTTTTTTTTCCAATGTTTAGCAACCTATTTGGTTAATTTTTTTGAAAATCTGAGGACCAATTTGGAACAAATGAGAGGTCAGGACCCATCTAATTTTTTTTTTTCTTTTGGAAAGTTGAAGACCAAAAGCTGAATCTTCTCAATTATATTTTCTTTTCGGATATTATTTAATCTTCATCTTGAGTAAGCTCTAATTTATGACTAGTAGTGCAGTTAAACTCTGGGATAACAGCAACTCAAAAAAGAAATTTTAAGGGAATGAAAGGGTCTCAATGCTAAATTTGTTCAACACTGTCTGGTAATGCGCTATTAATGTGATTAATCAGAGATAATTGGCTAGACAACTTTTTTTAATTTCCATTTTTTTTTTTTTTTTTCAATTTCTAGGGTTTTTACTTAATATATTGTGCAGTTTACACTTGCTCATTTTTCTTGTGCAGTGATGTTGTGCACCCAGTTGCAAAGCACCTTTCTGAACTGGAGAGGATAGTACGAAGGATGATACTGGAGAGCCTAGGTGTGGCAAAATACTATGAATCTCAGAACGAGTCCATGTGGTACTTGTTTCGATTTTCAGAGTATCAACCGCCTTCAAAAGAGGAAAAGGAGAAGAAGATTGACAAGAAGCTGGGGTACTATTCTCATCAGGATACAAATACACTAAGCATAATTAAGCAGATCCAAACAGATGGCCTTGAGTTGAAAACAAGGGATGGGGATTGGATTGTCGCAACTCCTTCACCTGACTCTTTTATTGTCATGGCTGGAAATTCTTTCCGGGTACTTTTTTTTTATTGGGTTATCTGATTTATTTATTTGCTTTGTTAGGTTGCCTTACATAAATGCTGTGGAGTTAAATTCTGCTTATCAGTACTTATCCCAGAAATCTTATACACTGATGAACTCTAGAACACTTAAAAGAATAATATCAACTTATTTTGATAAAATATGTAGGCTTGGACAAATGGCAATGTTCATGCGCCTTTCCATCGCATATTGGTTGGTGGAGAAGTGACGAGATATTCCTCCATCCTCTTCTCAGTTCCGTCAGAGAATGATTTGCTCAAGGCACCTAAAGAGCTAGTTGATGAAAACCATCCACCCCATTTTATACCATTCAGTTACAACGAGTTCTGTCGGTTCTGTGCATCAGAGAAGGGTGCCAAGGCAGATGATATGCTTGAGGCTTTCTGTGCGGATTCTAAGGCCTGAGCAGTGAACTAGTTTACGATATGAAAGATTTTGTTTCTACAGCCACTTATTAATAATTTTTCACTTTTTGGAGAATTTAAATTAGCACGTTTGAATCTATTATTTGTAGTGAATTACAGGTATTGAAATAAAACATATGAGATGCGTTCTGTTAATGCTTTTAAATTGCTAGCATGGTTGGAACAATGCTGTCTTTTAATTCTCTTTTTAAAATGCTTTTTACCGGGAAAAATTGGTGATGATAAGCATGGTCAGACCAACTATTTTAGTAGTCTCAATCGAAATGCCAGTAGGAATATTGTTTAACTTCAAATTTTTAATCTCTATGGCAGAGAAGCGCCTATATTGATATCCTGATTCAAGTTAAACTATGGTTAGTCTCGCATTTTTTGTTTCTAGGACCAATAATGACTACATACAAAATTTGAATTTGAAGATAGAAAAATTCGAGATCACTACTACAATTTACAAAGTGATGTTGAAAATCGCAAACTAACACAAAAACTGTCATCCGTTTTCAAATAGCAGCCGAGTAATTAATAAACATTCAGAGATTAAACACACATTTCATTAGCAAGTAAAAAAGGAGCAGAGCCCGTCCAATTAGGACCTCATCATTACTGAAATCAACTACAGCTTTATTGAAAAGAAATTATCAGAAAGCGTCCATAACAATTACCAAAAAGATACACAACAAAGCAAATAATCATTTTTCACCTAATTAACACCAACAATCATCCAGAGACCCGGAGCCCAATCATCAAAGGGGAATATTTGCCATCACATCCCCTGATCATCAATTGTCTTTTCTATATATGTATATTCACATTTCCACACTACATATCCCTCCCTGCCTTTTGAGTTTGTATTTTTTTATACAATATTTATTCTATTGTGTATGAAAGTTTTTAAATTGTGTAAGTGAATTATAAGAATATACTGGTACTTCTTTTTTTTTCTTCTTTTTTCTTTTTTTGGTGAAGAACTTAAGATGTACCGTATGAAGTTGGGTTTAAGGTTGGAGGAGGAGACGTTCTGAAGGGGAGAGAGTATGGCGAAAGTGGCAACGGTGACCATAGGGGCAGGCTTCTCCAGCTAAAACCATGCGGCAAAGTTCAGTCTTGTAACGCGGGTGACGTAACACGGGTCGCAGCTCAGAGATGCCATGTGCAAACTGGCAGTGTTCGCCATAAGGGCACTCCCCTGATTCCTCCCATTTGTTGCATAATTCAGTTTTAAACATCCCCTGGTTGTACACCTCCACCTCCAGAGCTGAGCTGATGTCTTCGCCAACCTCCTTGAGCACTGGCGCTTCTATTCTTTTCTCCTCTCCAGACTTGTTGCCACCCAGACCCACAAGTACCTTCTGCTGCTACAATACAACAACACTACAACTGTTAGAATTATCAAAATTAGCATAAATTGAAAATTGAAAACCAATTGTTAACTATATACGAGCAAACATTAATATGCCAGTTGAGAGAGAATAGCTAACCTTATTTTTGTTACCTTTTGAAAGGTTCAAAACTTCAAATTATAATAAGTCTTAGAAACAAACATTAACAGTACCAGCATAAAAAAAAGTGCAAAATTTCCATGCAGCAGCACATAATGCATCCCTTTACATGTTTTAGAAATTATTCAGTTAAGATGGACCAAATTTCGACTACTATTCTCTTAATTAGGTTTAAGTTGGGAGTGATTTACTATCAAACACAAAAGAAAAAAATGTAGAAGGTTTTCAATGTACCTATACCCGGTACTGCAATCCATAAGTTTGTAATATCAGAGAAAACAGAAAGGGGAAATAACAGAAAAAGTAAGATGGTGAAGCCTTAATTTTGAACTCACTGATGCAGGTATGACGGGGCTGGGACCACGAGTCAGGTCATTGAGCTGGCTTACTGGTCCTTGAGGTGCCGGCTGATTCATCTTGAGATATCCACTTGATCGAATAGATATACTCTTGGGCAGCACGGCTCGCCTCTCAGCCGCATGGCGCAACAGCTGATTCTCATTTAAAGGCTGTAACGGCAGCACACTTGTCGGGCTGGTCTCTGGCACCGCCTCTGCACCAAGACCCATACGGTTGAAGTCATTGGCCAATAAACTCACCTGCTTGTTGGAGGCCATGGCTAGACGGCTCGTCAGATCACCATTCGCCATACGAAGGCGTGCATTCTCGTGCCTCAATGTCTCTGCTTCCTCTGATGCCTCTTGGAGGTGTGACAAGCAACGCTCATACCTGATTCGTACAGAACTGTATAAGCCTTAATGCTTAGCTAATTGAAATAAACACCTATTGCGTTTTACACTAATTGCTTCCATCTTTTAAAACTCTGGTCAAATCACCCTTGATTATTGAAAAATTCTGATAACAAGGAGCTAATCTAACCGCCTTCCTATCAAGTTAATCCTAGATATCCTTATTATGAGTGAACTTACTCATCTAATTGAAAATATAATTGAAAATATACTTGTTTGCATACCTGTCAGCGATCTCCTGGTATTGGAGAGCAAGGCGAGCAAGGTAGAGGCGATTTTCTGTGGCAGCAAGATCATCGCCACCATTTGTAGATACTGGAGATGGGGAAAGCGAGAGAGAGGAAGGGGAAAAGGGGGAGGAATTGTATGAGTAGAACAGATCCCCACTGTTAGATGGGAGATGGAGAGAGGAGAGCGGTGGTTGCTCCAGATAGGGGTATGGCAATGATTCTATGGTGGATCTGAAGGGATCACCATTGACTGAGCTGATCAACTCGTTCTGCATTGTCGAGTTTACTCTGCTCTAGCTTCTTCTCTGTTTGCTCTCTGAAAAGGATGAAACTAAAAGTTAATCAAGTTGTTGAAAAACACTTAAGAGTAACTTCTAGCATTGCGGATGTCTCAGACAACTATAGTAAGTTTACAGTAAATCAAGTTCAACACAGTAACAGTTAGTTAATTCAGCTAAACTCTCATTGTAAGAAATATTTTGCGAAAATACTTAAAAATATATTGAAAATCATGAAAAAATCATCTCTAATGACTTCAGTTTCAAGATCAGCATGTATAATGCCCAGCTATGAGCTCATTGATTGACTCGAGTTCAGAAGAAGAGGGGATAACCTCACTGAGATTGATAGTAAAATCGTTTGGTGCAAAAAAGGATTTGCCTCACAAATCAGAGCACTATAACAGGAACAGTAAATCAAACCGCAAAATCTCATTTGATTGCAAAACAAATTGAAGGATGAACACAGCACTCCCTGATTAAGTTGCGAAACCTCAAAAACTATGAATTGAAATCTGATTAGCCTAATGAAATTCCTGATTCACTTTTCGCTCACCTTAGACAGAATGTATCAAGGCTCCGAGGAAAGAGATATTGAGAGGAAGAGAGAAAGAGCAAGATAAACTGAGAGAGAAAGAGAGGCGAGAAATGGGGAAGAAATAATGAGGGTTTTTATAGGGAGTAAGGAGGAAGCATGCTCATTTTGAAGGAGACCGCCAGTGTATTTTTCTTTGTTATTTTTTTTAATGAAGAAATTTTTTCGAAGCAAAAAACTTCTAACAGAATGTGGTCCCCGCTCGCCTACTAGGACTCGAGTTTTTCTGATCGTCTATATCCTTCTGTACAAAGCAATTATTATATTGAATAAGAATTTCGTCCTAATAGATACCCGCTACACGCTTTCAACTCCCGTGTTGAAACATATTGGCGCAGAAAGAACATTTGGTTTCCCTCAATTCAACTACAGAAATAATTCAATACGCCAGGTTCAAGTGAACCAGAGTTCAAAAGCATCAACGTATCAGCTTTGGTGTACGAGAACAAATTATAATCAACGAAAGATCAGAGACGAGTCCGCCAGTGCCATTTAGAGGGGGCCGTTTTGCAGGGTAACGACTCTCGTGCATTCTAAGCACCACATTCTCAGTCAGACTCGGTGGAATACGTACACCAACACTAAGCAGCTCCTATCAGATATGTGGTGTTGTAAGAACAGTTGTAGATGGTAAATACCATAAGGCCAACTTGCAAGTGCGGTTACGAACCAGGTAGGTTACGAGTCTTATGACTGATCTGCCCATGCACGAGTTTCTCAATTGTACCGCACAGTTAGTCTCAGGTGGAACCCACTCGACGGGGTAACAAAATCTAAAAGTGGTAATTAATTCTTATTTGTAGAGGCAACTCTTCCCGCTCTTTAAAATTGGTCAATTTAAGTTGACTAAAAGTCAAAAGTAATAACTAATAACAGTAACTTTTTTCTGTCCTTGAGCATGGACAATAAACCGTAATTTTTCAAAATAGAGAATATAGCATGTCAATTGCGAGTGTGGTCACGTTACTTATACAAGAGGCCCATTTGAGGATGGCCACTGGGGCCCACAAAGTCAGATTCCTTTCTAGTAAGAATGAAAGAAAAAGAAAATGTATTAGTAAGGACTCGATCATTCAAATAATTCTCAGAAGTTTTGTAGAAACATATTTATATCTAGGAATTATGGAAAATCAGACCTCATTCCTTTATATTAATTTTTCGTTTCTGTCAGTTTAAAAAAAAAAATTCCGACATTTTTAATTGGACTGCAACAGCTATCAACAGTAATTAATTTGTATATGTGAAAAATATTGCAAAGGTGTAGGTGGTAACTGATAATTCAGCGAGTGTTTTTTTTATTTTTAGGAAATAAGACTACGAGGCCCGTTTCATATAGAAACTGATTGGTAACTTATTAAATAGAACATTTTAAGATCAGACCTAAGAAATCTGACTCAAAATATTCAAAGTCATGCAATGGAAATGAAATAGTTCATGCAAGGTACAAAATATAAAACAACAAAATAACAACTGGTCTATGGCTACACACAAGCCCGATAACCAACTAGAACATCAGAAACTCCTAAACGAAAAGCTAAGAAGCTGTCTTGAGATTAATTCACATCCTCTCCGGTACCGTAATAGGGAATCTTGTACAATTATTGGATCTGGACCGTTCTTTTTAACTTGGCACGAATCTCAAAGCCCAATAATACTGCCCCTGCATTAGCCCGAATCTTAAAGCGGCTGAGAATTAATCTCAAACCTTAAAGTGAAGGGAATCTTTTACAGTAATGGAGAGAATACTTGTTCGTCTTGAGATGGTTGATTAAAAAAAAAAAGGGAGAACAGGAGAACGGTTCTGACATATTCTCTGTCACTTATTTCTTCTTGACCACGAATGGCTGAATGGAAGAGGTGGGTTATGTCTAGGGGTGAAAACGGGTTGGATATTATCTGATTGAATCCGAATTTATATTCGAAAATTAAATACGGATATTCAATATTCGAATATCTGTGTGGATTGTGGATAGTGGTATGGATATGGTTTTGAATTTTAATTATCCATATTCGAATATTAGATATATACTATATAATTTAACATATATTATGAAAATATTTATGTATGTATCTACGGATATCCGATGTCCGATATTCGATCCGTATCTGTATGTATTGGTTTAATATCTGATCCGTATCCGTATCCGGAAAAAAATACGGATATGATTTTACCACTATCCGATTCGTATCCGATCTGTTTTCACGCCTAGTCATGTCATCTCGGTTAATAATAAATCAAACACTTTGCAAAAAAAAAAAAAGAATAAATCAAACATTTTACATGCGACATATCTGACTTAAAAAAATTAAATTCTATGCACAGACCCAATAAATTATCTTAATTATATTTGCACCTTATTACTACTAGTAAAAATAAGATGTTAATTTTGGTCAACACAAATTTACTGATCCTAAAACTTCAAGCCAACATGAAGTAAAGATTTGCCACTGTCTATATTTGCATACTGAAAGCAATTGAGACAGAAGCAATTTAAATTCACAATGATAATGACAAGCTTGATTATAATTTGAGATTGATAATTAATGTTATCTGTCATGCCAATCATTACCAACTTGTACTAGTCTTGCTAATCCTTTGGTAGCTATGCTTACAGTCTAACAAAAGCAACCCTTAAGGTTTTAAAAATGGCAATGGGTTTTCATTTATCTATTAATTTTTTAATAATAATAATAATAATTAATTGAAGACCTGATTAATAAAATGACATAGGCACATAGCTTCTGAATCCAGCTATTTTGTGTGTTTATTTATTTATTTATTTATTTGTGTAGGCTCTGAGTCCATGTTGAGGAGGTTTCAACAGAAACAGGTGCACCATTTCCCTTTTGGAGATAGCCTTGAATTTTGCTTCTTAGTCCAATTTTCAAAGTTTTTAGTATAATAGAATTTATTTTCTCTCAAATTTATGTATACAAAAATATTTTGTTCGTTTTAAATAACAAGTTTAAAAAATTAGTAACTTTTTTTCACTACAAAATCAATTATTCTTAGATAATTAATGTGGTTGTTCATATTTTCTATAACTAATTTAGTAGGTTTGAAGATTTTTAACAATAACTGTTTCATTTCTAAAAATGCAGTGTATTTCTATACAATAATTTTATTTTGTAGTTATGTATTTTTATTATTTTTTTCCTTCTTCTTTCTCTACCTTCTTGTGTATATATATCTCTTGTAATTTTTCTTCAATAATTATATTAAAAAAACATTATGAATTGCTTAATATGGCGCAAGGTCTTGTCATGGAACACGTCCATCTAAGTTGAGCCAAGAAGAAAAAGTTACCTGTGAGTGGGGCCCACTTGATGGTTATGTTCCCTTGGTTTTCAAGTCTTTGAACAC
>JAJGRW010001056.1:365789-467625 GCA_025461045.1 Carex parvula | reverse complement strand
CAACTAGTGAACTTGCGTCTTAATTCACCAATAGGTGCTAGAGTGTTCTTTATTTTTTTAGGTGTACAACGACTTGCTATGATATATAGGTTTTATATAGCCAGTTAATTAGGAATTACTTCTATCATGGTTTGGGACCATTTCAATTAATTTTGTGTTTCTTTGTCCATAAATTCTGCTCGTTTAGAGCCTATTATATTCGAATTTTTCGTTGTAATTGGTACTATTTAAATTCTTATACTATGGTATCAGTGCCATTTAAAATTTAATTAAGTGCTGCAATCTTCACATGAAATTTTTTAAGACAAATATCATAATTGACACTTTACATAACTCAAGTTAATAATACTTAGTCCAAACTGTATTCAGTTTGATGATGAACCGAAATTTTTAATTATAACACTGTCAAAAAAAAAATAAACTAAAATATTATCAAAATTGCGGAAGTTGCGGACGTGCTAAATATGAAATTTTCAGAAAATAATGGTTTTTTAATTTATTTTTTTTGGGCAGTATTATAATTAAAAATTTCAGAATTATGAGCACTTGTTAACATATATAAGCTTGTTTATAAGTCTTATATTTTCTATTTAATTTTTTTGTTGATTAACTTATATTTTTTTCAGCAGGAGATGATAGTAAAAAATTCTTAAATTATCATTAGTATATATTCACTGAATTTTTAACATGTAACTTTTTACACAGCGAGCAATGTCTTAGGCAACCATACTAAATATATTTCTTGATATTTTGTAGATTTCTACTGAAAAATTAATTAAGTACAAACGAACTCATAATTTTATTATTTGTCATCTACAAGTTCCTAGTTTTTCTAAATTTTGTGAATTGTGCTTATATATATATATTTTGCTTGTAATAACTAAAACACTAGATCAGTGGTAAAACCGTTAAAATGAATGAAATTTTAGGATTTTCAGATTTCAGAAGCTTGTCAGCAATAAATTCTCCTCTATATTTTGTTCATTCTAAACCAAGAAAAATCAACTCATAATAACTCTTTTGATCACTTTTCTATTGGATGAATTATTGAATTGAATTTTATTCTAGTTGGTTTTAATTCTAATCAGAGCCTTAATATTCAGTCCTAGACTCCTAGTTAATTTCGGATTTTCTATAGTGAAGTCACACTACAACTTATGGAAAGCACAGTGACAAATAAACAGTTCGGGTTCGGTTTGGCGAGATCAAAAATTCGTAATTCGAGTATAATTCGGGAATGATTCGGTACAACAAAGAAGCAAAAAAAAAAAACCCAAAAAAACCGTAAAAAAAAATTTCAAAAAAATTTTAAAAACATTTCGAGTTTTTTTTCGCGTTTTTATCGCAAATAATTCGTCAACTCGCGTTTTATTCTTGAATAAAACATATTAGATGTTTTTCTGCATTTTATTCAGAGTTCGATTCTGTAACGTCAAAAAAACGAATTATATGCGAACTATACGCGAATCTTGTCACTTACCAGGGAAAGTGCCAAATCATTGATGCGGTTCTATTTATGAGAAGGAAAAAAAAAACAAATCAATCTTGTTACCCACCAATTGATTTTTTAATTTTAAAAAAAAAAAGTTAGTGAATAGAAGTTGTCCATAGAGCACGGTGGGGCCCACCCATTCACGCTGGCCATCGGTACAAATTGTAGCCTATATAGACTAATGGGCCTGACATTTTAGTAGCTGGCTAGCTAGGGGATATTTCCTACAAGTCCAACCCACAAAACAATATTCCTAGCTAATTAATTTAGGATATTCTTTCCAGTGATTCATTCTGAACTTTGGTCCCATTTCAAAAGCATGCAGCTCTGTTCAACAACAACAAAGGTTTTGAATTTCATCAAAATCTTCTGAAATTTCCAGTGATTCATTCTGAACTTTGGTCCCATTTCAAAAGCATGCAGTTCTGTTCAACAATAGTTTTAAATTTCATCAAAATCTTCTGAAATTTGATCAAAATCTTCTGAAATTTCCAGTGATTCATTCTGAACTTTGGTCCCATTTCAAAAGCATGCAGCTCTGTTCAACAATAGTTTTGAATTTCATCAAAATCTTCTGAAATTTCAAGTCAAGAATATTGCTTACGTTGTATAAAAAGCATACAATCTTTTAAGCACAAATGAATATAATTACTAAAAAATTTTAGTAATAAAAAGCGTGACAGAGGACCTATTATTTCTTTTTTTTCACCTAAATAATGTTGTGTTTACAGAAGCAACAACATTTAGGCTGCAGAATTCATGGCCACAAAGGAACTTGCCTCAAGTCCGATTTTGTTTCCAAGCCAACATGCTTCAAATTAGCGAACCAATCAATGATTGACCTTGCTACAAGAGAAAATAATACATCCTATCTGCTATGTGGGCCCACACGAGCAGTGGTAGGCAGGCTTGTGTGGTCCATTAGTAATAATTGGGCCGGGTTTTGTGATTATATATATATATATATACACACACCCACACACCACATTAGGGGTGTCAATGGGTACGATAAGTCGAGTGGAATCATTTTCATATCCGTATATGGTACAAATTGTTCTTATCCGTATCCTACCTTTATCCGCTACGAATTACTTTACTCGTACCCTACCCTTACCCGTTATAGTAGTCGGATAACGAAACGGTAGCGGGTAAATAACATGTAATCCTAATATAATAATTATTTTTGTTATTTACTAAATAAAATATTTGAACACATTCATTTATATACATGTTTTAAAGGTCTAAACTTTATTAGAATTTGTTGGAATTATTTATGTGTTTTAATCATGCTTCTAAATAGCTAGCTATAGCTACGCTATAGCTGCGCTATAGCTACGCTATAGCTGCGCTATAGCTGTTTTGGACCCTAAAAGCTATGGTGCTATGGGCGATATATAGCTAGCTATCGGCGCTATAGCTAGCTATAGCTAGCTACTTAGTGCAATGGCTTATTTTTTTTAACCGTCCCGCTATACCGCTATAATCGCTATTTAAACCATTGGTTTTAATGGTTAATTAATTAGTGTAACACGACTACCAAGAGCAGTTGCAATTGGAGAATGAATATTCATTGCTTTTTAATATATATATTTATAAGTACACGATCGAATAACACAAGATTAATTGGAGAATGAATATTCATTACTTTTTAATATATATATAGAGAGAGAGAGAGAGATGGACTACGGTACATTGCAATGTATAGACATTTTTGTACATTAGACTATAAATCACCGGATCAAAGTCTAAACAGTCGATTCAAACCGTTCAACTTGATCTCCATATTAATATGTGTTTGGAGACCAAATTTTACATTTTTTGAAAATTGTTTACTATTTTTTTAGATTTATTGAAAATCGCTGTTTTTTTATGGTCCAGATTTGTCTGAAAAACAACGATTTCAATAAATCTAAAAAAATAGTAAAAAATTTCCAAAAAATGTAAAATTTAGTTTCCAAACACATATTAATATAAGAATAAATTGAACTATTTGAATCGGCTGTTTGACTTTGAATCCGATGATTTATAGTCAAATATACAAGAGGGCTTATACATTGCAATGTACTGTATCCCATCTCTATATATATTTATAATCACCCGATCAGGTAACAGGTACAGAATATGCTTTACTCGTACTCTTACTCATTCAGATAATGAAAAAAAAATTTTACATGTATCCGATAAGTTTACTAAAAAAAATCTTACCCATACTCGTCTTATCGAATACGGTACAGGTTCGGTAAACAGATAAAAGGGTGTCATTAACACCCCTAGACCAGGAGCGGAGCCAGACTTTCAAACTATGGGGATCAAGCATATAATATTTGTATACTTTGAATGGGGTCAATTTGATAGTTCTATAGTATTATGTACTAATTTATACATAAACTTATCAATAAATACAATTTTTTTGAAATAAATGAAGTCAATTGACCTCATTTAGACCTATGACCACATTCTTTTTTTTTTTTTGTTTTCAACTTTTTTTTTTCTATTTTTGATGTTAGGATTCTACAGTCTATACATAGCAAAACACACACTCGTTATCCATTGAATCATAAAAAGAGAGCGTGTGAATATTTTCTAAAATCTGGCAACACTATTTAGATATCACATACGGTACTTTCGGGATTTTCTTATCCAGTTCTGTTTTTAGTAGGCAAACTTATTCTGGCAAATACAACAGCATGCTAAATTTTCATATCATATCTTTTTTACTAGATTAAGCAGCTTGCTAGCACATGCAGAGATAAGAAATAAAAAAAAAAGATTGTTAAAGGAAAAAAGCACTAAGGTTTTATATTCTCTTTTTAGTCAAAAGTACAAGTGTCTAGTAATCATTTGTTTTAAAATGTAAAGTTTTGTTGTTCAATTTTAGACCGTTTGATTTATTTATCAGACAGTTTACATTAATTTTCTTTAAATGTAAGTGATAAGATAACATTAAAATTCCAAATCAGCAAGAAATTTAGAATAGTCGTTGGTTCAAATTAGAATGAATTTTTCTTTTTTTTTCCCATTTTTTAGTTGGTTTGTTGTCATCTCTCTCGACTTCATTACATTTATGTCATCTGCATGCCTTTGACATATATTTAAAGACCTACAGCTCTCTTTCCCGTGCCACAACCCCACTTCTCTCTCTCCCCCTTCTTTCTCTCTCTATCATAGCCATGCTCTGCTTTGTTCTTACTTCTTACACCTCTTGCAAGTTTGCAACTAAAAATTGCTCTTCATAAAAACATAGTGCGTTTCTCTCCTTGCATTACCTCTCTAGCTAATTAACTATATACATTGATCATGACTTCTTCTCCTACAAACACACCGACGTTGCCAACATGGCAAGCGGGACCCATAATCGTTGGAGCGGGTCCCTCTGGTCTGGCTGTGGCCGCATGCCTCTCCAGTCTAGGCATTCCTTCAACTCTACTGGAGAGAAACACATGCATTGTCTCTCTGTGGCAACAATGCACCTATGACAGGCTCAAACTTCATCTCCCAAAGAGATTTTGTGAGCTTCCACTAATGGGGTTCCCTAAAGACTTCCCAAAATACCCCTCAAAGGATCAGTTCATCTCTTACATGGAGCAATACACTAACAAGTTTGACATTAAGCCTCGCTTCTCTACCGAGGTGGTACAAGTGCATTATGATGAAGGTATCAAAGGTTGGCGTGTTTGCTTGAAAAATGGAGAGGAGATGGCGAGCAAATGGTTGATCGTGGCGACAGGAGAAAATGCTGACCCGATGTTACCAGAGATTAATGGATTGGACAGGTTCGAAGGATGTGTGATTCACACGTGCGGTTACAGGTCGGGTATGGAGTTCGAAGGGAAGAAGGTGCTTGTGATCGGATGTGGAAACTCTGGCATGGAGGTGAGCTTGGATTTGTGCCGTTATAATGCGAGGCCATCAATGGTGGTTCGAAATGCGGTAAGATGGAATTTTTTTTTGTAAATAATTGTATTCATTTTGATAATGCCGTTATAGTATTGAAGTTATTATTTGGCTATGTTTTTATTTGAATTTGAATTAGTACAGTTATGAGGAGTGTTGTGCAAAATTGCAAATGATTCTGGATAGTTTCTCCTATTTTGAGAGAATAGAGAATTGAAGAGCTTAGATTATGTTTTTAAAATATATCTTGTTGGTTGACATGCAAATATAGAAAAATAGTGGGCCTAATTTGGAATAAAGGTGTACATGTACTTTCTACACTCTGTTCTTCTTTACTTCCTCACTAAAAATATAGTAAAATGCAATTAATTAGCTGCTAATATATTTAACATATTGTTAATTTTTGTGAACTAATAGGTGCATATATTACCAAGAGAGATATTTGGCTTCTCAACATTTGGAGTAGCTATGGCTCTGCTTAAACGGATGTCGGTTAAATTAGTCGATATATTTCTTCTCACCATGACAAGCTTCATTCTAGGTGACACTGACAGGTGGGGCCTACGACGCCCCAAGATCGGGCCGCTTGAGCTCAAAAACCTCACCGGGAAAACCCCGGTGCTCGATTGTGGCACTCTTGCCCAAATCAAATCAGGCAGGATTAAGGTACTTAATCTATCTTTTTAATTATACAATGTTATTATGCTGTAAATATTGACATGCACAGGAAGGTACACACAATGAAATTCACAAAAGAACAGAGGTAGAATGCAAAATGAAATCTGCATATCGTCATTATCCAATGATGTGATGTGCTTGAAAATCTTTGCTTTGGGATCTTTTGTCCCTAAAAGAGTAAGTTTAGGTGGTGTCACAATGCCCAAAACATAGACCCATTACCCCATTTACTACCTCCCCCATTCTTTCATTTTTTCTGAATTAAAATGAAAATGGGCTTAATGATTTGATGTGAACAGGTGGTGGGAGGGGTGAAAGAGATAACAAAGAATGGAGCAAAATTTATGGATGGAAGTGAAGAGAGGTTCGACTCTGTTATACTTGCAACTGGATACAAAAGCAATGTGCCTTCTTGGCTCAAGGTAAACAAACTAAAACCACTTATCTAGGAAACAGAGTAGGTCCGATGGGTATCCGATCTATTTTTGAGTCCAATGAGCTCCAACACCGTCTGATCAGCATTAAGATCTACGAGTACGGAAATTAAAGTATACATGCACTGATTCTAAAGCGGAGCGCACGTCTCTTAATGCATATCAGACGGTGATGGAGCCCATCTCTCTCTCACTTCTGACCTCTCTGTCTCTGCCTTGCTTCTCTTTTTGTATTTATTTATGATCATCATGCATCACAAAACAATGATATGATCTCTCTGTGACAATCTGTGGTGCTGTATATATATCAGTGCATCATTACTTTTCTCTGTTTTAAGATTTATTAAATTTTTATGTATACAGTACCTGAGTTCATAAACCTTTTCAAACTATGTTTTTGTATACTTCCACTTGAAGTACTATAACTGTGTATCCTATATTTAATGTAACATGATATATACTAAATCTGTGCAATAATTTGAGGATCTTAACTACTGTTACTGTTTGACCTATAGCTTAACACCTGGACCTATGTTTTTATAGGATGATATTAAAGACCTCAGAATCTTTCCAATGAGTTCAGATTTCTTATTGACTGTTGTCAGACATAAAAAATCCCTCCTTTGAATATATATGAAACCAATTTTCTATAATAGGACCTATATTTTAGAAATTTGGTAAAATATTAATGTTTTGTTCTTACTATAAATTTTTGTCAAGAGGTCCTTTTGGACTCAAAACTAGTTTTCCAGGGTCATATTGTAAATTTCCACAGAGAGATAGAGAGAGAAATATATATTGGAAATTAGGAAGCCTATGATAGAATAATAAATGAAGCTATATATTTGTGGGAATATGTTTGATGCTACAGAGTGGTGAAAGAGCAGAGATCATTTTCTCCTAACAAGACAATATGTCTGCCTCTTATACCTCATTTTTTTTTTTCTGTACATTTTAAACAATAATTAATTAAATTATAATTTTCATAAAATTTATCCATATTTGTATTTTCTAAAAAAATATTCATTGGTTTTATTTATGATTAATTTTAGGATGGCGGGGGCCTATTTGCGAAGGACGGAATGCCGAAAACACCATTTCCAAATGGATGGAGAGGCGAACAAGGTCTTTATAGCGTCGGCTTTACAAGGCGAGGTCTTCTCGGTACATCCATGGATGCCATGAAGATATCCAAAGACATTCATCTCCAATGGAGTCTGATAAACCCTAATTAACAACAGTACCTGATGATCATCATCTACTAATTTTAGAATTTAATTAGTTTTTTAAGTCAGTTTAAAAGAGTTTGACCAAGTAACTTACTTCTTCTCTGTGTAAATCACCCAATTTTGCATGCTTGGCATCCTCTATAGTTTAATCTTTTCCTTAAATCTATTTACAGTTTGAGTTTATTATAATCGAATTTAATTAACTATTTTAAATTCTGATGTATATCTCTGAAGTATAGAAATGAAAAAGCAGATATTTGAAATTCCTTTTGTGTCTGAATGGCGCCATTAATTAAACAGTGTCCTTTTATTTTTTTGATGACAAGTATTTAATTTAGCAGCATTGAAATTTATTTGAGTGCATGCTTGGCTCTCTGGCCAAGGAATATATGGCTCTCTGGCCAAGGAATATATGAACGGTCAAATGTGATTTTTCTTAGGCCTTCACCTTCTCTCTTATATTTAATGCTTGGCATGAATAAAATATTAACTTCACACGGCCAGCCTCTGTTTTAAATGACCTGCTCTTAAATTTAAACATTACTACAGAAAAGTTGTTGATTTAAAGTTTCCAACTGTAAAAATGTTTATAAAATTAAGTCAATTGGGCTGGATTACGACTTATATTTTCAACCAATTTTCTATTTTACTTCAATTGAAAGCATATATATGAGTTGGCTACGGTGTTACATGTAGCATAGAGAGCCTCCGTGCTACGGCTCAATATTTGAGTTTTCAAAATTCTAACGATCGATCCGAACCGTTTAACATGATCTCCATATGAATATGTACTTGCAAACCAAATTTTACATTTTTTTAGAATTTTTTTACTATTTTTTTAGATAGGTACGTAGAAAATCACTTGATTTGAATTGTAAAGAATTTTCAGATCAAGTGATTTTCTACCTATCTAAAAAAATAGTAAAAAAATTCTAAAAATATAAAATTTTGTTTGCAAGTACATATTCATATGAAGATCATGTTGAATGGTTCGGATCGACTGTTAGAATTTTGAAAACTCAAATATTGAGCCGTTGCACGGAGGCCCTCTACGCTACATGTAGCATATTAGCCAGATTCTATATATCTATATATATATCTATATATATATATATATATATATATATATATATATATATATATATATTTTAAATCATTCATTTAAATTGTGACTACTTGTACTGTGATATGAACCAATTCTTTGTATCACTATAAAAATAGAAAATTTTCTACTTATTCATGTAAAATTTCTACTGAATTATGGTACATTTTCTTTGTTTTTTTCTTCCAAATTTCGATCGAGTACATACCAATAATGTGTTTAATTAGAAGGGTGTATGATATGATATTGTAGTATTGAAAGATCATACAAGTAATTTGAGGTTTAATTAAAAGGGTGTATATATTACGCAAAAGAAAAAAATATAGTCAAATTATTAATGTTAGTGACTTCATCGCAAGACTCAAAGACAACCAAAATTATTAAATAAATATATAGCAATCAAATTCCTCATTTTTTCATCCCAACTTATATAAGAGAAGTTTTATTTAACATTTTACTAGGATGATAATTAAGTAAGGGCTGATTCAAAAAGTCTATTCATGAATTTTGGAAAATAAGATTCAGTTCAAGCAATTTTCGTTGGGATAAAAAATAGCGAATCAAATTTAAATCCATTAACTAATTGGGTACTCGTAAAAAAAAAAATTAACTTATACTTTGTAATACTTTGACTTATAATTTATGATTCTTCAACTTATAATTCTAATTACCAATCATAATTCAAGAAATTTATTTTAATTTTAATCCTCAATTCAATCTGAATTACAAATCAATTAGAAATTCAGATGGGGCAAAAAAAATTTCAGGAGAGGGGGGGGGGGGGGGGAAAGTTGATCGAAATCGATAGATCTTCGTTAAAACTCAAAATCCAAGAGAAAAATTGCCCCTCCTGATCTCACATGGGTCCGCCCCTGATTACCATTCCTGGTGAATAATGTTGTCTATCCCTGTTGAAACCTGATATTTTTTAAAATAAATCTGTTGTTATTCGAAAGGATAACATAACCTATTATTCCAACCGTTGAAATTTGCACATGAAAAAAAATTCGTTGAGATTTGCGCATGAAAAAATTTAAATCTTGCTAGGTACATCCCATATTTATTTTTCTTTTCCACTACAACCCACCTTGTACCTCTATATTTTGTCTACCTTTTGAGCAAATTTGTGAGTACATCCAACAGGAGTCAACATGACAGAAAGGCTGTGTGGTGAGGTTGCCAGATTGGTTGAGGTCAGGTAAAGTTAATTAGAATTGACAAGAATATACACATGCAAGTGCAACACACAAGGGCCAAGGCTAAGACTGAGGAATCTGATATCATATGATATATCATTAAATGTTAGACAGAGAGCAAACAGGATTGACATTGTATTATCATAAATTCAAGGGAGGGAGCCTGCAATCTGCTAATATAAACATGACATGAAATGGTCTCAGAATTCATATATCATCAGTAGTTCAGTACTCTGTCTCTGTCTCTCTCTCTCTCTCTCTCTCATCTCTCACACAGTGTTTGCTTTGGGGAGAGGTGCAACACACAACACACAACAGTGCGTGATTTAGTAGCTAGACAATGATGGGACTCTGCCATCAAATTTATTGTGTCCGTATCCATCAGGGACCGAGCAATTCATGACACCTCCTTCCTATGCAACAAGTCACAAGTCACCCACACACATATAAATATATATGTCACCATGCATCTTTTTATACGGCCACGATCGATGCATGTATGGTAGTTATATATTTTACCGGTTTTTCTAAAAAGCTGATTGTTGCATGCAACCAAGAAATATATATATATATATATATATATATATATATATATATATATATATATAGGGTCCGGCAAATTTGCTGCTGGCAGCATTTCGGCCAGTTGCTGCCGGCAGCAAATCTGCCATTCTGATGTTCAAACAACCGATCCGAACCGTTCAACGTGTTCTAAATATTAAAATGTGCTTGGAGACCAAATTTTACATTTTTTGGAATTTTTTTACTATTTATTAAGCCACTTTGAAAATTCCAGATCCGGGTGAACAGTAAAAACAGTGCAACAAAATTCTGGACCATATGATATGGAATTTTCAAAGTGGCTTAATAAATAGTAAAAAATTCCAAAAAATGTAAAATTTGGTCTCCAAGCACATTTCAATATTTAGAACTCGTTGAACGGTTCAGATCGGTTGTTTGAACATTAGGATGACAGATTTGCTGCCGGCAGTAGCTGGCCGAAATGCTGCCAGCAGCAAATTAGCCGGACCCTATATATATATATATATATATATATATATATATATGAGGAGGGATCAAGTTACAACAAATTTGAGTTACAACAAAGTTACAACAACCATTTTCTTCATTTTCAAAGTCCAAATGTCGATCCAAACCGTTCAACATGATCTCCACAATAAAAAGTGCTTGCAGATCAAATTTTACATTTTTTGAATTTTTTTACTATTTATTAAGGATTTTACAAAAAATAGTCATATTCAGACATTGAATTTTGTACCCATCTTAATAAATAGTAAAAAAATTCAAAAAAAATGTAAAATTTGATCTGCAAGCACATTTTATTTAGATAATCATGTTGAACGGTTTGGATCGACGATTTGGACTTTGAAAATGAAAAAAATGGATGTTGTAACTTTGTTGTAACTCAAATTTGTTGTAACTTGATCCCTCCTCTATATATATATATGGTTTGTACATTTCTCTCTGTTTTTTTTTTTGTACTAGGTTAATAATATATGTAACATCAACGTCCGAAATTCAAATAGTACCTGTAGGTACTAGGATTAATAATTTTTATATTCAATCAATTCTTATGTTTATAAACATGCGGAGTCTAATTTCTCAAGAGCAATTAAAAAGATAATGTTATAATTATTTTGCTTTAGAATGATTTTGTAATTGTTTTTTTTTTCAATCTAATTTATATTTTATTGCAAGCATAAACTTTTTGCAATCTATTTTATAATTTCATTGCAAGCAAAATAAATATTCTCTTAATTTTTTTGGAATTGAGAAAGACTAGAAAATTTAGGAAAATAGAGAAGAAAAAAAATGCTAATAGGAGGCAGCAAGATAAAAAAAAAACCAACCATTTATATATCACAGACGAAATCATGACTTTTTATTACAGCAAAATTTACAATTAGACATAAGTTTACAAATGTTTTTTTTATTACAAGCATAATTTTATAATTTTATATTTAACTTTGGAATGATTTTACAAAAAAAAATATATAATTTTATAATTATTTTAATCTGAGGCGGAGTGACAGATGTGCTCCGCCTCTCCATCTAAAATATATTAAATATAATTAACTATTTAACTAGGTGTTTTATTATAAAGATAGATATTGAAGATTGCTAGAGTGTGAAAAAAATATATAACTAATATTCAATGTAGATGGAGAAATTTTAAATACAAGAAAAAGTGAATATTCTTTTAGGAGTATGGTTAAAATGCACCATTGGTTTTGTGCGCTTTAATCATGTTTCACGTCTTTTTTTCGTTTTTAAAGTTCGAACAATCGATCCGAACCGCTCAATATGATCTTCATATTAAAATGTGCTTGGAGACAAAATTTTATATTTTTTGAAATTTTTTTACTATTTTTTTAGATAGGTACAAAATCACTGTTTTGGATGGTCCAAAATCTTCTGAAAACAATGATTTTGTACCTATCTAAAAAATTAGTAAAAAAATTTCAAAAAATATAAAATTTGGTCTCCTAGCACATTTTAATACAAAGATCATAGTGGACGGTTCAGATCGATTGTTCGAACTTTGAAAACAGAGAAAGTCGTGGAGCATGATTGGAGCACAAAACCAACGGTGCATTTTAACCCTACTCTTCTTTTAGTACATATGGCAATAAGATATTTTTTTTATGTTTATTCAATTATATTATAATGACCTAATTTTAGTACATAAAAACGTCTAGCTTTTGAAAAATCTGAATATTAATTTGAATAATCATGTTGCCGAGGACAATTTTTTATCTATAGAAAAATTATTAAATTCAATGGTACGGAAATAGAAATAGTGCATTGTTTTCAATAAATATAAAAAGATCGGATTCATTGAGTTCAATCTAATATTATGGATATGACTCAATGGTTCCTATCGAATTCTAACATGTTTAAATGTGACAACCGCTTTACTTTTCTATCGATTTTTTTTAATCAGACTTAATGTAGCTACCACATTTGATCTATAATATTAGATCGGATTCAATAAATCCGGTCTTTAAATATTTATTGAAAATGAGATTTTTTTTTATTTCCGTACAATTGAATTTAATTTAGTAATTTCTATAGATAAAAAATTTCTGTTGCCGACCAATGTGGCTGTATTGAAAATGTATAAGAATTGGTATAAAATATAAATATAAATATATCGGCGTCACACTCGGACATTTTTTGGAGTTTGGAAAGGAGACGTACATCATGCTGCTCTTGTGCCAGAGAAGACATCAGCATATATATACATACATACATGAAAGCCAGAGAACACGTACGCTGACACGTGGGACCTGGAATCAGGTTACCACGTGTCACTTGGTTTAGTGGGGCGCTGCGGAAAAGTTGGTACCGTATTCTGGTGTTGCGTGTTTCTTGTTATTACTTGGCTTTTAACTTTTTGCATGCACACAAAGACGCAGAGAGTGACGTAGATTAAGAGAGAGAAGATTCTGTCCAATCCATTTCCAATCATTTACACCTTGTTTTGTTTGGATGGAGAGTAGAGGAAGAGAGGGAATGGAAAGAAAACAAAAATTTGACTTAGAATTGTATTTGATTGATAAAATTATGTCGGAGGTGAAGGATACATGAAGTAAAAGATTTAATTTTGTATAATTATAATCAATATAATTGATTTTTTGTTTGATTTGGAGTGTAACTGATGGAAATAAATTTTGTTGTAAATATTTTCAGAAAGATAACACAAATATCCAACTCTATATCTTACTTATATAATTACCAATCAAGTTCCTTTGTCACAAATCTACTACAACTATTTAATTTTTCATTAACCTTCTAAATTTTAATTTACCAAACAAGAAATAAGACGAAAAAAAATTAAATTTATTTTCCTCATTAATCATCCAAACACGAAAAATTAAATATATTAATTTTCCTTTCTATTCCATTCATTTTTATCCTTCACCTCTCTTCCCTTCCTCTACACCTCATCCAAACAAGGTGTTAGAGGAATGGGTCGCTGCTGATAACTCCACGCGTTTGAGCGTCGCACCTCATGATCACGGATTTAAGTACCGTAGGCCCACCTACAAAATGTTTGCATGTATTCTTGTATAATTTGTATAATAAAACATCTTCACAAAGCCCAGAAATTAAGGTAGGCCCAGGTAAAGAGGCCCAGGAAACAACAAGCCTATAATCCTATATAGAATTTATCTCTAAGCAATTCTATACATACCTTGAATAAGTCAAAGGATACTACTAAACACCAAGCTATCTATCTCCAAAAGTGTACACAAAACAATACAATCCTATAAATCTCCAATAACCATAAACTGAGTAGATTATGGTCTCGCTTGGCTTCAGATTTGTCTTTTCTCTGAAATGGATGAAAATAAACAACAAAAAGTTAAACAGCATAAAAAAGGAAATTAATCTCGTTACCAATAATAATAATAATAATAATAATAAAAAATTGATCTTAAGTGTAGAGAAAGAATCATACTTGAAATCTAAAAAGAATCTTTCTCAGACTGAAACTTTAAACATGCTCAAATATTAAATTAATGTCTTATCAAGCCATCATAATTTTGTTAAGTTCTTGCTAATAATGATAATTTATGCACTGATCGGCAAAATGTGAAATCGAGAAAATTTAAATAAAGATCATAAATTTAAAATTCATATGAACTTGGGCTTTCCTATTGAGCCTGGACGGCCTAATTACACGGAAAGAATATGTTTTCCTATTGGGCCTGACGGCCTAATCTACATGTTTTATTGATTGCGGAAGAAATGATCCGAAATGGAGGGACAGTCCGCCAGGTTAGAGCCGTCGGATCCCCACTAAGACTGTGTGATCATATATGCACGAAGTTTAATGCATATCGGACGGTAAAAGTTGGGCAGAGAACAGCTATTGCGTTTTCAATTTTTCTGGCAGCCATTTTTTTCAAAATGAGTTGTTGTAATAGTGAGTAAAGACTTTTCTTACTAGTATATCTTTTAGTGGAAACTTCTCCACTTAACATAAAACAACAAGCATTGCAAAAAAAAAAAAAAACAACAACAACAAATGGGAATCCCCAAAATCGACTTCTCCGGTCTGAACTCTTCAGATCCCTCCACAGAGAAATGGACCACGGTGCGGCCACAGGTGATGCACGCCCTCTCCAATGCTGGGTGCTTCGAGGCCGTCTTCCCTCCTTGCCCGCCGCTGTATGGTGACACCGTCAAGGAGCTGTTCGCGCTTCCACTGGAGAGGAAGAAGCGCAACTATTACGGGCCGGAGTATCCTTTCCATGGTTACTTGGGCGGGTTGCCCGGCCTCGATGGCTTCGAGACCCTTGCCATCCGGGATGCGCCGCGGCCCGAAGCCGTGCGGGAATTTGCTGAACAACTCTGGCCTGGTGGTAACCCAAGTTTCTGGTAACCCAGATTTGTATTTCTTATATTAGTAATTGTATTAGTTTGCCTTTTGCTTGGTCACAAAATGATACTAATTGCACCATCAGACATTAGTTTGTTCCTATACTTTGTCTAGTGGATTATCTTGGTTTCTTGAGAGAAGTTCAAGGACTAACTTATTAATTTTCTGAAAGTTCCTGAATTGATTTGGTGTAAAAACAAAGTTAAGGAATCAAGTCCGTTCTTTTTCCAAAGTTTAACAACCTATTTGGGTAATTTTTAAATACCAGGACCAATTTGGAACAAATGAGAGTCCACGACCCATCTAATCTTTTTTTATTTCTTTTGGAAACTTGAAGACCAAAAGCTGAATCTTCTCAATTATATTTTCTTTTCCGAGATCATGTCATTTTTGTCTTGAATAAGCTTTAATTTATGCTTAGTAGCGCAGTTACAATCTGGGATAACAGCAACCCAAAAAAGAAACTTTAAGGGAATGAAAGGGTTTCAGTGCTAGATTTGTTTAAGAGATTGGCTAGACAACTTTTTTTAATTTCCAATTTTTTTTTTTTTTTCATTTTCTAGGGTTGTTACTTAATATATTGTGCAGTTTACACTTGCTCATTTTTCTTGTGCAGTGATGTTGTGCACCCAGTTGCAAAGCACCTTTATGAACTGGAGAGGATAGTACGAAGGATGATACTGGAGAGCCTAGGTGTGGCAAAATACTATGAATCTCTGAACGAGTCCATGTGGTACTTGTTTCGATTTTCAGAGTATCAACCGCCTTCAAAAGAGGAAAAGGAGAAGAAGATTGACAAGAAGCTGGGGTACTATTCTCATCAGGATACAAATACACTAAGCATAATTAAGCAGATCCAAACAGATGGCCTTGAGTTGAAAACAAGGGATGGGGATTGGATTGAAGCAACTCCTTCACCTGACTCTTTTATTGTCATGGCTGGAAATTCTTTTCGGGTACTTTTTTTTTTATTGGGTTATCTGATTTATTTATTTGTTTTGTTAGGTTGCCTTACATAAATGCTGTGGAGTTAAATTCTGCTTATCAGTATTTATCCCAGAAATCTTATACACTAATGAACTCTAGAACACTTAAAAGAATAATATCAACTTATTTTGATAAAATATGTAGGCTTGGACAAATGGCAATGTTCATGCGCCTTTCCATCGCATATTGGTTGGTGGAGAAGTGACGAGATATTCCTCCATCCTCTTCTCAGTTCCGTCAGAGAATGATTTGCTCAAGGCACCTAAAGAACTAGTTGATGAAAACCATCCACCCCATTTTATACCATTCAGTTACAACGAGTTCTGTCGGTTCTGTGCATCAGAGAAGGGTGCCAAGGCAGATGATATGCTTGAGGCTTTCTGTGCGGATTCTAAGGCCTGAGCAGTGAACTAGTTACAATATGAAAGATTTTGTTTCTACAGCCACTTATTAATAATTTTTCACTTTTTGGTGAATTTAAATTAGCACGTTTGAATCTATTATTTGTAGTGAATTACAGGTATTGAAATAAAACATATGAGATGCGTTCTGTTAATGCTTTTAAATTGCTAGCATGGTTGGAACAATGCTGTCTTTTAATTCTCTTTTTAAAATGCTTTTTACCGGGAAAAATTGGTGATGATAAGCATGGTCAGACCAACTATTTTAGTAGTCTCAATCGAAATGCCAGTAGGAATATTGTTTAACTTCAAATTTTTAATCTCTATGGCAGAGAAGCGCCTATATTGATATCCTGATTCAAGTTAAACTATGGTTAGTCTCGCATTTTTTGTTTCTAGGACCAATAATGACTACATACAAAATTTGAATTTGAAGATAGAAAAATTCGAGATCACTACAATTTACAAAGTGATGTAGAAAATCGCAAACTAACACAACAACTGTCATCCGTTTTCAAATAGCAGCCGAGTAATTAATAAACATTCAGAGATTAAACACACATTTCATTAGCAAGTAAAAAAGGAGCAGAGCCTGTCCAATTAGGACCTCATCATTACTGAAATCAACTACAGCTTTTATTGAAAAGAAATTATCAGAAAGCGTCCATAACAATTACCAAAAAGATACACAACAAAGCAAATAATCATTTTTCACCTAATTAACACCAACAATCATCCAGAGACCCGGAGCCCAATCATCAAAGGGGAATATTTGGCATCACATCCCCAGATCATCAATTGTCTTCTCTATATATGTATATTCACATTTCCACACTACATATCCCTCCCTGCCTTTTGAGTTTGTATTTTTTTATACAATATTTATTCTATTGTGTATGAAAGTTTTTAAATTGTGTAAGTGAATTATAAGAATATACTGGTACGCTTTTTTTTTCTTCTTTTTTCTTTTTTTGGTGAAGAACTTAAGATGTACCATATGAAGTTGGGTTTAAGGTTGGAGGAGGAGACGTTCTGAAGGGGAGAGAGTATGGCGAAAGTGGCAACGGTGACCATAGGGGCAGGCTTCTCCAGCTAAAACCATGCGGCAAAGTTCAGTCTTGTAACGCGGGTGACGTAACACGGGTCGCAGCTCAGAGATGCCATGTGCAAATTGGCAGTGTTCGCCATAAGGGCACTCCCCTGATTCCTCCCATTTGTTGCATAACTCAGTTTTAAACATCCCCTGGTTGTACACCTCCACCTCCAGAGCTGAGCTGATGTCTTCGCCAACCTCCTTGAGCACTGGCGCTTCTATTCTTTTCTCCTCTCCAGACTTGTTGCCACCCAAACCCACAAGTACCTTCTGCTGCTACAATACAACAACACTACAACCATTAGAATTATCAAAATTAGCACTAAATTGAAAATTGAAAACAAATTGTTAACTATATACGAGCAAACAGTAATATGCCAGTTGAGAGAGAATAACTAACCTTATTTTTGTTACCTTTTGAAAGGTTCAAAACTTCAAATTATAATAAGTCTTAGAAACAAACATTAACAGTACCAGCATAAAAAAAAGTGCAAAATTTCCATGCAGCAGCACATAATGCATCCCTTTACATGTTTTAGAAATTATTCAGTTAAGATGGACCAAATTTCGACTACTATTCTCTTAATTAGGTTTAAGTTGGGAGTGATTTACTATCAAACACAAAAGAAAAAAATGTAGAAGGTTTTCAATGTACCTATACCCGGTACTGCAATCCATAAGTTTGTAATATCAGAGAAAACAGAAAGGGGAAATAACAGAAAAAGTAAGATGGTGAAGCCTTAATTTTGAACTCACTGATGCAGGTATGACGGGGCTGGGACCACGAGTCAGGTCATTGAGCTGGCTTACTGGTCCTTGAGGTGCCGGCTGATTCATCTTGAGATATCCACTTGATCGAATAGATATACTCTTGGGCAGCACGGCTCGCCTCTCAGCCGCATGGCGCAACAGCTGATTCTCATTTAAAGGCTGTAACGGCAGCACACTTGTCGGGCTGGTCTCTGGCACCGCCTCTGCACCAAGACCCATACGGTTGAAGTCATTGGCCAATAAACTCACCTGCTTGTTGGAGGCCATGGCTAGACGGCTCGTCAGATCACCATTCGCCATACGAAGGCGTGCATTCTCGTGCCTCAATGTCTCTGCTTCCTCTGATGCCTCTTGGAGGTGTGACAAGCAACGCTCATACCTGATTCGTACAGAACTGTATAAGCCTTAATGCTTAGCTAATTGAAATAAACACCTATTGCGTTTTACACTAATTGCTTCCATCTTTTAAAACTCTGGTCAAATCACCCTTGATTATTGAAAAATTCTGATAACAAGGAGCTAATCTAACCGCCTTCCTATCAAGTTAATCCTAGATATCCTTATTATGAGTGAACTTACTCATCTAATTGAAAATATAATTTAAAATATACTTGTTTGCATACCTGTCAGCGATCTCCTGGTATTGGAGAGCAAGGCGAGCAAGGTAGAGGCGATTTTCTGTGGCAGCAGGATCATCGCCACCATTTGTAGATACTGGAGATGGGGAAAGCGAGAGAGAGGAAGGGGAAAAGGGGGAGGAATTGTATGAGTAGAACAGATCCCCACTGTTAGATGGGAGATGGAGAGAGGAGAGCGGTGGTTGCTCCAGATAGGGGTATGGCAGTGATTCTATGGTGGATCTGAAGGGATCACCATTGACTGAGCTGATCAACTCGTTCTGCATTGTCAAGTTTACTCTGCTCTAGCTTCTTCTCTGTTTGCTCTCTGAAAAGGATGAAACTAAAAGTTAATCAAGTTGTCGAAAAACACTTAAGAGTAACTTCTAGCATTGCGGATGTCTCAGACAACTATACTAAGTTTACAGTAAATCAAGTTCAACACAGTAACAGTTAGTTAATTCAGCTAAACTCTCATTGTAAGAAATATTTTGCGAAAATACTTAAAAAATATATTGAAAATCATGAAAAAATCATCTCTAATGACTTCAGTTTCAAGATCAGCATGTATAATGCCCAGCTATGAGCTCATTGATTGACTCGAGTTCAGAAGAAGAGGGGATAACCTTACTGAGATTGATAGTAAAATCGTTTGGTGCAAAAAAGGATTTGCCTCACAAATCAGAGCACTATAACAGGAACAGTAAATCAAACCGCAAAATCTCATTTGATTGCAAAAACAAATTGAAGGATGAACACAGCACTCCCTGATCAAGTTGTGAAACCTCAAAAACTATGAATTGAAATCTGATTAGCCTAATGAAATTCGTGATTCACTTTTCGCTCACCTTAGACAGAATGTATCAAGGCTCCGAGGAAAGAGATATTGAGAGGGAGAGAGAAAGAGCAAGATAAACTGAGAGAGAAAGAGAGGCGAGAAATGGGGAAGAAATAATGAGGGTTTTTATAGGGAGTAAGGAGGAAGCATGCTCATTTTGAAGGAGACCGCCAGTGTATTTTTCTTTGTTATTTTTTTTAATGAAGAAATTTTTTCGAAGCAAAAAACTTCTAACAGAATGTGGTCCCCGCTCGCCTACTAGGACTCGAGTTTTTCTGATCGTCTATATCCTTCTGTACAAAGCAATTATTATATTGAATAATAATTTCTTCCTAATCGATACCCGCTACACGCTTTCAACTCCCGTGTTGAAACAAATTGGCGCAGAAAGAACATTTGGTTTCCGTCAATTCAACTACAGAAATAATTCAATACGCCAGGTTCAAGTGAACCAGAGTTCAAAAGCATCAACATATCAGCTTTGGTGTACGAGAACAATTATAATCAACGAAAGATGAGAAACGAGCCCGCCAGTGCCATTTAGAGGGGCCGTTTTGCAGGGTAACGACTGTCGTGCGTTCTAAGCACCACATTCTCAGTCAGACTCGGTGGAATACGTACACCAACACTAAGCAGCTCCTATCAGATATGTGGTGTTGTAAGAACAGTTGTAGATGGTAAATACCATAAGGCCAACTTGCAAGTGCGGTTACGAACCAGGTAGGTTACGAGTCTTATGACTGATCTGCCCATGCACGAGTTTCTCAATTGTACCGCACAGTTAGTCTCAGGTGGAACCCACTCGACGGGGTAACAAAATCTAAAAGTGGTAATTAATTCTTATTTGTAGAGGCAACTCTTCCCGCTCTTTAAAATTGGTCAATTTAAGTTGACTAAAAGTCAAAAGTAATAACTAATAACCGTAATTTGTCAAAATAGAGAATATATAGCATGTCAATTGCGAGTGTGGTCACGTTACTTATAAACAAAGAGGCCCATTTGAGGATGGCCACTGGGGCCCACAAAGTCAGATTCCTTTGTAGTAAGAATGAACGAAAAAGAAAATGTATTAGTAAGGACTCGATCATTCAAATAATTCTCAGAAGTTTTGTAGAAACATATTTATATCTTGGAATTATGGAAAATCAGACCTCATTCCTTTATATTAATTTTTCCTTTCTGTCAGTTTAAAAAGAAAAAAATGGCATTTTTAATTGGACTGCAACAGCTATCAACAGTAATTAATTTGTAGATGTGGAAAATACTGCAAAGGTGTAGGTGGTAACTGGTAATTCAGCGAGAGTTTTTTTTTTTTTTGGAAATAAGGCTACGAGGCCGTTTCATATAGAAACTGATTGGTAACTTACAAAATAGAACATTCAAGAAAAGAAGAACAGGAGAACGGTTCTGAGATATTCTCTGTCACTTATTTTCTTCTTGACCACGAATGGCTGAATGGAAGAGGTGGGTTATGTCTAGGGGTGAAAACGGGTTGGATATTATCTGATTGAATCAGAATTTATATTCGAAAATTGAATACGGATATTCAATATTCGAATATCTTTGTGGATTGTGGATAGTGGTACAAATATGATTTTGAATTTTAATTATCCTTATTCGAATAGTAGATATATATTATATAGTTTAACATATATTATGAAAATATTTATATATGTATCTATAGATATTATTCGATATTCGATCCATATCTGTATGTATTGATCTGTATCCATATCCGGAAAAAAATACGGATATAATTGTACCACTATCCGATCCGTATCTGATCTGTTTTCACGCCTAGTCATGTCATCTCGGTTAATAATAAATCAAACACTTTGCAAAAAAAAAAATAATAAATCAAACATTTTTCATGCGACATATCTGACTTAAAAAAATTAAATTCTATGCACAGACGAAGGATTAAACTATTTGGTAACTGAAAGCAATTTAGACAGAAGCAATTAAATTCACAATTGATAATGACAAGCTTGATTATAATTTGAGTTTATTAATTATAAGTGAGATTGATAATTAAATGTTATCTGTCATGCCAATCATTACCAACTTGTACTAGTCTTGCTAATCCTTTGGTAGCTATGCCTTACAGTCTAACAAAAGCAACCCTTTTAAGGTTTTAAAAATGGCAATGGGTTTTCATTTATCTATTAATTTTTTAAATAATAATAATAATTAATTGAAGACCTGATTAATAAAATGACATAGGCACATAGCTTCTGAATCCAGCTATTTTGTTTGTTCATTTATTTATTCATGGAGGCTCTGAATCCCTGTTGAGGAGGTTTCAACAGAAACAGGTGCACCATTCCCCTTTTGGAGATAGCCTTGAATTTTGCTTCTTAGTCCAATTTTCAAAGTTTTTAGTATAATAGAATTTATTTGGTCTCAAATTTATGTATACAAAAATATTTTGTTCGTTTTAAATAACAAGTTTAAAAAATTAGTAACTTTTTTTCACTACAAAATCAATTATTCCTAGATAATTAATGTGGTTGTTCATATTTTCTATAACTAATTTAGTACGTTTGAAGATTTTTAACAATAACTGTTTTATTTCTAAAGATGCAGTGTATTTCTATACAATAATTTTATTTTGTAGTTATGTATTTTTATTATTTTTTTCCTTCTTCTTTCTCTACCTTCTTGTGTATATATATCTCTTGTAATTTTTCTTCAATAATTATATTAAAAAAACATTATGAATTGCTTAATATGGCGCAAGGTCTTGTCATGGAACACGTCCATCTAAGTTGAGCCAAGAAGAAAAAGTTACCTGTGAGTGGGGCCCACTTGATGGTTATGTTCCCTTGGTTTTCAAGTCTTTGAACACTCTCGGACTGCAACAAAATTTCCTTCATGCACTCGAGTCCCATGCGGCAGTAGCGGTATTACATTTGTGTAGCACATTATATATGGTTAGTATCATAACTTTTGACTTTAACTTTTGACTTTGCTGGCCATTTAATGTTTCAAACAATTGACATTATATTTTGAGTTAATTTGATGCGAAATCAACATAACAAAATAATGAATCAAATTAGTTGTAATTGATAAAATTATTTCATTCATTTTACGGTCTGTTATATTTAAAATATCACATTTCGTGCAAAAATATACGGAAAAAAATGTGATTAGAAAATTTTCAGAATAATCGATCTATATTTTATTTTTCTCAAAATATTCTTTCTTAATATGTTTATTTGATAGACATGTTTGTCGATATCAATAATGAGTGATTAGCACGAGAATTATGTAAAGAGTTATTTCCTGCTCAACTATATTATAATTTTGTAGTTTATATGATTAATTCCTTACATATTTTGTTTCATCTAAAAATGAAAAAAAGGCAAAGAAGAAAAGGAAAAGCTAAACTTTTTTTCTGGCCCATTTAGCGCCAACTCACTACACGGTTTCCTGCATTGAGGATGCCATAATAAATGATAACATGGTTTGAATCCCCTAATACTTCTAAAGCAGATGGTGAGATATCCATAATGTTTGCTTCTTATACAAAACTTTAACAAACTCCTCTTCTGATGCTTTCGCCTACCAATTAGGTGCCTTCTAGCTTACGAACAGGAAAGCCTTGAATCATACGAGATGGGATTACATGTACATGTCAATCAATGATTGGATGAGGTTGCTGTTGTGTGTTTGGAAACTACAAGATATGCATGGAGAGGCATATTACGAGATGACCCTTAAACAAATTTTTAGGTGCCTTAATTTGTTTAGGAGATGCCATCAGTTTTGTTACGAGATGTTGCGCTTAAACAAATAAGTTTCGATTACGATGTGGCGAGGAACATAATTTTGGTGCATTACGACTTTACGACATAGACTTGACCGATCGATGCTGATTTGTGCATGCATCCATATAATTAAGGTGCACATATTATATAATCAGGAAGAGAGCAGCTTGGATCCGATGGGTTTCGGGACTGTCTGATCTGCTTTAAGATTCATGTGCACGAATTTTAAAACAGACGCGAAAGTTGCAAGCGTGAATCTTAAAGCAGATTAAACGGTCATCGAACCCATCGAATTCACTTTGAGTCCGATGGGCATCGGACCCAAATTGACCTCAATCAGGAACGGATCTATTGTACTTCCTGAAATTTCAGAAATACTTAAAAAGAATATGATTTTGTGCTTTTGCTCCCACTTTGAAAAAGAAAAATTAATACCTCGTCCTGAACTCTAATTTTATAATTGTAGATTGAATTTAGGTTTTCAAACCCTAATTGATTATTAGATTGAATTTGTGATTTATAGATTGAATTTTTAGTTCTTAGAACTCTAATGGGTTTGAACTCAATATGTAATTTAAATCCGATTCGATAATTTCTTGCCATACTCTGATGAAAATCATACATCCGCTCCTGTTTGTCTATTGTTAACATAAATTTAAAATATTTTGAGGGAGACTACTATAATATGTACTACTGTACATCGTACTACGGATCAAGTTTTTTGTTTTTAAAGTTCACATAGTTAATCTGAACTGTTCAATATGATTCTCATATAAAATAATATTAGAGACTAAACTTTACATTTTTTTAAATTTCTTAGAATTCTTTTAGTTTGGTAAAAAATTACTACTTTTGAATGATCAAGAAATTTTAAATCAAGTGATTTTCTTCCTATCTCAAAAAATAGTAAAAATATTTAAAAAATGTAAAATTTGATCTAAAAATACATTATCGTATGGAGATCATGTGAACGGTTCAGATCAAATATTTGTACTTCGTAAATAAAGATATTGATTCATAATACGGACCAATATATGTTATGTATAATACCGTACCCTGATTCAATCTTTTTTATATTTTCAAAATTTTACTTAGTAAGACAAAAATGCACTACAACAGTCCATTTGTTTTTCAAGTGTATACCTTTTTACGTACAAACATTATACTAATATATAGATTAGGCAATTTTTCACAGAGGAGAGATCCGATTACCACGTTTTTTTTACTATTTATTAAGATAGGTACAAAATTCAATGGTCTGAATTTGACTAGTTTTTGTAAAATACTTAATAAATAGTAAAAAAAATTCAAAAAAATGTAAAATTTGATCTGCAAGCACATTTTATTGTGGAGATCACGTTGAACGGTTTCAATCGACAATTTGGACTTTGAAAATGTAGAAAATAGTTGTAGTAACAAAAAACGTGGTAATCGGATCCCTCCTCTTTTTCATATACAGCTATAGTCTATAGCAGGAAGGCCCAACAAGGTAGATAATATCATAATAATTACCAAAAAGAAAAAAAAAAGATAATATCCTAATATGCATCAACAGTTCCACTTCAACACTATGCGGCTAATATTTTTATTATTCTGTTTTCCTGGGAGTAGGTTGTAATTTTTAGGCATGAATCATAGGGTTGTCTCAAAGGGCCCAAAAAAAATCTCAAAATAGGCCCAAATGGCCTTCAAACTAATAATAAAAAAAAAAAAAAAGACTTTTTCTGTGCACTGGACGGTACTGTAAAAGATTCCTTTTAAAATTAGCTATTTACGGTTGAGATTAACTCTCAGTCGGTTTGGGATTCGGGCTGACGGAGGGGGCAGTATTATTGGGCTTTGAGATTCGTGCCAAGTTAAAAAGAACAGTCCAGATCAAGTAATTGTAAAAGATTCCCTATTACGGTACCGTCGGTGATATGAATTCAAAGTTATGTGCCCATCGCCCATGGGATTGGATCCGTATCCTCCCAGGTACCTGACTCAAGCAAATTGAAACGGACGGTCCAGATTAATTTTATCTACGCCAAACTCAATCCGGTATCTATGGAGATTGTAGGGAACCTGTTTTGAGATTCGTGCCATGTTAAAAGAACCGTCCGATCATAATTTGCTTGAATCAGGTAACCTGAGGTGATGTGAATTCTCGCCCATGCGCTTGAATACGTATCCCCCTCAGGTACGTGAGGGTGCAATTGGAAATGAACAATCTAAATTTAATCTCGGCCGAGCTAAAATAATTCAGTCATTGTAGATATAGGAGTCTGTTTTAAAATTCGTGGCAGAATTAAAAATATTTCCATTCTTAGTGAACTAGGGATGTAAACGGAGCGGATAATGCTAATATTAAATCCATATCCACATTTCGATGAGCTGATACGGATAGTAAACGGTTTTAAACGGATGCCAAAATTCAAAATCAAATTCATCTTAAATGAATACGAATACGGAGCGGATAATCCACTAATACAGATACAAAATAAATATTTGTCGGATAATCGAGTCATATGAATATTAAGATACAAATACTAATTAAGAAAATTAATAAAAACCAATCAGAAAATAGAAAAAATAAATAAAATGGAGGTGTTCTTAAAAATATGGAAATGGAGAAGAGTATAAACAAGAGGAAAAGGTTGGAACAAATTTCAAAGGCATGTCGCTGCCAGCTAGCCAAGCTTTATGCGCTTCAAAGCTGCTTGTCACTGCCTGTCCGAATTGGTTCTATTTTTTAATCCCACTCTAAATGGAGAGAAGAAAAGAAACAGTATATAATGCGCTTCCGCTTAGAATTTGTAAGTAGCGGTTTGAGGGGGATCCGTTAAGATTTCGTCCGGATATGTTCGGATATATTCTTTCTTATTCAGTATATCAGGATCGATATTCGGATTCGGACCGGATAAAACGGATGCGTTTACACCTAAGGGTAACCCTACTACAACTTCAAAAAGTAGCAAACTCGCAATCTCTAACTGAAATTTTATTTCATGGAAATTTAAGTTGGAAGGCTTAAATCCCACCTTTAAATGAAAAGAAAAGTGTGATATGATAATGTCAAAGTAACATATTAAATGTAATATGCTTATAATAAATGATTTTTTTTTTTTTACTCATCTATCTTCACTATTTAAATAACCGGTTAATTATGTTAAAATAGCTGATTTATTTACCGGTAGTTAAGTCATATGAATTAGTTTTTGCCTGCTTAGGAAAGGTCGTAGGAAATAAAAAGTTAAGCAGAGAAAAAAAAAGTATTTAGAGTTCATGAAATTTATTTTGAAAAAAAATATGCATGGGATAAATAGCAGGTGGATAATAAATATTTTTTTTCACAAATAAAATTTTGTAAAGGAAAACACCTCTCCAAGCACTTTACAGTTCGAGTCCAACTTCTGACGTTGAAGTACTGGTGCAGAGAAACAAAGAAAGGACCCAAAGTTTAGGATGTTTGTGACTCGTTACACGGATAATAATACGCACTCGCAACAGAGATCCCTCACCAAGAGTTATCATCCTTGTTCAAATTTCCCTGGAAAAAATAACGGTCAACACAATGAGAAGTGGGACCAGTTCCTATGAGTTCTTCAGTTGGTTTACACGGTAGAAGTCATTACACTTTACTTGTTTGGGATTGTGTTCTCTTTGTATCTTAAGACAGTATTCTTGCATGTCAGGTGTTTGAGGAAATGCTTCTGTAAGGGTGACGATGGAGAAAACCAATTATGTCATCGACCGGATTACCACCCTACCTGTTGCTGTTCGAGCTCACATCCTCTCTCCTTCCTAAGTACTAAAGAAGCCATGGGGACAATGCACATGGACCTGTGTTACTATCTGTTGCATTATTCAATTTGTCATACATTAATCAAAAGAATGTTGTTTTAGTCCTGGCATTGCAAAAGGAACTGGTTTTTCCTAACCAAATTGAAAACTAAAGTTATGTCTATTCATTTTTCAACAAATGGCCAATGATATTCTGTTTTGCATTTAGATTTGTTTCCCAGCATCAAGAGAACTGCAGAATCTGGAGTTTGTTATATTTCCAAATTTCATTGGTTTAAAAGGGGATACAACATATTATAGATGTTTTGTTGGAATTAATGTTTCTCCACATGACTTTACTTCTGAATTAGGTTTTCTAATCGGTTCCTTATTAGAAAATTGAACTGTTGTTGCTATTTTTGTACACAGGAATTGCTCAAGAAAGAAGTTCTTAATTGCTCAATCTTCAACAACTTGAAGACATTGACAGTTATTTCTAAAGAACCGTGTATGATTTGTATTTTTTTTTTTCAAAAAATGTTTATATACATATTTGCTAGCCATTAAAGAATCATAAAAGAAACTTCATACAGATTTAAAAATAATTATACATACAGATTTGATGGGTTATTAATAAATCAAAATTGTATGCACATACATATATAAAAACTTAAACAAATATTGATCTAAATCCTTTTCCTAGTAAATATTGATCTAAACCTTTTTCCTAGTTGCTCTTCAAGGATCTTTTGCCTCTTTAATTTGCAAATAGGTTGAAGAACCTTAACGGACAAATAGAAGAAGGGTAGAGCTCAACTATTTAAGTGCTCTTGCAGAATGACATGTCATTCACTTCCTCCACGCCGATCAATTCATGATATATATATATATATGATGTGTCCTTCTCCTTTACGGGTGTAAAACAATCAAGCAATTCACATATAGAGACAATATTAATCTCATCAAGAGTTTCAGACGCCATCATGTTGAATCACCAATACTTAAATTATCATGGTGGCGGACAAAACTGATGATGAGATAAATCTCCCTACCACCGTGAGATAAGAGAGAGAAAATGAAACGGGATAAGATCATAAGAGAGAAAAGGAAGAGACAAGGGAGGGGACATGACTTAAATTGGATTGAAGGAGTAGAAGGTGGAAATGAGCGCATAGCGAGGGGGCGTCCCTTCAAGAAGTTAATTTTGAGTAGGGGTTCGTTGAGGGAGCGAGAACAAAGCTTAGACGGTTTCTAAATACAAACCCGTGTTTGGAGATTCATACTAATGATACACGGTGTTTCCCGAAAGAAACGTGTATAATGGTCCAATATCATACACGGTTTATTATTAACAAACCATGTACAAATATAGGTACTTTAGTATAAGGTTGCTTTTTAAATGACCATATGTATATGGTTGAGCTCATTTTCATTTTCGTACGAGTGCCTCCTTCCTTTACACACTGTTAATTTGAATTTTTTTCCCATCCGTGTATGATATGTCGTGTATGGTTAACTTTTTTGTAGTAGTGTCATTAATATGCTTATCCGTATAACATAGATTTCAATAAATATCCATATAGCATCTGCACAAATAAAGTCCGCCAAAGGCAATATGTACAAGAATGTATAATTGGGCTTATTTTCGTTTTCTAAAAAAAAATTATGTACAAGAAAGTGCCATTATCGTCTCAATGTGACTGGGTAAAGGGACCAGCCTTTCTTTCTTCATAACCCAGCTCGAGCTAGCTAGGTTCGATCCCTATGTCTCTCACAGGAGAAGTAATAATATTTTGGTCAATAGTATTCGATGCATGTGATATTCAAGTAATACTTATAAATAAAAGATAACACATGAAATATATATATATATATAATGAAGAAATTGAAACTCTTACAATAAATGATCAAGCCTAAGGGCATTTTACTGATAAAAAAAAAAAAAAATACAATAAATGATCGTAAAAAATCTCTCAAACTGAAGAGTTACCATCGACACACTTGATGATCTATTTAGAAGTTCATGGATCTTCAAATAAAAATGAAAGTGTCCTAACTTTTTTAACTATATAAACAGCTTATTTGAATTAAATAACTGTTTGTCTGGCATTGATCATTTAATGCTCGATCTTCTTCTACATGCGTACTATCCGAATGCACGACTTAAGAGCGCTGAAATCCATTGAGCAACTATAGGATAGCCATGTGCAATGATTTGAAGTTCAACCGCAATAGCAACTAAAATCGCAGTTACCAAGTTAATTAGATCAAGCAAATTTTCCTTTATTATGATATATGCAATAGATATGGGAAAAGATAAAGATGCTAAGAAGAAGAGGGTTTTTCCAAAAGTTATGCATGCTATCCTCGATGTCGAGTCTATGGAAAGGTTCGGCTCGCTTGCTGTCACCTCGCTCATGCAATAAATCAACATAGCACCAGACACAAACACCCGGATTATTGCGGCGGCTGTATAATTTTCATGTTTTTGTTGAATTTTCCATCCAGTTTGAATCTCCTGTTGTTTCATTGCATCCATATATTCCTTACTGGTTCCAAAATAAGATTTGTAGCAGCTTCAACACCAGGGCAACTTCAAAAAACACCTCTTCTCTTGGCACTTTATAATTAAGTACCCTAGCTATTTTCTATATAGAGTCAGATAATTAAGAGATATCCTAATATATTACCTAAGTATGGACCTCCAATCTATAATTAGTACTCTATTTTTGTATGCATAAGACAGTTCTGTTGCTTTAATTATATAATAATTTATATATATTTATAATTCCTATCGAAAATGATGTACGTAATTTTATGAAAATATGTCATTTTTTATGAGAATTTTATTTTGTTTTCTCATAATATGTCCTCGTTGCAACACACGGACACCATAATGGTATTATATTAATCTCTCAAACTTTCGCATCCTTATGCTTAATTGCTTTGGCTAATCTTTCAAAACGTATGCATATTTAAATAAATGTGCATATAATAATATACGTGCATTTTACAATAATTGAGTATTCATATTTTGTAATTAATTCATTACATAATTATCGAGTATGTATTTTAGTACTTATTCAAATAACTTCTGTAAATACATGTTGCTTAGTTTATTTTTCTTACTAAATTAAGTGCCTATATAAATTTCTAATTCTGCGTCTATAATATTAAACTATTTGTCAGATACATGCTTTACAAATGGACCATATATTAGTTAAGTACATGCGTCATGTCTATCTAGATATATATTAAATGTGGTTGACACTCTTTAGTAGAGCCTTCGTAATTACATTAATTAAGAAGAGAAGAACTTAATATTACATTATAATTTGCTCATTTAATTTCCAGCTGACTTACATATCGAAATTTGCTTCAAGGCCCTTTCTAATAAGCTTAAATGAGTGAGTCTATGGCACTATGCACGATTTAGTCCGTAATACGGATCAATATTTTCGTTTTCAAAACCCTAACTTCAATCCGAACCATTCAACATGGTCTCCCATATGAATATGTACTTGTTTACCGAATTTTATATTTTTTAGAACTTTTTTACTATTTGTTAAGGTTGGTAGAAAATCACTATTTTTGGATGGTCCAAAATTTTAGTGATTTTCTACCTATCGTAAAAAATAGTAAAAAAATTCTAAAAACATATAAAATTTGGTCCGCAAATGCATATTCATATGGAGATCATATTAAACGGTTCGAATCGACCGCCAAGATTTTGAAATTGAAAATATCGATCCGTATTACGAACCAACCCGTGATATGCGCGCATAGTGCCACAAATTCACTCAGCTTAAATTATAAACCTATAGAATCATATATTATTATACCTAGTACGTTATACTTAATTTTTTCATAAATAAATCTCTACAAAGAAAGATATCAACAACCAGTAAATAGATAAGAATGGAGCCAATGATACCTGTGATCATATTACATACTTATAAATACAATGGAAATTAAGATATCAACAATTAACCAAGAAAGATAATATATAATACACTAGTAAACGGTTGTACATGCTCATATTGGTACTAAAAGATCATACAGTCAAGGTTTAAGTTCTAAACCAGAAATTGGAATTTCAATAATTTATATAAGCTTGCTACAGTTCAATATCATACTATGATCAGAAAAAGTAAACAGAGAATTAAGACTATCACTAATTTCAGTTTTGTCCAGCCTATGAAAAACTATATCTTCAGTAGATTTAATTTATTGGTCATCAATCACTTGAGGCATCGGACCTACTCTGGTTCGATGGGTTTAATCACCATCGATTTGCTTTAAGATTCGTGCAGAATGCTTTAAACTTCGTGCGTATTTGTTTCAATTTCCGTGCGCACATATCTTAAACTGGATCGGACGGTCATCATGCTCGTTGAACCTAAAAGTAGGTCCGATGGGCATCGGACCTACTCCGTTCTCATCATCAATATAATAAATCACACCATTCAACCAAAGTAAGATAAGGGAAATACAACCACAAAGAGCAAGTAATTTTCATTCAACCAAAATAAAACCATACCATTGGCATTACACATAATTATTGGTACTGTAAAATCATAAAAACCCATAACAAAGCTATAAAAGTATAATGCCTATAAGGTAGGAATCCCTGATGCCAAAAAAAAAAAAGTAACAACAAAGACAGAGCACTAGTTCTTAGTTCTGACGAATACTAAGGTAATGAGATCAATACATGGAAAAAGATTTTCAAGAACCAAAAACCAGAACGCTTGTTCCATGGTTGAAATAACCCCAGCAGTAATTCTAGGGCTCATGGGACCACCATTGGATAACCACATCGATGGCAAATCCAAATGATGCCAACACAATGATAACTAACTGCAATTTTGCGAGAAATCCCACATTAGGGGCAGTCATAATCCGCCAAATTGTTCTGATGTTTTGGAGGAGCAAGGAGAGAAATATGACTAACCAGCTGGCCTGTCGGATTAAGTTCCCCCAGCCTTGACCAGCTGAGATTGCCGGTACTTTATGGAAGAAAACATTCGACACAATACAACCCCCACCTTGACTAGCAAGTATACGGTCATCGCCCAGCCCTAAGGATTGAAACAATCCAGTTAGTGCTGATTCTTGATTGGTCTGACTGGTACGCTGCAGCCTACTCATCTCCATGTATTCCAGACGGGCTGCCTCGAGGCGTTGCAACTCTTCTCCCAGGTGCCTTCTTAGTTGCCGGATCTCCGAGATATCAGATGGGTGGCCTCCGGTTAACTCTGCTTCTGAAGACGGAACCCACGAACTCCAGAGGTTCCCCATTTCTTAAGTTAGAGGATCGATCGAATGAGTGATGTGGTGAGAGAGAGAGGTTGAATGCGGAGGTGTTTGGAAAGGTTTCTTTAACTCAATCTTGGTTCTTGCATGTATTCTATCGAGAACAGGTTATGAGATGCAACTGAGAGATATCGCAGGGGTCGGGCTTTGCAAGTATATGATTTATATGTTTTAAAATAATAGAATAAAACAATATAAATGGGAATAAAGATTTTTTTTTTAATGTTGTAATATTAGGTAAATGATATATTCAATATATAAATTTATTACGAATTATATATGCAATTAATTTATTCGCTAATTACCGTTAGTCATTTATTTACCCGCTATCTTAATGGATAAGGTATAGGTAAACTAATAAATTTTTTTTTTTTTAAGCCTTGTCGGTGGCTGACAAGTGTTGCATTATATAGAAAAGTTAATACATATCAGTGTTAAGGCCCTGCATAACAGTGCAACAATGCACGTGCACAGTGCCCTACAAGGTAAAGAAAAACGGGTGCAACTAAGTTAACGTAATACAGAATACAACAAGGGAATGAAATCTAAAAGAAATCCCTCTCAGCTGTGTGCCAACTCATTAATATAGGGTATGGATAAGACAAATTTTAAATGGGTATGATATGAAAATGCCTTCATTCGACTCGTACCGTACATTGCTAAAAGAGGAGGGATTCAGTTACACCGTTTTTTGGTGACACCAGATTACACCCTACATTTTCAAAGTCCAAACAGTCGATCCAAACTGTTCAACATGATGAATATATTAAAATGTCTTTGCAGATCAAATTTTAAATTTTTTTTTATTTTTTTTACTATTTATTAGGATGGGTACTAAATTAAATGGTCTGGAAACAACGATTTTGTAAAATACTTCATAAATAGAAAAAAAAAATTCAGAAAAAATATAGAATTTGATCTACAAGCACATTTTAATATATCCATCATGTTGAACTATTAGGATCGACTGTTTGGACTTTGAAAACTTTGAAAATGTAAGATGTAATGGGTGTCACCAAAAAGGTGTAAGTGAATTGCCCCCTCTTGTTAAAAATCAGTTCAAATAATACTGAATTACAAATAATTTAATTACCAAGAACTTTTATAGCACATTTAATTCCCCCCTCTTGTTGGATTGATCACCACTGACGGGTATCATTACTGAACCGATGGTGATATTTTTCAGCAGCAGCGGTCGTAAATAATTGGAACCTAGATCATGCAGGTACATCAATTTCGCCGATGGTGTTCTCCAGATATAAAAGGGCGAGTGCTTAGTAATTTTATCTCCCAGCCGTCTCCCTGTGAGCATATTTAAAACTAGCAGCCGCTTGTCTGTGCGCTATACGATCAGCATGCCACATTAATATGTGCGAATCATTTGATTTAAGGTGCCACCCCCTTCACATTACTCGCTCAAGGTTAACTTATTTTTTTTTATGTATTTATTATTTATTTTTGTGTTATTTTGTTAATTTTGTGTCGTTTAAGTTTACGTTATTTTATTAGTTTGACCGAATCATTGTATTGTTTTGTATGGTATTGTGATGCATATTGTCCTGAACATCATGAATTAGGTTGCCTTTTAGGTCGATGCCCGTTCAAAATTAATCTGTTAGGGATTAATTTTGAATAGTCTCCATTTTGAGACTGCTCTTTGAATTCTTTCATCTCATCTAGGATGTGAACAATTATAAACTGATTTAGTATTTAAGAAAGATACGGGTGCATTTCTCCTTATTGTTCCCATGAGTACGTATTGTTCTGTTCTTTGTCTAAACGGCCGGAGGTGGATCTTACGCGTACATGGGGAGCATAGGGGAAATGCTGTAGAATTTTTCTTAAATGCTAAATATGCTTACATTTGTTCACTACTGAGACGAAGCATTCAAAGAGTGGGTTTGGATTGTGCACCGGCCTTATATATAAGCCCTAAATGGAAATGCCAAGACATTAATTAATCTTGTTCTTGTTTAATACATTTTTATGTGCATATATGGATCGAGATTGGATATATGGAGCACAGTGTAATAGTCCTGAGTTTATGAAGGGTGTTGATTGTTTTATAGAATTTGCTGAGAAACATAGGGAAAAGAAGGGTTTAACAGCTATTTCTTGTCCTTGTCAATTGTGTTGTAATATTACATCGTTTGCTGACACTATGGATATTAAAACTCATTTGATTTGTAATGGGTTTAAAATTGGATACACCCTTGGGTATGGCACGGTGAGGGTACCGGAGAAATTGGTAATGATATTGGAGAAACAAGCAATCGTACTAGTAATTTTAATATTAATGATTTTGAAATTGCATCTGATGTTTTTGGCTTGGAAAATGGGGAAATTGGTGATGAAGTTGGCAATGAAGAAATTGGTAGTGACAATTGTGATTCAGACCATAATGATGATCACAGTGATGACAACTTTGATGACATGTATTTTGAGGTTGAGCAAGAATTTACGTAGAAGGAATACGAAAGATTTTCAAAAAAATTTAAAAGTGATCACCAATAACAATTATATCCCGGTTGTATGAGATTTACAAAATTACAAGCTGTTTTGAGACTGTATCATTTGAAGGCGAGTAATGGTTGGAGTGATAAAAGTTTCACTGAATTATTGGACCTCTTAGGATAAATGCTTCCGGATGACAATGATCTCCCAAATTCATGTTACAGAGCCAAACGAATGTTGTTTCCATGAAGTCTGAAAGTACAAAGAATGCATGCATGTCCGAATGATTGTGTATGTTTCGGAACCATTACGAAGATATGACACAATGTCCAAAATGCGGTGCAAACCGGGACACATGACGAGAGTAATTGTGATGATTTAGACCAGAAAGGACCTCCGACAAAGGTCTTACATTCCTTGCCGGTGCGACCGAGATTGAGACGTTGATTCGCAAATGCTAAGGATGCAAAATTAAAGCGTTGGCATGCCGAAAGCCGGAAAAATGATGGAAAATTACAGCACCCCGCTGATGGCTCTCAGTGGAGGAACTTTGACAGGGACCACAAGGATTTAGGTGATGAAATAAGAAACATAAGGTTTGGACTTAGTTCAGATTGCGTGAATCCGCACGGAAACATGACAGTAAGCATAGCACATGGCCGGGTCTGTTGTGTATTTATAATCTCCCTCCGTAGCCAACCATGAAATGCATGTACATCACGATGACCTTACTAATTCCAGGACCCAAGCAATCCGGTGTAAAGTCTATGGAAAGGTTTGGAGATTGATACTAATGATCATACACGGTGTTTCCCGAAAGAAACATGTATAATCGGCCAATATCATACACAATTTATTATTAGTACAAATATAGGTACTTTAGTATAAGGTTGCTTTTTAAATGACCATATGTATATGGTTGAGCTCATTTTCATTTTCGTACGAGTGCCTCATTCCTTTACACACTGTAATTAATTTGAATTTTTCTCGCATCCGTGTATAATATGTCGTGTATGGTTAACGTTTTTATAGTAGTGTCATTAATATATATGCTTATCCGTATAACATAGATTTCAATAAATATCCATATGTCATCTGCACTAATAAAGTCCGCCAAAGGCAATATGTACAAGAATGTATAATTGGGCTTATTTTCGTTTTCTAAAAAAAAATTATGTACAAGAAAGTGCCATTATCGTCTCAATGTGACTGGGTAAAGGGACCAGCCTTTCTTTCTTCATAACCCAGCTCGAGCTAGCTTGGTTCGATCCCTATGTCTCTCACAGGAGAAGTAATAATATTTTGGTCAATAGTATTCGATGCATGTGATATTCAAGTAATACTTATAAATAAAAGATAACACATGAAATATATATATATATATATAATGAAGAAAGTGAAACTCTTACAGTAAACGATCGTAAAAAATCTCTCAAACTTCAAAAAAAAAAAAATCTCTCAAACTGAAGAGTTACCATCGACACACTTGATTAGAAGTTCATGGATGTTCAAATAAAAATGAAAGTGTTCTAACTTTTTTAACTATATAAACAGCTTATTTTAATTAAATAACTGTTTGTCTGGCATTGATCATTTAATGCTCGATCTTCTTCTACATGCGTACTATCCGAATGCACGACTTAAGAGCGCTGAAATCCATTGAGCAACTATAGGATAGCCATGTACAATGATTTGAAGTTCAACCGCAATAGCAACTAAAATCGCAGTTACCAAGTTAATTAGATCAAGCAAATTTTCCTTTATTATGATATATGCAATAGATATGGGAAAAGATAAAGATGCTAAGAAGAAGAGGGTTTTTCCAAAAGTTATACATGCTATCCTCGATGTAGAGTCTATGGAAAGGTTCGGCTCGCTTGCTGTCACCTCGCTCATGCAATAAATCAACATAGCACCAGACACAAACACCCTGATTATTGCGGCTGCTGTATAATTTTCATGTTTTTGTTGAATTTTCCTTCCAGTTTGAATCTCCTGTTGTTTCATTGCATCCATATATTCCTTACTGATTTCAAAATAAGATTTGTTGCAGCTTCAACACCTAATTCTCTTGGCATGCACTTTATAAGTACCCTAGCTATTTTCTATATAGAGTCAGATAATTAAGAGATATCCTAATTACCTAAGTATGGACCTCCAATCTATAATTAGTACCCTATTTTTGTATGCATAAGACAGTTCTGTTGCTTTAAATATATAATAATTTATATATATTTATAATTCCTACCATCGAAAATGATGTACGTAATTTTATGAAAATATGTCATTTTTTATGAAAATTTTATTTTGTTTTCTCATAATATGTCCTTGTTGCAACACACGGACACCATAATGGTATTATATTAATCTCTCAAACTTTCGCATCCTTATGCTTAACTGCTTTGGCTAATCTTTCAAAACGTATGCATATTTAAATAAATGTGCATATAATAATATACGTGCTTTTTACAATAATTGAGTATTCATATTTTGTAATTAATTCATTACATAATTATCGAGTATGTATTTTAGTACTTATTCAAATAACTTCTGTAAATACATGTTGCTTAGTTTCTTTTTTCTTACTAAATTAAGTGCCTATATAAATTTCTAATTCTGCGTCTATAATATTAAACTATTTGTCAGATACATGCTTTACAAATGGACCATATATTAGTTAAGTACATGCGTCATGTCTATCTAGATATATATTAAATGTGGTTGACACTCTTTAGTAGAGCCTTCGTAATTACATTAATTAAGAAGAGAAGAACTTAATATTACATTATAATTTGCTCATTTAATTTCCAGCTGACTTACATATCGAAATTTGCTTCAAGGCCCTTTCTAATAAGCTTAAATGAGTGAGTCTATGGTACTATGCACGATTTAGTCCGTAATACGGATCAATATTTTCGTTTTCAAAATCCTAACATTCAATCCGAACCATTCAACATGATCTCCCATATGAATATGTACTTGTTTACCGAATTTTATATATTTTTTAGAACTTTTTTACTATTTGTTAAGGTTGGTAGAAAATCACTATTTTTGGATGGTCCAAAATTTTAGTGATTTTCTACCTATCGTAAAAAATAGTAAAAAAATTCTAAAAACATATAAAATTTGGTCCGCAAATGCATATTCATATGGAGATCATATTAAACGGTTCGAATCGACCGCCAAGATTTTGAAATTGAAAATATCGATCCGTATTACGAACCAACCCGTGATATGCGCGCATAGTACCACAAATTCACTCAGCTTAAATTATAAACGTATGGAATCATATATATTATACCTAGTACGTTATACTTTTTTCATAAATAAATCTCTACAAAGAAAGATATCAACAACCAGTAAATAGATAAGAATGGAGCCAATGATACCTGTGATCATATTACATACTTATAAATACAATGGAAATTAAGATATCAACAATTAACCAAGAAAGATAATATATAATACACTAGTAAACGGTTGTACATGCTCATATTGGTACTAAAAGATCATACAGTCAAGGTTTAAGTTCTAAACCAGAAATTGGAATTTCAATCACTTGTATAAGATTCCTACAGTTCATCGTCATACTCTGGTCAGCAATAGTAAACAGAGAATTAAGACTATCACTAATTTCAGCTTTAGTCCAGCCTATGAAAAACCATGTTCAGTAGATTTAATTTATTGGTCATCAATCACTTGAGAGTAGGTCCGATGGGATTAATCACCATCGATCTGCTTTAAGATTCGTGCGGAACGCTTTAAACTTCGTGCGAATTTGTTTCAATTTCCGTGCGCACATATCTTAAACTGGGTCGGACGGTCATCATGCTCGTTGAACCTAAAAGTAGGTCCGATGGGCATCGGACCTACTCCGTTCTCATCATCAATATAATAAATCACACCATTCAACCAAAGTAAGATAAGGGAAATACAACCACAAAGAGCAAGTAATTTTCATTCAACCAAAATAAAACCATACCATTGGCATTACACATAATTATTGGTACTGTAAAATCATAAAAACCCATAACAAAGCTATAAAAGTATAATGCCTATAAGGTAGGAATCCCTGATGCCAAAAAAAAAAAAGTAACAACAAAGACAGAGCACTAGTTCTGAGTTCTGACGAATACTAAGGTAATGAGATCAATACATGGAAAAAGATTTTCAAGAACCAAAAACTAGAACGCTTGTTCCATGGTTGAAATAACCCCAGCACTAATTCTAGGGCTCATGGGACCACCATTGTATGACGACATCGATGGCAAATCCAAATGATGCCAACACAATGATAACTAACTGTAGTTTTGCGAGATATCCAACATTAGGGGCAGTCATAATCCGCCAAATTGTTCTGATGTTTTGGAGGAGCAAGGAGAGAAATATGACTAACCAGCTGGCCTGTCGGATTAAGTTCCCCCAGCCTTGGCCAGCTGAGATTGTCGGTACTTTATGGAAGAAAACATTTGAGACAATACAACCCCCACCTTGACTAGCAAGTATACGGTCATCGCCCAGCCCCAAGGATTGAAACAATCCAGTCAGTGCTGATTCTTGATTGGTCAGACTGGTACGCTGCAGCCTACTCATCTCCATGTATTCCAGACGGGCTGCCTCGAGGCGTTGCAACTCTTCTCCCAGGTGCCTTCTTAGTTGCCGGATCTCCGAGATATCAGATGGGTGGCCTCCGGTTAACTCTGCTTCTGAAGACGGAACCCACGAACTCCAGAGGTTCCCCATTTCTTAAGTTAGAGGATCAATCGAATGAGTGATGTGGTGAGAGAGAGAGGTTGAATGCGGAGGTGTTTGGAAAGGTTTCTTTAACTCAATCTTGGTTCTTGTATTATATCGAGAACAGGTTATGAGATGCGACTGAGAGATATCGCAGGGGTCGGGCTTTGCAAGTATATGATTTATATGTTTTAAAATAATAGAATAAAACAATATAAATGGGAATAAACAATTTTTTTTTAATGTTGTAATATTAGGTAAATGATATTTTCAATATATAAATTTATTACGAATTATATGTGCAATTAATTTATTCGCTAATTACCGTTTGTCATTTATTTACCCGCTATCTTAATGGATAAGGTATAGGTAAACTAATAATTTTTTTTTTTTTTTTTGAAGCCTTGTCAGTGGCTGACAAGTGTTGCATTATATAGAAAAGTTAATACATATCAGTGTTAAGGCCCTGCATAACAGTGCAACAATGCACGTGCACAGTGCCCTACAGGGTAAAGAAAAACGGGTGCAACTAAGTTAACGTAATACAGAATACAACAAGGGAATGAAATCTAAAAGAAATCCCTCTCAGCTGTGTGCCAACTCATTAATATAGGGTATGTATAAGACAAATTTTCAATGGGTATGATATGAAAATGCCTTCATTCGAGTCTTACCGTACATTGCTAAAAGAGGAGGGATTCACTTACACCGTTTTTTGGTGACACCAGATTACCCCCTACATTTTCAAAGTCTAAATAGTCGATCCAAACTGTTCAACATGATGAATATATTAAAATGTGCTTGCAGATCAAATTTTAAATTTTTTTTTTTTTACTATTTATTAAGATGGGTACTAAATTCAATGGTCTGAAAACAACGATTTTGTAAAATACTTCATAAATAGAAAAAAAATTCAGAAAAAATATAGAATTTGATCTACAAGCACATTTTAATATATCCATCATGTTGAACTATTAGGATCAACTGTTTGGACTTTGAAAACTTTGAAAATGTAAGATGTAATGGGTGTCACCAAAAAGGGTGTAAGTGAATTCCCCCCTCTTGTTAAAAATCAGTTCAAATAATACTGAATTACAAATAATTTAATTACCTTTAGAAATTTTATAGCACATTTAATTCCCCCCTCTTGTTCGATTGATCACCACTGACGGGTATCATTACTGAACCGATGGTGACATTTTTCAGCGGCAGCGGTCGTAAATAATTGGAACCAAGATCATGCAGGTACATCAGTTTAACCGATGGTGTTCTCCAGATATAAACTCGCCTTAGTAATTTTATCTCCCAGCCGTCTCCCTGTGAGCATATTTAAAACTAGCAGCCGCTTGTCTGTGCACTATACGATCAGCATGCCACATTAATATGTGCGAGTCATTTGGATTTAAGGCGCCACCCTCTTCACATTACTCGCTCAAGGTTAACTTATTTTTTTTTATGTATTTATTATTATTTTTTTGTTATTTTGTTAATTTTGTGTCATTTAAGTTTATGTTATTTTATTAGTTTGACCGAATCATTGTATTGTGTTGTATGGTATTGTGATCCATATTGTCCTGAACATCATGAATTAAGTTGCCTTTTAGGTCGATGCCCGTTCAAAATTAATCCGTTAGGGATTAATTTTGAATAGTCCCCATTTTGGGACTGCTCTTTGAATTCTTTCGTCTCATCTAGGATGTGAACAAATATAAGCTAATTTCGTATTTAAGAAAGATACAGGTGCATTTCTCCTTATTGTTCCCATGAGTACGTATTGTTCTGTTCTTTGTCTAAACGGCCGGAGGTGGATCTTACGCGTACATGGGGAGCATAGGGGAAATGCTGCAGAACTTTTCTTAAATGCTAAATATGCTTACATTTGTTCACTACTGAGACGAAGCATTCAAAGAGTGGGTTTGGATTGTGCACCGGCCTTATGTATAAGCCCTAAATGGAAATGCCAAGACATTAATTAATCTTGTTCTTGTTTAATACATTTTTATGTGCAGATATGGATCGAGATTGGATGTATGGAGCACAGTGTAATAGTCCTGAGTTTATGAAGGGTGTTGATTGTTTTATAGAATTTGCTGAGAAACATAGGAAAAAGAAGGGTTAACAGCTATTTCTTGTCCTTGTCGATGTGGTCGTACATCGTTTGCTGACACTATGGATATTAAAACTCATTTGATTTGTAATGGAGTTTAAAATTGGATACACCCTTGGGTATGGCACGGTGAGGGTACCGGAGAAATTGGTAATGATATTGGAGAAACAAGCAATCGTACTAGTAATTTTAATATTAATGATTATGAAATTGCATCTGATGCTTTTGGCGAGGAAAATGGGAAAATTGGTGATGAAGTTGGTAATGAAGAAATTGGTAGTGACAATTGTGATTCAGACCATAATGATGATCACCGTACGTGATGACAACTTTGATGACATGTATTTTGAAGTTGAGCAAGAACTTACGTAGAAGGAATACGAAAGATTTTCAAAAAAATTTAAAAGTGATCACCAATAATAATTATATCCCGGTTGTATGCATGAGATTTACAAAATTACAAGCTGTTTTGAGACTGTATCATTTGAAGGCGAGTAATGGTTGGAGTGATAAAAGTTTCATTGAATTATTGGACCTCTTTGGATAAATGCTTCCGGATGACAACGAGCTCCCAAATTCATGTTACAGAGCCAAACGAATGTTGTTTCCATGAAGTCAGAAAGTACAAAGAATACATGCATGTCCGAATGATTGTGTATTGTTTCAGGACCATTACGAAGATATGACACAATGTCCAAAATGCGGTGCAAACCGGTATATGAAACCCGAGACACATGATGAGAGTACGTAATTGTGATGATTTAGACCGGAAAGGACCTCCGACAAAGGTCTTACATTCCTTGCCGGTGCGACCGAGATTGAGACGTTGATTCGCAAATGCTAAGGATGCAAAATTAAAGCGTTGGCATGCCGAAAGCCGGAAAAATAATGGAAAATTACAGCACCCCGCTGATGGCTCTCAGTGGAGGAACTTTGACAGGGACCACAAGGATTTAGGTGGTGAAATAAGAAACGTAAGGTTTGGACTTGGTTCAGATTGCGTGAATCCGCACGGAAACATGAGCAGTAAGTATAGCACATGGCTGGGTCTGTTGTGTATTTATAATCTCCCTCCGTAGCCAACCATGAAATGCATGTTCATCACGATGACCTCACTAATTCCAGGACCCAAGCAACCCGGTGTAAAGTCTATGGAAAGGTTTGGAGATTGATACTAATGATCATACACGGTGTTTCCCGAAAGAAACATGTATAATCGGCCAATATCATACACAGTTTATTATTAACAAACCATGTACAAATATAGGTACTTTAGTATAAGGTTGCTTTTTAAATGACCATATTATATGATTGAGCTCATTTTCAATTTCGTACGAGTGCCTCCTTCCTTTACACACTGTAATTAATTTGAATTTTTCTCGCATCCGTGTATAATATGTCGTGTATGGTTAATGTTTTTGTAGTAGTGTCATTAATATGCTCATCCGTATAACATAGATTTCAATAAATATCCATATATCATCTGCACTAATAAAGTCCGCCAAAGGCAATATGTACAAGAATGTATAATTGGGCTTATTTTCGTTTTCTAAAAAAAAATTATGTACAAGAAAGTGCCATTATCGTCTCAATGTGACTGGGTAAAGGGACCAGCCTTTCTTTCTTCATAACCCAGCTCGAGCTAGCTAGGTTCGACTCTCACAGGAGAAGTAATAATATTTTGGTCAATAGTATTCGATGCATGTGATATTCAAGTAATACTAGTAAATAAAAGATAACACATGAAATATATATATATATATATATATATATATATAATGAAGAAATTGAAACTCTTACAATAAACGATCGTAAAAAATCTCTCAAACTGAAGAGTTACCATCGACGTACACTTGATGATCTATTTAGAAGTTCATGGATCTTCAAATAAAAATGAAAGTGTCCTAACTTTTTTAACTATATAAACAGCTTATTTTAATTAAAAGCTGTTTGTCTGGCCGGCATTGATCATTTAATGCTCGATCTAGCTTCTTCTTCATGCGTACTATCCGAATGCACGACTTAAGAACGCTGAAATCCATTGAGCAACTATAGGATAGCCATGTGCAATGATTTGAAGTTCAACCGCAATAGCAACTAAAATCGTAGTTACCAAGTTAATTAGATCAAGCAAATTTTCCTTTATTATGATATATGCAATAGATATGGGAAAAGATAAAGATGCTAAGAAGAAGAGGGTTTTTCCAAAAGTTATGCATGCTATCCTCGATGTCGAGTCTATGGAAAGGTTCGGCTCGCTTGCTGTCACCTCGCTCATGCAATAAATCAACATAGCACCAGACACAAACACCCGGATTATTGCGGCTGCGGTATAATTTTCATGTTTTTGTTGAATTTTCCTTCCAGTTTGAATCTCCTGTTGTTTCATTGCATCCATATATTCCTTACTGATTTCAAAATAAGATTTGTAGCAGCTTCAACACAAGGGCAACTTCAAAAAACACCTATTCTCTTGGCACTTTATAATTAAGTACCCTAGCTATTTTCTATATAGAGTCAGATAATTAAGAGATATCCTAATATATTACCTAAGTATGGACCTCCAATCTATAATTAGTACCCTATTTTTGTATGCATAAGACAGTTCTGTTGCTTTAAATATACAATAATTTATATATATTTATAATTCCTACCATCGAAAATGATGTACGTAATTAAAATATATTTGGATATTAATTATGATTGTTCATAGCGAGGCATGACTACCAATCAACAATTGGACGGATCCAGTACTAGTGGGGATACAGAGCAATATTTAGGCGATGCAAAAGAGAAGAATAGAGAGAGAGAGAGAGACGCTAGGTTTTTATTAATAGAAAAATAAATAAATAAATATTGAGAAAGGTGAAAGATTTCAAAAAATTTCGAAATCTAAGAAGATCGTGATGGTTTATAACGTACACGGGACATTATGGACTATATATAAAGTCAGATAATCCAACCACTAATCTCCCAATATTGTTAATATAAAAAAAAAAGCTGGACGTTATTATTCATAACGTTCAGAATTGGTTGGTCTAAAATATTCATTTATTTGATGGCGGCACAAGATCCAAACTTCCACAGTAATAAAAAGGAAGTATGATATTTTAGAAGCCGTTGATGTGCATTTTTTAATTTAGAGACATACAAATAAATTGGAATAGGCAAATTATCTCTATATTTACATTAACTTAATTTGTTGCTAGCAGTCATTAAATACTTTTTCATTAAAAGTTGGCCACAGACCAAATTTCAAAGAGGTCCCAAGGTCAAATCTAGGAACGCTTCCCCTGAATCAGTTTCATTATTAAATGCTTTTCAAATCAATTTCAAATTGAGGAGGCAAGATCAAATTCTTAAAAAAAAAAATGCTACAGTGCTGGATGTTATGGACCATAGTGTCCAGCTTTTTGTTTTGTTTTTTTTTTATATTAACAATGGCGAGGATTAGTGGTTGGATTATATGGACGTTATAAACCATCACAATCTTCTTAGATTTCGAATTTTTTTGAAATCATTCACCTTTCTCGATAAGTATTTATTTATTTTTCTATTAATAAAAAAAAAGGTCGATGTATTAGGTGACGGATTTTTGGTGTTTTTAATTTAGGAGTAGAACTAGGGTGTTCTTAAGCTCACCAAGTCTCTTTGTGAGCCTAACTTAAAAAGCCATCATATTGGCTTCAAGCGATACATCCCAATCATTGAAACCGATCTACTTCACGAGTGATGATGAGTTTACATGTCAAATTTATAAATTTTCAAATTAATTTAATATAAAATCAAGCGGTAGAAAATGATGAAAAATGAACACATTAAAATTAACTTATAAATCATCTTTTTTTTTTACCGCTTGACTTTATACTAAATTAGTTTGAAAATTTATAAATTTGACATGTAAACGCATCACTTATGAAGTAAACGGTTTCAAATGTTTGGATGCATCGTTTGAGGCCAATTCAATAGGTTTTTTAATTAAGTCACAAAGGAGCTTGGTGAGCTTAAGAACACCCTAGTTCTACTCTTAATTTAGAGAAAATATTTCTATACACAGTGCTTTAATTGTACCCAGTTTGTACCCACACCGTCCCGGTCCCCACCTAAAACTAATTTTAATGATCGTTTCAAACTGTCTTATTTAAAAACTTTCCTAATCTATCTCTCCCATTCTCTTCTCTTCTCAAATCCCTATTTTTCCGCTGATCTCAATTCTCCAAAATTTCTCTGCTGAATTCCTATTTCTCTGTTCTTTTTGTCCTTTTTGTCCTTTTTTGAGTTTGACACAGAATTCTAAATTGAAATTTTTGCTTAAATTGTGAATCTAATCTCTATTTTTTGTCCCTTTTGCTTTGGCATTTTCAATACAAAATTCGAAATTTGAAATTACTTGACAAAATTGGAAATTTCTTGGCCATTTTGTGTTTTGAGAGCCAAATCTATTGATCTTGCATTTTATTAGCAACTGTTCAATTCAAGAGGCATTTTGGCTTCTAAGAGGCATTTTCTCAAACACTGCTTGAATTGAAAAGCCTAAGTTGCTAACTAAATACGAGAAGTGCATTGAATTGAACAGTTGCTAATAAAATGCAAGATCAAATTATAATAAATTTCTCAATAAAATGCAATTTGTCAACGAGCTGATCAACATATTCATCGATCTCACTCGATTTAATGATCTTCACCTTCTCAAGTTGCTCCCGCTTGAATAAAGCACCTCTCGCTTCCTCCTGGCTTAACTTTTTGTCAGTGTCATCTTCCAATTGCCATAAAAGCATTTGTAGATCCTAATCATAGAAACTTGTCTCAAATAATGTAGGTATCATATATTTATAATTATGCATCTTTCTAAATTAAGACTGTTCTTTTCCAATTGTACCCTCACGTACCTGTTTTTTTTAATTATTAATGTGAAGACCATTTGGGCCTATTATGTGACATTTTTGGGCCCTTTGAGACAACCCTATGATTCATGCCTAAAATGCTAAGTGTGGAACTGTTGATGTATATTAGGATATTATCCTTTTTTTTTTTTTGGTAATTATTATGATATTATCTACCTTGTTGGGCCTTCACTACTATGGACTATAGCTTTATGTGCAAAATTGCCAAATCTATTGTTGGGCCTTCATTCTTACAATTCTTAATTTCTTTAACAATTTAGCTATTTAAATTCTACTGTTGCCTCTTGTCACAGTTACTACTACAATTTAACAGGCCACCAACGCCACCAGCACCTAGGGACGGATCCAGAATTTTGATTAGGGTTAGGTACAAAATATTGACAAGAGTACAATTTTTTTCTCCTGATGAATCATAAAGAGTAGTGGATATGAATACAAAATATTGACAAGTCACGGCACGACCGGATACGTCACGGCACGACACGGTTCCGTCACGGCACATGTGCCGATTACGTGCCGTGACTCGCGTGTCCAGTGTCATGACCATCTTTCGAAAATTTAGCATGACAAGGCACATCACGCAAAAGATTTGGTCACGGCACGACACATGGTCATGTGTAATTAGGACCATTATATCTTGATCGAATGGTGAATCCTAAATAAACTAACCTAAATTATGAAAAAAATAGTTAAACGTGACCAAATATGACCGGTCACGTTTGGACACGTTACGTGTGATCACGGTGTGATTAACGTGTTCTCATCATTCACGTGCCATAATCATCCTTCCAAATTTGGTCACAGTACGGCACGACACGTGATCCAACTCACGGTACATATTTATATCCTTAGTAATTAATTGTCATATTTTTTTCTCCTAACGAATCAACCATTCTAAGTAGAGTAGCAAATCAGACTGTCTTTTTTCTTTCTTTCTTTTATGCAAATCAGGACTGACTTTCTTTTCTACGCAATTTTCTTCTATTTGACCGTGAATTAAATCCAGGGGTAGGCATTATATGCATTCAGGAGTAAGCACAAATATAAAATACCATTAAGTCTAAAAAAAATTCGAATTCAGAGATAGACACTTGCCTACTCCTGACTCTATTTGAGTCAACTTGACATGGCAACACAGGCAACCGGGATAGTTTCACTTGCTAGATGAATTATCACAGGGGCAGTTTTCACTTGTTACATAATTTCACTTGCTACATGAATCAGCAATGTGACCACACTCGCAATTGCCATGCTATATGTTCTCTATTTTGACAAATTACGGTTTTATCGTCCATACAGAAGAGACAGAAAGATGTTACGCTTATTAGTTATTACTTTTGATTTTTAGTCAAACTTATTGACCCAAAGGAATAGACCAATTTTAAAGAGCGGGAAGACAATTGCCTCTAAAATTAAGAATTAGATTTTGTTACCCTGTCGAGTGGGTTCCACCTGAGACTAACTGTGCGCGGTACTATTGAGAAACTCGTGCATGGGCACATCAGTCAAATGACTCGTAATCACACTTGCAAGTTGGCCTTATGGTATTTACCATCTACAACTGTTCTTACAACACCACATATCTGATAGTGATAGAAGCTGCTTATATTAGTCTTGGTGTACGCATTCCACCGAGTCTGACTGAGAATGTGGTGCTTAGAATGCACGACAGTCGTTACCCTGCAAAACGGCCCCTCTAAATGGCACTGGCGGGCTCGTCTCTCATCTTTCGTTGATTATAATTGTTCTCGTACACCAAACCTGATACGTTGATGCTTTTGACGTATGGTTCACTTGAACCTGGCGTATTGAATAATTTCTGTAGTTGAATTGAGGGAAACCGAATGTTCTTTCTGCGCCAATTTGTTTCAACACGGGAGTTGAGACTTGAGAGCGTGTAGCGGGTATCTATTTGAAAGAAATTCTTATTCAATATAATAATTGCTCTGTAGAGAAGGATATAGATGATCTGAAAAACTGGAGTCCTAGTAGGCGAGTGGGGACCACATTCTGTTAGAAGCTTTTTGTTTCGAAAAAAAATTTCATTAAAAAAAATACACTGGCGGTCTCCTTCAAAATGAGCATGCTTCCTCCTCACTTCCCTATAAAAGCCCTCATTATTTCTTCCCCATTTCTCGCCTCTCTTTCTCTCTCTGTTTATCTTAGCTCTTTCTCTCTCCTCGGAGCCTTGATACATTCTGTCTAAGGTGAGTGAAAACTGAATCAGGAACTTTCATTAGGCTAATCAGATTTCAATTCATAGTTTTTGAGGTTTCGCTACTTGATCAGGCTGTGCTCTGTTCATCCTTCAATTTGTTTTCGTAATCAAATGAGATTTTGCGTTTGATCAACTGTTCCTCTGAATTAGAGTTTTTGATGATTGATTTAATCAAGTGCATGATCTTTTGATCCTTTTATAGTTGCTCTGATTAACGATTTTACTATCAAAAGGTTGGGATTGTTTTTTAGGCATAAAGATCGATGAAGACAACTGAGAAAGGTGTGAGACTTGAGCTGGCAGCTTCTAGCTCATGTACCAGTACTGGTACAGTGGAGCAGGAACGTTACCATGCTCTGTCAATGAACAAATGTGCGTGTACTGAGATCTTTGAGCTTAGGGTTTCTTTAGAGGAAGGGTGTTGCTTTAACTCCGAGTTGTAAGTTTTTAGAACATTTGTACTGTAGCCTTGTTAATAATCTTTACATCAAAAAAAAAAAAATCTCAGTAAGGTTATACACTTATCCCCCCTTCTTCTGAACTCGAGTCAATCAATGAGCTCATAGCTGGGCATTATACATGCTGATCTTGAAACTGAAGTGATTAGAGATGATTTTTTTATGATTTCAATATATTTTTTAAGTATTTTCGCAAAATTTGTCTTAGAATGAGCATAACTTGTCTATTTTTCTGAGCAAGACTACCTAGAGTTTAGCTGAATTAACTAATTGTTACTGTGTTGAACTTGATTTACTGTAAGTTTAGTATAATTGTCTGAGTCTATACGTGTTTCTTTATTTATTTTTCAGATGAGTTACTCTTAAGTGTTTTTCAACAACTTGATTAACTTTTTTTCTTCATCCTTTTCAGAGGGAAAACAGAGTAGAAGCTAGAGCAAACTCGACAATGCAGAACGAGTTGATCACCTCAGTCAATGGCGATCCCTTCAAATCTACCATCGAATCACTGCCATACCCCTATCTGGAGCAAACACCGCTCTCCTCTCTCCATCTCCCATCTAAATGTGAGGATATGTTCTACTCCTACAATTCCTCCCCCTTCTCTCCTTCCTCTTTCTCGCTTTCCCCATCTCCAGTCCCTACAAATGGTGGCGTTGATCCTGCTGCCACAGAAAATCGCCTCTACATTGCTCGCCTTGCTCTCCAATACCAGGAGATCGTTGACAGGTAACCCTGATATTCTAATTTTGAGTTCTTTCAAGTTGGAATTTAGTAGGTTTGTTAGCAAGGCTGTAGTGTTGTTTTATGTATTGCCTTACTTGATTATTACAACCATGTTGTGTTCATGTGCTATGATTGAATTACTTATCTTTTGTTCTATTAATGATTTAACTCAAAGGCATGCATGCCGATTGCATTTGTTACATTACATAAAAAGAGGAATTGAATAATATATTATTAAGTTTATGCTCCAATTAAGATCTTTGTATTTACTCCTCCTTTGATTGCTACACTAACTTGTTCTCCTTATTTCTGTGAGATTACAATTGAAACTGAAATTATACCCAAATTGTTGAAATATAAAGAAAACAAGTTGATGTGGAGTAATTTTACATAGATTATGATTATTCCTCTTTTTCTCTATTGTTTCTATATCAGGTTTAAACCCGATTATTGTTGGCAGTCAACACATAATTAATTGTTAGGCTTGATAATTTGGTTTGGGTTGCCTTTGAGTTGAAATCAACTTGATTTCTTGCCGAGTTTCCTTGTTGTCTTAACTATATCATTTTGCCAGATTATGATCTTAAAATTACGCATGGTTGACTTTGAAAATGGTGATATTGATTCAAACGTTAATACAATGCTGAAATGAATTATGAAGGATTTTGGTAATAATTGATATTAAAGAAACTTCTTCTATTTTCAAATTTGCCCTTATTGGATCTGAACTCTAAAATTTCTACTCTTAACCACATCACTTTTTTGTTGTGTGGTACTGGTTTACAAGACCTTGTACGGTTGTACCAGTGTTATATATTTTGTTGTTATAAAGTATTTTGGATTTTTGGTAATTGCTAATACAAACTCCATGAACTGAATTGTGAATTATTTTCAAATTTTAGGTCTTATCTTTATAAATTTCAAACATGTGGTAAATACTTCTTGTAGGGGCTTAAGCACAAGTTTGTATAACTTGCTGTGATGGATTCGGCTGAAATGAAAATTGTAAACTGGGAATATAAATGGTTGGGTCTTTGGGAGTAGTTAGAAATAAACTAAAACAAGTATAATTTAAATTATATTTTCAAGTAGATGAGAATGTTCCCTCGTAATAAGGATATCTAGGATTAACTTGATAGGAAGGTGGGTTAGTTTAAATCATTATTATTAAATTTTTAAAAATCAAGGGGTATTGACCAGAATTTTAAAAGATGGAAGCAATTAATCGTAAAAAACAATAGGTGTTTATTTCAATTAGCTAAGCATTAAGGCTTATACACTTCTGTGCAAATCAGGTATGAGCGTTGCCTCTCACTCCTCCAAGAGGCGACAGAGGAAGCAGAGACATTGAGGCATGAAAATGCACGCCTTCGTATGGCGAACAGTGATCTGACAAGCATTCTAGCCATGGCCTCCAACAAGCAGGTGAGTTTATTGGCCAATGAATTCAACCGTTTTGGTATTGGTGCAAAGGCTGTGCCAGAGACCAGCCCGACAAGCGTGCTGCCGTTACAGCCTTTAAATGAGAACCAGCTGTTGCGCCATGCGGCTGAGAGGTGTTCCATGCTGCCCAAGAGTATATCTATTCCATCAAGTGGATATCTGAAGATGAATCGTCCGGTACCTAAAGTACCGGCAAGCCAGCTCAATGACCAGACTCGTGGTACCAGCCCCGTCACACCTGGATCAGTGAGTATAAAATTGAGGCTTCACCATTTTACTTTTTCTGCTTGTTTCCCCTTTTTGTTTTCTCTGATATTACCAACTTGCGGGTTGCAGTACCGGGTATATATAGGTACTGTTTAATGGATATTCTTTGTTTCTATAACTCATTATAATTTGAAGTTTTGAGCCTTTCAAAAGGTAACAAAAATAAAAATTCTCTCTCAACTGGCATATTCAAGTTTGCTCATAGTTAACAATGGATTTCCAATTTTCAATTTAGTGCTATTTGTGATAATTCTAACAGTTGTATTGTAGCAGCAGAAGGTACTTGTGGGTCTGGGTGGAAACAAGTCTGGTGAGGAGAAAAGAATAGAAGCAGTGCTGAAGGAGGTTGGCGACATGTCTTACGAATTTTTTTTATTTTGAAATTAACACAAAATTATTAATTTGAAGGCCATCTGGATGTATTTTGAGACAATTTTTGGGCCTTTTGAGCAACTCTATGATTCAAGCTTTACAATTCACCGAACCTACTCCCGAGCCTTTTGGGCCATTTTTGGGCCTTTTGGAATTGTTGATGCATATTATGATGTTATCTGTTTTTTTTTTTGGTAATTAGTATGATATCGACCTTGTTGGGCATTCACTACTACACATAGCTGTATATGAAAAAAGCCAAATTATTTTCTATAATGTTTGTATGTATAGTACATGAAAGATTTCTGATAATTAGAGCGTCGAAGAAATTTAGACTTTCGCAAAGGAATAGAAAGACTAACAAATATTGGAAATAAAAAATGACCGAATAATATTTACTTAAGAACCTGCAAAATAATGAATCATAGAAAAGATGTGGAACTAAAAAGGTATACAAAAAGAAAGAGAAAACATATAATATCATATATCAAAAAGGAGAGAGGAACAGAAGGAGAGATCTAAACCACGATCCAGTGTTCCAGAATCCATTCGATCTTATTTTATTCGATCTGAACCATTCAATTATCATAATGTTCATCTCAACCATTACATATCCTGGAAATGAGGGTAATTCTGTTTAGAATTGGTACATAGTGCGGATTTGTCCGTACTACGGATCAATATTGTTGTTTTCAAAATCTTAACTGTCAATTCGAAATGTTTAAGATAGTCTCTATATGAATATGTATCTATAAACTAAAGTTAACATTGTTTAGAATTTTTTTTTACTATTTTTTGTAGATGAGTAGAAAATAACAGTCTAACAAAAAGAAAATAACAGCCTAACTATTCTGAGTCTATTTCTGTCACGTATTAATTTAGTGTGTATTAAATAGAATTATGATCAAAGCATGCATCGGTAAAACAAAAACTTCTTAATAGCTTTTTCTCTAATCTAATTTCTGCTATTTCCCTATATAGCTGTGCTCCTCTAATAGCTTTTTGTTTAATAACTCTCCTAAGAAACACTAATTGCATAATTTAGTAGGCTATTTATGTCACTGAGTAAACAACACTCTACAATTATATATGTCAAATTTCCAATTGACAAAACAAAAACCCTTGTAACAGAAAGAAAACATACCTTGCTCTCAAGCCTTTCTCTTCCACCTCAATCAGGTGCCATATTACGATGGAGAAGGAGGAGACAATTGAAATGGAAAGGAACTGGGCAGACCTTCTACCGGAACTTTTTGCTCTCATCCTGAAAAAGCTTCCTGACATGTGCGATTTCGTCAGATCCCGAGCTGTTTGTAAGCCTTGGCGTTTATCTTCCTCTGTCTCCGACATCCCCCCACAATTTCCTTGGATCCTCTGTCTAAGCCCGGGGCCCGATTTCAAGTTCTATTCCATCGCTCTCAACAAACTATACACCATATGTGCTCCCACCTCTTCGGACAATATACTGTTTAAAACTGTAGGTGGTTACGTGTTCACTGGCCAAATTGGTAATGTTGATAGCTTCTCTCTTTTGAATCCCCTTTCCAATAGCGAGGTTCATCTCCCTGTTCTACATGATTGTAATCGATATTTGTTTCCAATGAAAAAGATGCAAATTGACGACTATATGTTCGTTTCTGATTATAAAATATCAGTTCGATGTAAACCCGGTGATGACAAGTGGGACATTATTGGACCAGGATACGAGGGTAAATACCGTTGTTATTATTTGAAGGGTTTGCTTTTTAGGATTGAGGACCGAACTTTGGTTACAAAAGTTACGGATATTAGTAGCCATAAAGAGCTCTATGTCATACCACCACCCAAATATGAAAAAATATCTGAGATGTCCTTTAAAGGTCCTTGCCTTGTCGAGTCTTGTGAAGAGATTTTGAGCGTTTGCTATAATCAATCTTATAAAATGACATATTATAAATTTTATATTCACCGTCTCGAATTTGGCAATAGAAAAGAGAATCCTTGTTGGGTCAAGCTTGGCAGCATTGGAGATCGAATATTGTTCTTTGATTTTCGTCTTGATACTCTTCGTGCTTTCTGTCTCAGAGCAAGTGATTTTGCTGGATTCAATGGGAATTGTGTTTATTTCATAAATGAGTATCCATCATCTGATCCAGGTCACGTTCGTGTCATCAATATGTATAACATAGAGAATGGTAAAACAATATTTATCAATACCCCTTTCAATTGGAAAAATTATATTACATGGTTTATGCCTACTTTAAATCAAATCTGAGATCATGTTATTTTAGAGTACGATGCTATCTTTTAGCTTTTGAGCATATGGATATGCTGATTATGCTCTCAGTGCGTCCCTATTAGTTCTCTTATTCGAACTTAAGGATTGCTTAATGTAAGACAATGATGTGTAAAGAATATGATGAATGATAAATTAATATTTTTGGAATTGTAGTGTTCTTTTGATTAGTAACTTTCAGGGTCCAATGCACAAAAATGATTTTGTAAAATTAATAATTTGAAGGCTATTTGGGTCTATTTTGAGACAATTTTTGGACATTTTGAGCAACTCTATGATTCAGGTCTTACAATTCACCGCAATCTACTCCCAAGCCTTTTGGGCCATTTGTGGGCCTTTTGGAACTGTGAATGCATATTATGATATTATCTTGTATTTTTTTTTTTTTGTGATTAGTATGATATTGTCGGCCTTGTTGGGCCTTCACTACTATACATAGCTGCATGTATATGAAAAAAAAAAACTAATCTTTTTGTATTATGTTTGTATGTGTAGTATATATTAAAGATTTCTGATAATTAGAGCGTCGAAGAAGTTTAGACTTTCGCGGAGGAATAGAAAGACTAATAAATAATGTAAATAAAAAAATGACCGAATAATATTTACTTAAGAAACTATAAAGATACTGTTAGTTTAAACCATACACATTTTAAAAAATTGTAATATTTGGAAGGGCACAAGCTGAATGCTTTTTCATACTATTAATTTTGTTACTATTTTTTACAATTCATTAAGAAAAAATTGGGTATAAAGTCAAAGTCAACGATTTATACTATTAAACGGCGCCAGGGGCCATCAAGTTCTAGCTTGTACTGTGACAAATTAAAAAGAAAAAGAGAAAGTATTCTGAAAAATAAATATCGAGAAGACGCCGTTTTGGCATTTTAATGCCCCATAAGCCTCCACAATTCATGTGCTTGTTCTTGCTCACAACTTGGGGAAAATAATTAGAACAACTCATGCATATATAGCTACAATTGAACTACACCCTCAAATATGAAAATAAAACACAACTCTATGAAGCATAACCACAGATTAATTAATTAATTAATTAATTACCATCATGCATATAAATAAAATCACTCCATTTATAAGGCAGCACTGGCCATCTTGGGCACGCCGGGCAACTCCGGCCGAGCAACCAACAGATTATATATATGAATCATCATCGTTCGCTCAAACTCACTCATCAGGTTCACATAGGCATCCCTTGCCTTAGAAAACAGTTTGCGTGGTGACCAAACCTAGCACGGATTTTGAACATGAGCTGTGCAGGTCTCAGTTTCCATGAGCGCCATGCGGGCCCAAGCATGGCGACTTTTACCGGCTTTGAGACGGAGTCGAGCCTTTGGTAACTGTGCCACACAACAACACAAGCAACTGTGCCACACAACACAAGCGAGCTGGGTCTCAGCTTCTTCATGAGAAAGATGATATTAGAAGTATAACAGCATTGTACATTACAGATAGTAAGAGAGGTTACAAGTTTATCCCATGCTCATTTATTTCAGTGTATGATTTGGATTTGGAGACGTTGAGCTAATCTCAGGCCTAATTATGTGTATCACCAAATTGTAAATTGAAAGAGCCGGTATTTGTATAAAATGAAATTCACTGAAAAAGTAAAAAAAAAATGTTACTACGTACACTACACGCGAATGGTAACATCACGTGTGGTCACATCATAATCACACCTGACATGATCAAACGTAACGACTGATCAAGATTAATTAATTTTTTTTTCAGGTTTCAAGTTCGTTCGTAGAAAATAACATCAAAATATACTAAAAATAAGAAACTATTAAAAAAATTATTAAAGAAATATTGTTGAAAAAATTAGCATGTTACATGTCACGTGACTTGAAGTGACAAGAATAATGGAGGACAGTCACATCACGTGACTGATACAAATAGCGTGACATGACAGAACTGATAATAACATAACTAATTTCCTTCACTACTTTCCACAAGACAGTCAATATTATCTGAAAATCCTAATAAAGCAGTAATTTCTTGTAGTTGAAATTTCATGATTTGGAAGATATTTTTTCAAGGAAAGAGTGGGTTGAAATAAAAAAAAAAGCGGCTATATAAACTTACCGGAATATTAATCATAGGCTGCATCAAACGGCATCATAAACTCATACTAGTGGCTGGTATTAATTCTTCTGAGAAAATGAAGAACTATGATTTGAAATTGTCAAATATTTAAAACATCTTTTGCAAAATAATATCAAAAAGTTGCAAATTTTAGGTATGAGTATATGGAATAATATATATCACATCTATAATTATAATTATAATTATAATTTTTTATTATTATTATTATTATTATTATTAGTTTATTCTTATTTTTTAAATAGAAAGATCATTAGCCAGTGTTCCAGAATCCATTCGATCTTATTTTATTCGATCTGAACCATTCAATTATCATAATGTTCATCTCAACCATTATGTTTAGAATTGGTACATAGTGCGGATTTGTCCGTACTACGGATCAATATTTTGTTTTCAAAATCTTAACTGTCAATTTGAACTGTTTAACATAGTCTGTTTATGAATATGTATATGTAAACTAAAGTCAACATTTTTTAAAATATTTTTACTATTTTTGTAGATGAGTGGAAAATAACAGTCTAACAAAAAGAAAATAACAGCCTAACTATTTTGAGTCTATTTCTGTCACGTATTAATTTAGTGTGTATTAAATAGAATTATGATAAAAAAACATTGGTAAAACAAAAACTTTTTAATAGCTTTTTCTCTAATCTAATTTCTGCTGTTTCCCTATATAGCTATGCTCCTCTAATAGCTTTTTGTTTAATAACTCTCCTAAGAAACACTAATTGCATAATTAGTAGGTTATTTATGTCACTGAGTAAACAACACTCTACAATTATATATGTCAAATTTCCAATTGACAAAACAAAAACCCTTGTAACAAAAAGAAAACATACCTTGCTCTCAAGCCTTTTTCTTCCACCTCAAGGTGCCATATTATGATGGAGAAAGAGGAAGCAATTGAAATGGAAAGGAACTGGGCAGACCTTCTACCAGAACTTTTTGTTCTCATTCTGAAAAAACTTCCTGACATGTGTGATTTCGTCCGATCCCGAGCTGTTTGTAAGCCTTGGCGTTTCTCTTCCTCTGTCTCCGACATCCCCCCACAATTTCCTTGGATCCTCTGTCTAAGCCCGGGGCCTGATTTCAAGTTCTATTCCATCGCTTTCAACAAACTATACACCATATGTGCTCCCACCTCTTCGGGCGATATACTGTTTAAAACTGTAGGTAGTTACGTGTTCACTGGCCAAATTGGTAATGTTGATAGCTTCTCTCTTTTGAATGCCCTTTCCAATAGCGAGGTTCCTCTCCCTGTTCTACATGATTGTAATCGATATTTGTTTCCAATGATAAAGATGCAAATTGACAACTATATGTTCGCCTCTGTGTATAAAATATCAGTTCCATGTAAACCCGGTGATGACAAGTGGGACATTATTGGACCTGGATACGAGGGTAAATACCGTTGTTATTATTTGAAGGGTTTGCTTTTTAGGATTGAGTACCAAACTTTGGTTACAAAAGTTACGGATATTAGCAGCCATAAAGAGCTCTATGACATACCACCACCCAAATATGAAAAAATCTCCGAGATGTCCTTTAAAGGTCCTTGCCTTGTCGAGTCTTGTGGAGAGATTTTGAGCGTTTGTTTTAATCAATCCTATAAAAGGACATATTATAAATTTTATATTCATCGTCTCGAATTTGGCAATAGAAAAGAGAATCCTTGTTGGGTCAAGCTTGGCAGCATTGGAGATCAAATATTGTTCTTGGATTTTCCTCTTGGTACTCTTCGTGCTTTCTGTCTCAGAGCAAGTGACTTTGCTGGATTCAATGGGAATTGTGTTTACTTCATAAATGAGTATACATCATCTGATTCAGGTCACGTTCGTGTCATCAATATGTATGACATAGAGAATGGTGAAACAATATTTATCGATACCCCTTTCGATTGGAAAAATTATATTACATGGTTTATGCCTACTTTAAATCATATCTGAGATCATGTTATTTTAGAGTACGATGATATCTTTTAGCTTTTGAGCATATAGATATACTCTCAGTGAGTCCATATTAGTCCTCTTATTCAAACTTAAGGATTGCTTAATGTAAGACAATGATGTGTAATGAATATGATTGTGAATGATAAAGTAATATTTATGAAAATTGTAGTGTTCTTTTGATTTGTAAGGTCCAATGCACAGAAATGATTTTGTAAAATTAATAATTTGAAGGCCATTTGGGTCTATTTTGAGACAATTTTTGGGTCTTTTGAGCAACTCTATGATTCAAGCCTTACAATTCACCGCAATCAAGTCCCAAGCCTTTTGGGCCATTTGTGGGCCTTTTGGAACTGTGAATGCATATTATGATATTATCTTGTATTTTTTTTTTTTTTTTTGTGATTAGTATGATATTGTCGGCCTTGTTTGGCCTTCACTACTATACATAGCTGTATATGAAAAAAAAACCTAATCTTTTTGTATAATGTTTGTATGTGTAGTATATATGAAAGATTTCTGATAATTAGAGCGTCGAAGAAGTTTAGACTTTCGCGGAGGAATAGAAAGACTAATAAATAATGTAAATAAAAAATGACCGAATAATATTTACTTAAGAAACTATAAAGATACTGTTAGTTTAAACCATACACATTTTAAAAAATTGTAATATTTGGAAGGGCACAAGCTGAATGCTTTTTCATACTATTTAGATTAGGAACTTTCTTTGTACTATTTTAGCATGCCAATCCAAATACACTATTTTGTTACTATTTTTTACAATTCATTAAGAAAAAATTGGGTATAAAGTCAAAGTCAACGATTTATACTATTAAACGGCGCCAGGGGCCATCAAGTTCTAGCTTGTACAGTGACAAATTAAAAAGAAAAAGAGAAAGTATTCTGAAAAATAAATATCAAGAAGACGCCGTTTTGGCATTTTAATGCCCCATAAGCCTCCACAATTCATGTGCTTGTTCTTGCTCACAACTTGGGGAAAATAATTAGAACAACTCATGCATATATAGCTACAATTGAACTACACCCTCAAATATGAAAATAAAACACAACTCTATGAAAAGGAGTTCAAGCAGAGTTTCCTTTTGGATGACACTGTTGGTTGGGGACCAGCACAGATCGAACGCACGCTGAATAGACTTTTTGACAAGTACAAATGGCGCGTTGCGGTGTTTGATGAGTTCCGATACCTGATCAAAGCACCCTCGATGGCTTGGAAAAATGCAACAGCCAAAAGAGGAGTTCTAGTACTTGATGGCACCCAGTTCCCTGTCGTCGGCTGGGATCCGAGTCTGAATGAAGGTAAAAAATTAACCTCCATGTGGCTCCGAATTCGGGGTTTCGACAGACTTAGATGGGAATGGGCAGAATTTGATAGACTTCTCAATCCGTTTGGAGCAGTCGTACTTGAGCTTGATCCAGCTACTCGTAACAAGTACGACTATAGATTTGCTAGAGTAAGAGTCGGAGCTTGCGATCCGGCTTTCTTCACAGAGAAACAATGGATGCTAGTACGAGACATCGCTGGATATGTTTCTAGTTTTGATATTGAGTTTGAAGTGGAGACAGACCAAACTGAAAGTGTGAATGCCTGGCTTGCGCGGCCCCCACGACCCCCCACCCGACCTAGGGGGGTTGGTACTGCAGCCAGAAGGGCACCTCAACCTCCTCCTCCACCTCCAGCAGCTCCTAATCCCGCTAATACGAACATGGATGAAGATCTCTTAGATGACCCTTCAGCTGAAGAGGATCGTAATAAAGGTCCCCTTCTTTCAGGATGCAATGAGTCTGATCCCCGCGATGGTCAATTCACTGATGAGTCTGATTCTGATCATGATCATTTCCTCCAAGCAATGCAGCAAATGATCACTCGAGGCGGCACAACCGGGGATTGCTCGAAAACTGAACCTAAAAAACAGAAAACTACTAGTGCTCCTCCTCCTTCACGACCTTCTGGTTCCAAATATGCCAATGTTTCTCATATTTCTACACCCAAACCATCTCCATCCAAGACAGCCACACAATCCAACTCTAAGAAAACCACTCCTAAATCCAAAAATCCTTTTGACTGTGCGATTTGTTACCCAAAAAATATAACACCCATGTCTCATACCCCTCAGGTCTGTGATATACAAGATACAATCCTCACAAACAGAAGAGCTTCTGGTAAAGGTAAACGTGATTTACCCAAACCTTATGGCGTGAAGAACACTAGCAAGTGGAAGAAAACCGTCAGGCGCCCAGTCATTCTCTCTCCTTCCGCAACAGAGCCAGCTGATACCATCCCATCAGCTCCTTCGAAACAGTCTCGAGGCGTATCAGTCCGCAAGAGCCTCCGTCTTGTGGCTCAAGCTGATCCCTCCTCCACCCTCAGCAAAGCCAAGAAGAGAGCCCGGAATAAGGAAATAGGCAGCAGCAGTGCTCCAGCTCAAGTACAGCCGCAAGTCCGAGAGGAGACCGCTTTTTGGCTTCCGGACAACACCGATGAGATCCCTATTTGCAGCTGGCACCCTGATGATCAGCCGGTGCTTGAAGAGCTTCCGATGGCGATTGCGGAGCTGCCACTGGTGCTCTATGCAGGGGACCCCACCTCTACACATGTTTAGCAGCTCTGATATTATATTGCTTCTTACTCAGTTCCTTAGATATACTTACCTCAGCCCTTGTTGGTGGCTTACTGTTTTTAGCATATGTTGGTTGCTTAGTATTACTGCTCTTTGGTGGTGGTTTAGTTGCAAATTTGCATTAACTTGGTTTCCAGTTTTTGCTTATATCTATATGCGATATAAGCTGGTGGTGTACAGGGTATCCTTCTTGTGAGATATCCCTGTTAAAATTTTTGTAAGTTAACTCTTTTTCTGCAATGAAATGGGCCTTTGGCCTTTTATCAAAAAAAAAAACACAACTCTATGAAGCATAACCACAGATTAATTAATTAATTAATTAATTAATTAATTACCATCATGCATATAAATAAAATCACTCCATTTATAAGGCAGCACTGGCCATCTTGGGCACGCCGGGCAACTCCGGCCGAGCAACCAACAGATTATATATATGAATCATCATCGTTCGCTCAAACTCGCTCATCAGGTTCACATAGGCATTCCTTGCCTTAGAAAACAGTTTGCGTGGTGACCAAACCTAGCACAGATTTTGAACATGAGCTGTACAGGTCTCGGTTTCCGTGAGCGCCATGCGGGCCCAAGCATGGCAACTTTTACTGGCTTTGAGACGGAGTCGAGCCTTTGGTAACTGTGCCACACAACAACACAAGCGAGCTGGGTCTCAGCTTCTTCATGAGAAAGATGATATTAGAAGTATAACAGCATTGTACATTACAGATAGTAAGAGAGGTTACAAGTTTATCCCATGCTCATTTATTTCAGTGTATGATTTGGATTTGGAGACGTTGAGCTAATCTCAGGCCTAATTATGTGTATCACCAAATTGTAAATTGAAAGAGCCGGTATTTATATAAAGTGAAATTCACTGAAAAAGTAAAAAAAAAAAAATGTTACTACGTACACTACACGCGAATGGTAACATCACGTGTGGTCACATCATAATCACACCTGACATGATCAAACGTAACGACTGATCAAGATTAATTAATTTTTTTTTTTCAGGTTTCAAGTTCGTTCGTAGAAAATAACATCAAAATATACTAAAAATAAGAAACTATTAAAAAAATTATTAAAGAAATATTGTTGAAAAAATTAGCATGTTACATGTCACGTGACTTGAAGTGACAAGAATAATGGAGGACAGTCACATCACGTGACTGATACAAATAGCGTGACGTGACAGAACTGATAATAACATAACTAATTTCCTTCACTACTTTCCACAAGACAGTCAATATTATCTGAAAATCCTAATAAAGCAGTAATTTCTTGTAGGTGAATTTCATGAAGATATTTTTCAAGGAAATAGTGGGTTGAAATAAAAAAAAGAGGCTATATAAACTTACCGGAATATTAATCATAGGCTGCATCAAACGGCATCATAAACTCATAGTGGCTGGTATTAATTCTTCTGAGAAAATGAAGAACTATGATTTGAAATTTTCAAATATTTAAAACATCTTTTGCAAAATAATATCAAAAGGTTGCAAATTTTAGGTATGAGTATATGGAATAAATATATCACATCTATAATTATAATTATAATTATAATTTATTATTATTATTATTATTATTATTATTATTATTATTATTATTATTATTATTATTATTATTATTATTAGTTTATTCTTATTTTTAAATAGAAAGATCATTAGCCAGTGTTCCAGAATCCATTCGATCTTATTTTATTCCATGTGAACCATTCAATTATCATAATGTTCATCTCAACCATTACATATCCTGAAAATGAGGGTAATTCTGTTTAGAATTGGTACATAGTGCGGATTTGTCCGTACTACGGATCAATATTTTGTTTTCAAAATCTTAACTGTCAATTTGAACTGTTTAACATAGGCTCTTTATGAATATGTATATGTAAACTAAAGTTAACATTTTTTAAAATATTTTTACTATTTTTTGTAGATAAGTGCAAAATAACAGTCTAACAAAAAGAAAATAACAGCCTAACTATTTTGAGTCTATTTCTGTCACGTATTAATTTAGTGTGTATTAGATAGAATTATTATAAAAAAACATTGGTAAAACAAAAACTTTTTAATAGCCTTTTCTCTAATCTAATTTCTGCTGTTTCCCTATATAGCTATGCTCCTCTAATAGCTTTTTGTTTAATAACTCTCCTAAGAAACACTAATTGCATAATTAGTAGGTTATTTATGTCACTGAGTAAACAACACTCTACAATTATATATGTCAAATTTCCAATTGACAAAACAAAAACCCTTGTAACAAAAAGAAAACATACCTTGCTCTCAAGCCTTTTTCTTCCACCTCAAGGTGCCATATTATGATGGAGAAAGAGGACGCAATTGAAATGGAAAGGAACTGGGCAGACCTTCTACCAGAACTTTTTGTTCTCATTCTGAAAAAACTTCCTGACATGTGTGATTTCGTCCGATCCCGAGCTGTTTGTAAGCCTTGGCGTTTCTCTTCCTCTGTCTCCGACATCCCCCCACAATTTCCTTGGATCCTCTGTCTAAGCCCGGGGCCTGATTTCAAGTTCTATTCCATCGCTTTCAACAAACTATACACCATATGTGCTCCCACCTCTTCGGGAGATATACTGTTTAAAACTGTAGGTAGTTACGTGTTCACTGGCCAAATTGGTAATGTTGATAGCTTCTCTCTTTTGAATCCCCTTTCCAATAGCGAGGTTCCTCTCCCTGTTCTACATGATTGTAATCGATATTTGTTTCCAATGATAAAGATGCAAATTGACGACTATATGTTCGCTTCTGTGTATAAAATATCAGTTCGATGTAAACCAGGTGATGACAAGTGGGACATTATTGGACCTGGATACGAGGGTAAATACCATTGTTATTATTTGAAGGGTTTGCTTTTTAGGATTGAGTACCAAACTTTGGTTACAAAAGTTACGGATATTAGCAGCCATAAAGAGCTCTATGTCATACCACCACCCAAATATGAAAAAATATCTGAGATGTCCTTTAAAGGTCCTTGCCTTGTCGAGTCTTGTGGAGCGATTTTGAGCGTTTGCTTTAATCAATCCAATAAAAGGACATATTATAAATTTTATATTCACCGTCTCGAATTTGGCAATAGAAAAGAGAATCCTTGTTGGGTCAAGCTTGGCAGCATTGGAGATCAAATATTGTTCTTTGATTTTCCTCTTGGTACACTTCGTGCTTTCTGTCTCAGAGCAACTGACTTTGCTGGATTCAATGGGAATTGTGTTTACTTCATAAATGAGTATCCATCATCTGATCCAGGTCACGTTCGTTGCATCAATATGTATAACATAGAGAATGGTCAAACAATATTTATCGATACCCCTTTCAATTGGAAAAATTATATTACATGGTTTATGCCTACTTTAAATCATATCTGAGATCATGTTATTTTAGAGTACGATGCTATCTTTTAGCTTTTGAGCATATGGATATGCTCTCAGTGCGTCCATATTAGTCCTCTTATTCAAACTTAAGGATTGCTTAATGTAAGACAATGATGTGTAATGAATATGATTGTGAATGATAAAGTAATATTTATGAAAATTGTAGTGTTCTTTTGATTTGTAAGGTCCAATGCACAGAAATGATTTTGTAAAATTAATAATTTGAAGGCCATTTGGGTCTATTTTGAGACAATTTTTGGGTCTTTTGAGCAACTCTATGATTCAAGCCTTACAATTCACCGCAATCTAGTCCCAAGCCTTTTGGGCCATTTGTGGGCCTTTTGGAACTGTGAATGCATATTATGATATTATCTTGTATTTTTTTTTTTTTTTTTGTGATTAGTATGATATTGTCGGCCTTGTTTGGCCTTCACTACTATACATAGCTGTATATGAAAAAAAAACCTAATCTTTTTGTATAATGTTTGTATGTGTAGTATATATGAAAGATTTCTGATAATTAGAGCGTCGAAGAAGTTTAGACTTTCGCGGAGGAATAGAAAGACTAATAAATAATGTAAATAAAAAATGACCGAATAATATTTACTTAAGAAACTATAAAGATACTGTTAGTTTAAACCATACACATTTTAAAAAATTGTAATATTTGGAAGGGCACAAGCTGAATGCTTTTTCATACTATTTAGATTAGGAACTTTCTTTGTACTATTTTAGCATGCCAATCCAAATACACTATTTTGTTACTATTTTTTACAATTCATTAAGAAAAAATTGGGTATAAAGTCAAAGTCAACGATTTATATATTAAACGGCGCCAGGCTAGGGGCCATCAAGTTCTAGCTTGTACTGTGACAAATTAAAAAGAAAAAGAGAAAGTATTCTGAAAAATAAATATCGAGAAGACGCCGTTTTGGCATTTTAATGCCCCATAAGCCTCCACAATTCATGTGCTTGTTCTTGCTCACAACTTGGGGAAAATAATTAGAACAACTCATGCATATATAGCTACAATTGAACTACACCCTCAAATATGAAAATAAAACACAACTCTATGAAGCATAACCACAGATTAATTAATTAATTAATTAATTACCATCATGCATATAAATAAAATCACTCCATTTATAAGGCAGCACTGGCCATCTTGGGCACGCCGGGCAACTCCGGCCGAGCAACCAACAGATTATATATATGAATCATCATCGTTCGCTCAAACTCACTCATCAGGTTCACATAGGCATCCCTTGCCTTAGAAAACAGTTTGCGTGGTGACCAAACCTAGCACGGATTTTGAACATGAGCTGTACAGGTCTCGGTTTCCGTGAGCGCCGTGCGGGCCCAAGCATGGCAACTTTTACTGGCTTTGAGACGGAGTCGAGCCTTTGGTAACTGTGCCACACAACAACACAAGCAACTGTGCCACACAACACAAGCGAGATGGGTCTCAGCTTCTTCATGAGAAAGATGGTATTAGAAGTATAACAGCATTGTACATTACAGATAGTACGTAAGAGAGGTTACAAGTTTATCCCATGCTCATTTATTTCAGTGTATGATTTGGATTTGGAGACGTTGAGCTAATCTCAGGCCTAATTATGTGTATCACCAAATTGTAAATTGAAAGAGCCGGTATTTGTATAAAATGAAATTCACTGAAAAAGTAAAAAAAAAAATGTTACTACGTACACTACACGCGAATGGTAACATCACGTGTGGTCACATCATAATCACACCTGACATGATCAAACGTAACGACTGATCAAGATTAATTAATTTTTTTTTTCAGGTTTCAAGTTCGTTCGTAGAAAATAACATCAAAATATACTAAAAATAAGAAACTATTAAAAATTATTAAAGAAATATTGTTGAAAAAATTAGCATGTTACATGTCACGTGACTTGAAGTGACAAGAATAATGGAGGACAGTCACATCACGTGACTGATACAAATAGCGTGACGTGACAGAACTGATAATAACATAACTAATTTCCTTCACTACTTTCCACAAGACAGTCAATATTATCTGAAAATCCTAATAAAGCAGTAATTTCTTGTAGGTGAATTTCATGAAGATATTTTTCAAGGAAAGAGTGGGTTGAAATAAAAAAAAGTGGCCATATAAACTTACCGGAATATTAATCATAGGCTGCATCAAACGGCATCATAAACTCATAGTGGCTGGTATTAATTCTTCTGAGAAAATGAAGAACTATGATTTGAAATTTTCAAATATTTAAAACATCTTTTGCAAAATAATATCAAAAGGTTGCAAATTTTAGGTATGAGTATATGCAATAATATATATCACATCTATAATTATAATTATAATTATAATTTATTTTTATTATTATTATTATTATTATTATTATTATTATTATTATTATTATTATTAGTTTATTCTTATTTTTTAAATAGAAAGATCATTAGCCAGTGTTCCAGAATCCATTCGATCTTATTTTATTCGATCTGAACCATTCAATTATCATAACCATTACATATCCTGAAAATGAGGGTAATTCTGTTCAGAATTGGTACATAGTGCGGATTTGTCCGTACTACGGATCAATATTTTGTTTTCAAAATCTTAACTGTCAATTTGAACTGTTTAACATAGTCTCTTTATGAATATGTATATGTAAACTAAAGTTAACATTTTTTAAAATATTTTTACTATTTTTTGTAGATGAGTGGCAAATAACAGTCTAACAAAAAGAAAATAACAGCCTAACTATTTTGAGTCTATTTCTGTCACGTATTAATTTAGTGTGTATTAAATAGAATTATTATAAAAAAACATTGGTAAAACAAAAACTTTTTAATAGCTTTTTCTCTAATCTAATTTCTGCTGTTTCCCTATATAGCTATGCTCCTCTAATAGCTTTTTGTTTAATAACTCTCCTAAGAAACACTAATTGCATAATTTAGTAGGTTATTTATGTCACTGAGTAAACAACACTCTACAATTATATATGTCAAATTTCCAATTGACAAAACAAAAACCCTTGTAACAAAAAGAAAACATACCTTGCTCTCAAGCCTTTCTCTTCCACCTCAATCAGGTGCCATATTACGATGGAGGAGGAGACAATTGAAATGGAAAGGAACTGGGCAGACCTTCTACCGGAACTTTTTGCTCTCATCCTGAAAAAGCTTCCTGACATGTGCGATTTCGTCAGATCCCGAGCTGTTTGTAAGCCTTGGCGTTTCTCTTCCTCTGTCTCCGACATCCCCCCACAATTTCCTTGGATCCTCTGTCTAAGCCCGGGGCCTGATTTCAAATTCTATTCGATCGCTCTCAACAAACTATACACCATATGTGCTCCCACCTCTTCGGGCAATATACTGTTTAAAACTGTAGGTAGTTACGTGTTCACTGGCCAAATTGGTACTGTTGATAGCTTCTCTCTTTTGAATCCCCTTTCCAATAGCGAGGTTCCTCTCCCTGTTCTACATGATTGTCATCGATATTTGTTTCCAATGATAAAGATGCAAATTGACAACTATATGTTCGCCTCTGTGTATAAAATATCAGTTCGATGTAAACCCGGTGATGACAAGTGGGACATTATTGGACCTGGATACGAGGGTAAATACCGTTGTTATTATTTGAAGGGTTTGCTTTTTAGGATTGAGGACCAAACTTTGGTTACAAAAGTTACGGATATTAGCAGCCATAAAGAGCTCTATGTCATACCACCACCCAAATATGAAAACATCTCTGAGATGTCCTTTAAAGGTCCTTGCCTTGTCGAGTCTTGTGGAGAGATTTTGAGCGTTTGCTTTAATCAATCCAATAAAAGGACATATTATAAATTTTATATTCACCGTCTCGAATTTGGCAATAGAAAAGAAAATCCTTGTTGGGTCAAGCTTGGCAGCATTGGAGATCAAATATTGTTCTTGGATTTTCCTCTTGGTACTCTTCGTGCTTTCTGTCTCAGAGCAAGTGATTTTGCTGGATTCAATGGGAATTGTGTTTACTTCATAAATGAGTATCCATCATCTGATTCAGGTCACGTTCGTGTCATCAATATGTATGACATAGAGAATGGTGAAACAATATTTATCGATACCCCTTTCGATTGGAAAAATTATATTACATGGTTTATGCCTACTTTAAATCATATCTGAGATCATGTTATTTTAGAGTACGATGCTATCTTTTAGCTTTTGAGCATATGGATATGCTCTCAGTGCGTCCCTATTAGTTAGATCTCTTATTCGAACTTAAGGATTGCTTAATGTAAGACAATGATGTGTAATGAATATGATGAATGATAAATTAATATTTTTGGAATTGTAGTGTTCTTTTGATTAGTAACTTTTCAGGTCCAATGCACATAAATGATTTTGTAAAATTAATAATTTGAAGGCTATTTGGGTCTATTTTGAGACAATTTTTGGACATTTTGAGCAACTCTATGATTCAGGTCTTACAATTCACCGCAATCTAGTCCCAAGCCTTTTGGGCCATTTGTGGGCCTTTTGGAACTGTGAATGCATATTATGATATTATCTTGTATTTTTTTTTTTTTTTTTTTTTTGTGATTAGTATGATATTGTCGGCCTTGTTGGGCCTTCACTACTATACATAGCTGTATATGAAAAAAAAACCTAATCTTTTTGTATATTGTTTGTATGTGTAGTATATATGAAAGATTTCTGATAATTAGAGCGTCGAAGAAGTTTAGACTTTCGCGGAGGAATAGAAAGACTAATAAATAATGTAAATAAAAAATGACGGAATAATATTTACTTAAGAAACTATAAAGATACTGTTAGTTTAAACCATACACATTTTAAAAAATTGTAATATTTGGAAGGGCACAAGCTGAATGCTTTTTCATACTATTTAGATTAGGAACTTTCTTTGTACTATTTTAGCATGCCAATCCAAATACACTATTTTGTTACTATTTTTTACAATTCATTAAGAAAAAATTGGGTATAAAGTCAAAGTCAACGATTTATATATTAAACGGCGCCAGGCTAGGGGCCATCAAGTTCTAGCTTGTACTGTGACAAATTAAAAAGAAAAAGAGAAAGTATTCTGAAAAATAAATATCGAGAAGACGCCGTTTTGGCATTTTAATGCCCCATAAGCCTCCACAATTCATGTGCTTGTTCTTGCTCACAACTTGGGGAAAATAATTAGAACAACTCATGCATAGCTACAATTGAACTACACCCTCAAATATGAAAATAAAACACAACTCTATGAAGCATAACCACAGATTAATTAATTAATTAATTAATTACCATCATGCATATAAATAAAATCACTCCATTTATAAGGCAGCACTGGCCATCTTGGGCACGCCGGGCAACTCCGGCCGAGCAACCAACAGATTATATATATGAATCATCATCGTTCGCTCAAACTCGCTCATCAGGTTCACATAGGCATCCCTTGCCTTAGAAAACAGTTTGCGTGGTGACCAAACCTAGCACGGATTTTGAACATGAGCTGTGCAGGTCTTAGTTTCCGTGAGCGCCATGCGGGCCCAAGCATGGCGACTTTTACCGGCTTTGAGACGGAGTCGAGCCTTTGGTAACTGTGCCACACAACAACACAAGCAACTGTGCCACACAACACAAGCGAGCTGGGTCTCAGCTTCTTCATGAGAAAGATGATATTAGAAGTATAACAGCATTGTACATTACAGATAGTAAGAGAGGTTACAAGTTTATCCCATGCTCACTTATTTCAGTGTATGATTTGGATTTGGAGACGTGGAGCTAATCTCGGGCCTAATTATGTGTATCACCAAATTGTAAATTGAAAGAGCCGGTATTTGTATAAAATGAAATTCACTGAAAAAGTAAAAAAAAAATGTTACTACGTACACTACACGCGAATGGTAACATCACGTGTGGTCACATCATAATCACACCTGACATGATCAAACGTAACGACTGATCAAGATTAATTAAATTTTTTTTTTAGGTTTCAAGTTCGTTCGTAGAAAATAACATCAAAATATACTAAAAATAAGAAACTATTAAAAAAATTATTAAAGAAATATTGTTGAAAAAATTAGCATGTTACATGTCACGTGACTTGAAGTGACAAGAATAATGGAGGACAGTCACATCACGTGACTGATACAAATAGCGTGACGTGACAGAACTGATAATAACATAACTAATTTCCTTCACTACTTTCCACAAGACAGTCAATATTATCTGAAAATCCTAATAAAGCAGTAATTTCTTGTAGGTGAATTTCATGAAGATATTTTTCAAGGAAAGAGTGGGTTGAAATAAAAAAAAGAGGCTATATAAACTTACCGGAATATTAATCATAGGCTGCATCAAACGGCATCATAAACTCATTGTGGCTGGTATTAATTCTTCTGAGAAAATGAAGAACTATGATTTGAAATTTTCAAATATTTAAAACATCTTTTGCAAAATAATATCAAAAAGTTGCAAATTTTAGGTATGAGTATATGGAATAATATATATCACATCTATAATTATAATTATAATTATAATTTATTTTTATTATTATTATTATTATTAGTTTATTCTTATTTTTTAAATAGAAAGATCATTAGCCAGTGTTCCAGAATCCATTCGATCTTATTTTATTCGATCTGAACCATTCAATTATCATAATGTTCATCTCAACCATTACATATCCTGAAAATGAGGGTAATTATGTTTAGAATTGGTACATAGTGCGGATTTGTCCGTACTAGGGATCAATATTTTGTTTTCAAAATCTTAACTGTCAATTTGAACTGTTTAACATAGTCTCTTTATGAATATGTATATGTAAACTAAAGTTAACATTTTTTAAAATATTTTTACTATTTTTTGTAGATGAGTGGAAAATAACAGTCTAACAAAAAGAAAATAACAGCCTAACTATTGTGAGTCTATTTCTGTCACGTATTAATTTAGTGTGTATTAAATAGAATTATGATAAAAAAACATTGGTAAAACAAAAACTTTTTAATAGCTTTTTCTCTAATCTAATTTCTGCTGTTTCCCTATATAGCTATGCTCCTCTAATAGCTTTTTGTTTAATAACTCTCCTAAGAAACACTAATTGCATAATTTAGTAGGTTATTTATGTCACTGAGTAAACAACACTCTACAATTATATATGTCAAATTTCCAATTGACAAAACAAAAACCCTTGTAACAAAAAGAAAACATACCTTGCTCTCAAGCCTTTTTCTTCCACCTCAAGGTGCCATATTATGATGGAGAAAGAGGAAGCAATTGAAATGGAAAGGAACTGGGCAGACCTTCTACCAGAACTTTTTGTTCTCATTCTGAAAAAACTTCCTGACATGTGTGATTTCGTCCGATCCCGAGTTGTTTGTAAGCCTTGGCGTTTCTCTTCCTCTGTCTCCGACATCCCCCCACAATTTCCTTGGATCCTCTGTCTAAGCCTGGGGCCTGATTTCAAGTTCTATTCCATCGCTTTCAACAAACTATACACCATATGTGCTCCCACCTCTTCGGGCAATATACTGTTTAAAACTGTAGGTAGTTACGTGTTCACTGGCCAAATTGGTAATGTTGATAGCTTCTCTCTTTTGAATCCCCTTTCCAACAGCGAGGTTCCTCTCCCTGTTCTACATGATTGTAATCGATATTTGTTTCCAATGATAAAGATGCAAATTGACGACTATATGTTCGCCTCTGTGTATAAAATATCAGTTCGATGTAAACCCGGTGATGACAAGTGGGACATTATTGGACCTGGATACGAGGGTAAATACCGTTGTTATTATTTGAAGGGTTTGCTTTTTAAGATTGAGTACCAAACTTTGGTTACAAAAGTTACGGATATTAGCAGCCATAAAGAGCTCTATGTCATACCACCACCCAAATATGAAAAAATCTCAGAGATGTCCTTTAAAGGCCCTTGCCTTGTCGAGTCTTGTGGAGAGATTTTGAGCGTTTGCTATAATCAATCTTATAAAATGACATATTATAAATTTTATATTCACCGTCTCGAATTTGGCAATAGAAAAGAGAATCCTTGTTGGGTCAAGCTTGGCAGCATTGGAGATCGAATATTGTTCTTTGATTTTCGTCTTGATACTCTTCGTGCTTTCTGTCTCAGAGCAAGTGATTTTGCTGGTTTCAATGGGAATTGTGTTTACTTCATAAATGAGTATCCATCATCTGATCCAGGTCACGTTCGTGTCATCAATATGTATAACATAGAGAATGGTAAAACAATATTTATCGATACCCCTTTCAATTGGAAAAATTATATTACATGGTTTATGCCTACTTTAAATCATATCTGAGATCATGTTATTTTAGAGTACGATGCTATCTTTTAGCTTTTGAGCATATGGATATGCTCTCAGTGCGTCCCTATTAGTTCTCTTATTCGAACTTAAGGATTGCTTAATGTAAGACAAAGATGTGTAAAGAATATGATTGTGAATGATAAATTAATATTTATGGAATTGTAGTGTTCTTTTGATTAGTAACTTTCAGGGTCCAATGCACAAAAATGATTTTGTAAAATTAATAATTTGAAGGCTATTTTGGTCTATATTGACTTTTTGAAACAATTTTTGTGCTTTTTTAGCAACTCTACGATTGAAGCCTTACAAATCACCGCAATCTACGCCCAAGCCTTTTGGTCCATTTGTGGGCCTTTTGGAACTGTGGATGCATATTATGATATTATCTTGTATTTTTTTTCGGTAATTAGTATGATATTATCGGCCTTGTTGGGCCTTCACTACTATACATAGCTGTATATGAAAAAAAAGCCTAATCTTTTTGTATCCATTTATAAGATCATTAGCCATTTAAAAATGAAGCCGACATTTTTATTAATATCCAAAGTTTAATACAAATTATTATTTATGCCCAGAGCCTCAGCTAATTTCGAAAAATGGCCGGCTTAGGAGGTAGGAGTAAGCCGGCCATTCTCTGGCCGGCTTACTCTTTTTTTTTCTTTAGAGACACTATGAAGAGCAAAATAATAAAATCTAACACTGAAAATTTAAATTTTTTGTTTAAATTATTTGTTAGATTACTTTTTCTGATTTATAATTAGTATATTTATACTAAAATACACTAGATTACTGGAAATTATGTTGAATTACACTATATTACAATAAATTTATGTTGAATTACACTAAATTACGTTAAATTATGCTAAATTACAATAACTTCGCTAATTACGCTAAATTAGACCGATTATGTGCCATCTTCATGAATCATAAAAAATAGTAAAAAAATTCCGAAAATAGTAAAAATTGGTATTCTACAAGTTCATTATGTAACTAATTTACTGAGCTACTTAGATTGAATAATATAAATGAACATCTTAATCGGAAACTTCAACTCAAGTTTTGAGGCTCTTCCCTTAGTTTTTTGGCAATTCTGAATTTCAAAATCCGACGTAGCGGGCATGGACGCATGTGCATTTTAGCAAGTTTTCTGAAAAGTGATCATTTGCTGAAATTGGACACTCGAGCGCCGTTTGAAGTTTCGCCGTCGTTTTCGCCTTTTCAGTGAAGATATTGTTCCTATTCATATGTAATTTAGCATAATTTACCATATTTTAGAGTAATGTAATGTAATTTAGTGTAATTTAACTTAATATAGTGTAATTCAACATAATTTCCAGTAATCTAGTGTATTTTAGTATAAATATGCTAATTATATATCAAAAGAAGTAATCTATCAAATAATTTTACAAAAAAATTCAAATTTTCAGTGTTAGATTTTATTATTTTGCTCTTCATATTGTCTCTTAAAAAAAAACGAGTAAGCCGGCCATTTTCTGGCCGGTTTGGGCATTTTTCGAAATTTGCTGAGATTCTGGGCATAAATAATAATTTGTATTAAACTTTGGATATTAATAAAAATGTCGGAAAGTGAAGACAACAAAATAACTATAATACAAGAATATGAATCTTCTTTATTTGTTTGACCATAAAAAAACAGATAATTTAACCCCAGATAAACTCTCTTATGTGTTTGGCGATAAAAAAAAAATAAAAAATAGATAAAACCTTCTCCCAAGAAGATTATTACTTCTAAAGTAACATACATAAATTGTCGACATCTATAGACTTTTAAAAATAAAATTGAGAAGCCGCAAAGTTTATGTATGAGTATATGGAACAATATATATCGCATCTATAATTATAATTATGATGATATTATTGTTATTATTATAATTATGATGATGATGATGATTAATATTATTATTAGTATTATTATATTATTGTTATTAGTAATATTATAATTATAATTATAATAATAATTGTAAAAATTATTATTATTATCATTATTATAATTATGATGATGATTATTATTATTATATTCTTATTGTTATTTTATTCTTTATTTTTTAAATAGAAAGATCATTAGCCATTTAAAAATGAGGACAACAGAATAAAAAATCAGATAATTTAAACCCTTTGGCGATAAAACAACAGATAACACCTTCTCCCAAGAAAAACATGAAACAGATCCAAGAACAAGAATTTCTCTCACTTATAAACCAAAGATAAACCCTCCCCCCACACCCCAATTCACAAGCTTTTTCTCCAGCAATTGTTTGACAATTTCAAACCTTTTTCGGGCCATTTAGAAGAGTAGAGGACAGGTGCTCTCAAACTGTGTGTCTTCGAACTGTGCAGAAAAAACAGTCCCTGGTAAGTCAGTATTACAACATCTTTTTCTCTATTTCTGCTTGTTCTATGTTGATGGTGCCTTGTCGAATTTTTCTTGGTATCATGATGCCTAGCGCGGGTTGTTGATTTTCCCAGCTTGACTAGTTGGTTGTGCTTTTTGCGAGACCTATGTTGATAGGCACTGTCTGGTCTGTGCTTGCTTGTTTTTGACTTGGTGCCTTCCCATTTTCTGTGCTGGCCTTGCTGGTTTGATTCCTTGTTTTTGGTGCTGGCAACTGAATACTGATTAATTGAACTTTGAAGGATGATCTTGTACATTTTTTGAAAACAGGTTTTGCGAGCAAATAAATTGAAGATGGATAGAATAAGCATTTTACCAGATGATGTTCTCATTCACGTGCTCTCCTTTCTAACTACTAGAGAGGCTGTCCGGACGTGTATTCTGGCCAAAAGATGGAGAGAGATTTGGGCATTTGTGCCTGTTCTTAGACTTGATCTTGACGAATTCTTGACTGAGGGTGAAATTCTGGAAAATAATGAAAGACTTAAAGACTGTGAGAAAAAATTTCAGCAGCTCATGAATGGAGTCATGGCAAATAGAAAGTGTTCAAACCTGGATACATTTGTATGTATCTGGTGTATCCACGAGAACTATTCTGAAGCTTCTATGGAGTGGCTTGACCGGGTAGCAACCCTAAATCCTCGGGCAATCGGTGTTTTAATTTTCAGGAAAAATGTACTGGATGTGCCTGAATTAGTTTTCTCCTGTCCAACCCTACAAGAACTTGACCTGGCCCTCTACACGGATGATCTGAAAACAGTCATTAAACCAAGTTCAATAAACTTGCCATCTCTAAATTGCTTAGAGTTGGCGAGTGTAACTCTTGAGGATGATTTCGCTCAAAAGCTTTTCTCAGGTTGCCCTGCCCTTGAAAGCCTGTATCTAGCTCATTGTGATTTGGGTTTCTCTGACATTTCCTCTGAGGTGTTAAAGACCTTAGCCATAGAGGAGTGTGATCAAATCAGCCAAATCCAAATCTGTTGTCCATGTCTTATTATTTTGGACATTGAATCTGATTGCCAAACCAAAGGCATTTCAATAAACAATATGACTTCCCTATCACAAGCAGACATCAAATTAAATACAGCTCAATTATTATTCGATGGGGATCTGAATATTGTTGGAGGCCTGTCAAATGTTTCAATTCTGAAATTTGACTTACGGAGTGCTGACCTCAAGGTATACTGTCTTCTCCCTGTTTATAAAATCAAAAGTCAATATGCACTCAAAATATATTGCTTCTTAATCAGGTGTCTGCACAAAATAAAGAAAGTTTGACATTTGTAGATTAAGTTTACACAATAACTTTTGTCAAGGTTGTTTTGTTACATATAATATTTAATTCGTAATGTAGAATCTAGTTGTTTTAATACAAGGATTACTGGCTATTCAAGATATTAAATTATTTACTGTGAAATTAACATTTGTTTTGTAATGTATAGGAAACATTGAAGAAGAATATTCCGGACAGCATTAATTTCAACTATTTGAAGGCCTTAGAACTGGGGAGATTGAATTGGACGGACGACAGTTATTTAGTTGCTCTCTTCCTCCAGTGTTCTCCTTATTTACAGGAGCTCACCTTGAACTTAAATAAAGTACTCTCTCTCTCTCTCTTTGAAAAATACTTGGTAGTGGCTACCAAGTTCTGCATTAATTGAAAAATACATGTAGTGCCAATAACTCACTCTCTGAAACCTGTCAAATAAATCTAGGTAGGTTTAGACTAATATTTATTTTTTATCTACAGCTTGATTTAGACTAATATTAGTATTATATCATGTATTTATATGGGTGTCATGTCGGATCAAGACTTCGGTCATGTAGGTAAATTTATAGTGTTGAATGCAGATAAAATTTGGACCATACATATAAATATTAGTTCTATAAATGTACCCATAATATAATAGGTTATATTTTCTAAATCATACCCTGCCCAATTCAATTGGATCCGGGTAGGTTTCGGTTTGGATCCCGGTAGTACATTTACCAAAATATAATGATCATTGATCAGCTATCTACTTGTACGTTTTTAACATGAAATCAGCTTGAAGATTCTGAGAAAGAGCCATGCCAGGAGGAACCAGAAGTTTTCGAGAGGGAGTACCTGGATACTGTCAAAATCATGCAATGGAGTGACGATAACGTTATAGAATGGGACCCAAATGATTCATTGCTTCAAAAGATGATGGCATATTTGAATGCTCATATCGGGAACATACGAGAAATTATTACAAATTGAGTGTTCTGTACTAGTTCTTCTTGTGAGTGTTTGATGTTTTCATTAGAGTCGGGCATACAATGAAGCTGTTGTTATTTTTCATTAGTGTTCTATACTAATTCTTTTCTATCCTTCTCTCTTTTTCATTTCTTATCTGTTGTCCTTAAATTTCTGATGCAAACTGTAATAACATTTCTGCTGTTCCAAACCTTTGTGATAAAAAGAGGATTTCTAAATAATAGAAGAATGTTATTTTTATTTTTTTGCATGGCACAGTAATAAAATATACCTATTTAGCACAGGGTCTTAGGAACGGAATGGGATGAGGGAGTTGCTACGGGTGAATTTTCTAGTACTTTTTAACATCATCTTCTCTTCCTCATGCTATCCTGAAAAATACATATATAACACACAAGTTAATTGCTTGTACCCAACTTATTTGATCTGGATCATTAAAAATGCAAGTGACAGAAGATGCACTAAATTTTTAATTCCCAATACAGTATTCTTTACCAGATCGACAGAACATTGTTTACAAAAGACATGAGGCAATTTCGTGAATCCACACTACAAGGTGAAATATTCATGCTATACAGTTAAAAGTTGGAAACAATCCATGAAATTAAATATATATGAATATATTTTAGTACGCTGTCAGACATATAACTACAAAAAGAGAGTATATATGATAGATAACCAACATCTAAGGAGTTCCAGAAAAGAATTGAATTATGCCAAATGTCATAAACAAAAATACAATATTTTCTTTAGTTAGTGTACAGATATGGCATTGCATATACAGAATGGTAAAAAATGTTTCTCATATTGTGCATTGCATATACTGATAAATTCTGCAACTTACTAATTAGTGAAAAAATGTACTGCTAAGTAAATAGCCAATAAATAAATCCCGTCAAGCTTCTAAAGCACAAAGGGTATATACAGATAGTACACAAGTTGTAATCTAGGTATAGGAAAAGGATATAGGAAAGGACGTACTGGTGATATGATCTACATAAATAAAATTTTGATTGGTGAAGAGAAAGCAACCTTAGGAGAAAGCCATCAATTTATAACAAACAATAAATTCATAACAGCTAAGTTGCATAAATCACCACTAGACAATAATTAAAACAAAAAAAACAGAAATGTGCTGTTTAAAAGGCAACATTCTAAATACAAGATCCAAAGATGAACGCATGCATTTCAATTCAATTATCACTGATCCAGAGAAATATGTGCAAAAAAAATGAAATTGAATGCCTTGATGAGATTGTGAACATTAGTACCTGTTTCAATCACAACCCAATTCAACAAATCAGACACATGTAACAGTAACACTGACTAAAAGTATTTCCTAAATACAAGTAATCCAAATGCAATCAATACACCATTTAATTTGCAGCAATTAAATACAATTAGTGAAATAACCTAATCCTTATTGAATTTGATTAATCAAACAGAAATAATTAATGATTGCTATAAGAAGAGAAGAGTTACTAACCTGAAAGTTTCTTCTGAGAACTCAGGTATTACTTCTCCTTTTTCTTCATTGGTCGCAGGGCTCGCAGTCGCAGTAGTAGCGAAAGGTTAGAACTTCGAAGCGTATCGCTGGGAACAAGGTAGCGATCATCGTTTCAACTCTCGCCAAATCTCATCGATTTTCACGGGATTCTATTTCTCGTCTGAGATTAGAGAGGAGAGATTAGAGACAGACGGCCATTGTTAGAGAGGAGAGAGGAGAGAGGAGCAGAAGGAGAGATCTAAACATCGATCCAGTGTCCCAAAATCAATCAATCCGATCTTATTTTATTCGATCTGAACCATTCAATTCATCTCAACCATTCGATAAACGATCAGCCAATGTTAGAGATTAGAGAGGAGAGAGGAGCAGGACTGAAGGAGAGATCTAAACCTCGATCCAGTGTCCCAGAATCAATCAATCCGATCTTATTTTATTCCATCTGAACCATTCAATTCATCTCAACCATTGGATAAACGAGGGGTAGTTCTGTTTAGAATTGGTACATAGTGCGGAGTAGTCCGTAATACTTTCAAAATTTTAACTGTTCTTTGTATGAATATGTATCTGTAAATTAAAGTTAATAATATTTTTTTAATATTTTTACTATTTTTTTGTAGATGAGTAAAAAATAACAGCCTAATTATTCTTTTGTAGGAGTCTATTTCTGTTACGTATTAATTTAGTGCGTATGAAATACAATCATGATCAAAACATTGGCAAAACAAAAACTTTTTAATAGCTTTTTCTCTAATCTAATTTGTGCTGTTTCCCTATATAGCTATGCTCCTCTAATAGCTTTTGTTTAATAATTCTCATAAGCAACACTAATTGTATAATTTAGTATGCTATTTATGTTACCGAGTAAACAACACTCCAATTATTTATGTCAAATTTCTAATTGACAAAACAAAAACCCTTGTAACAAAAAGAAAACACACCTTGCTCTCAAGCCTTTTTGTTCCACCTCAAGGTGCCATATTATGATGGAGAACGAGGAAGCAATTGAAATGGAAAGGAACTGGGCAAACCTTCTACCAGAACTTTTTGTTCTCATCCTGAAAAAACTTCCTGACATGTGCGATTTCGTCCGATCCCGAGCTGTTTGTAAGCCTTGGCGTTTCTCTTCCTCTGTCTCCGACATCCCCCCACAATTTCCTTGGATCCTCTGTCTAAGCCCGGGGCCTGATTTCAAGTTCTATTCCATCGCTCTCAACAAACTATACACCATATGTGCTCCCACCTCTTCGGGCAATATACTGTTTAAAACTATAGGTAGTTACGTGTTCACTGGCCAACTTGGTAATGTTGATAGCTTCTCTCTTTTGAATCCCCTTTCCAATAGCAAGGTTCCTCTCCCTGTTCTACATGATTGTAATCGATATTTGTTTCCAATGATAAAGATGCAAATTGACGACTATATGTTCGCCTCTGTGTATAAAATATCAGTTCGATGTAAACCCGGTGATGACAAGTGGGACATTATTGGACCTGGATACGAGGGTAAATACCGTTGTTATTATTTGAAGGGTTTGATTTTTAGGATTGAGGACCAAACTTTGGTTACAAAAGTTACGGATATTAGCAGCCATAAAGAGCTCTATGTCATACCACCACCCAAATATGAAAAAATCTCTGAGATGTCCTTTAAAGGTCCTTGCCTTGTTGAGTCTTGTGGAGAGATTTTGAGCGTTTGCTTTAATCAATCCTATAAAAGGACATATTATAAATTTTATATTCACCGTCTCGAATTTGGCAATAGAAAAGAGAATCCTTGTTGGGTCAAGCTTGGCAGCATTGGAGATCAAATATTGTTCTTTGATTTTCCTCTTGGTACTCTTCGTGCTTTCTGTCTCAGAGCAAGTGACTTTGCTGGATTCAATGGGAATTGTGTTTACTTCATAAATGAGTATACATCATCTGATTCAGGTCACGTTCGTGTCATCAATATGTATGACATAGAGAATGGTGAAACAATATTTATCGATACCCCTTTCGATTGGAAAAATTATATTACATGGTTTATGCCTACTTTAAATCATATCTGAGATCATGTTATTTTAGAGTACGATGATATCTTTTAGCTTTTGAGCATATAGATATACTCTCAGTGCATCCATATTAGTCCTCTTATTCAAACTTAAGGATTGCTTAATGTAAGACAATGATGTGTAATGAATATGATTGTGGATGATAAATTAATATTTATGAAAATTGTAGTGTTCTTTTGATTTGTAAGGTCCAATGCACAGAAATGATTTTGTAAAATTAATAATTTGAAGGCCATTGGGTCTATTTTGAGACAATTTTTGGGTCTTTTGAGCAACTCTATGATTCAAGCCTTACAATTCACCGCAATCTACTCCCAAGCCTTTTGGGCCATTTGTGGGCCTTTTGGAACTGTTGTTGCATATTATGATATTATCTGGTTTTTTTTTTTTTTTTTTGGTAATTAGTATGATATTATCGGCCTTGTTGGGCATTCACTACTATACATAGCTGTATATGATAAAAAGCCTGATATATTTGTATAATGTTTGTATGTATAGTATATGAAAGATTTATGATAATTAGAGCGACGAAGAAGTTTTTTCGCAAAGGAACAGAAAAATTACCAAATAATGGAAATATTAAACGACCCAATAATATTTACTTAAGAACCTGCAAAATAATGAATCATAGAAAAGATGTGGAATTAAAAAGGTATACAAAAAAAAAAGAGAAAATAATCAGAAAAACAATTAAGGACACTATAAATGTCCAAGCGGGGATTTAAAATACTGTTAGATTAAAGTTATTTTGCTAATTCAATCTTTTACCGAAATTAATTTCATAAGATGAAACAAGCTGAACACTTTTTCATACTATTTAAATTAGGACCTTAATTTCTTTGTACTATTTTAGCATATCAATCCAAATTGGATATAGAGTCAAAGTACTTAAACGATTTTTTGTACCGTGACAAATTAAAAAAAGAGCAAGTATCCTGAAAAATAAATTCGGGACAAAAGGTACAATTTTATACTATCCAGAAGACGCCCTTTTGGCATTTTAATTAATGCCTCCATAAACCTACATAATTCATGTGATTGTTCACACATAACTTCTAAAGAAGAAAACACAACTCTGTAGAGCTTAACCACAGATTAATTAATTACCAATTATACAGCCACACTTGTCATCTTAGGCACACCCGGCAATTCCGGCCGAGCAACCAACAAGTTATATATATGAATCATCATCCTTCGTTCAAACTCGCTCTGTCCCGAGACGCTCATATGTCGTTCTTTCGGCATCCGTCTAACCCAAAGCCTGTCTGAACAACTCCTGCTGCTTGTAAGCGTTGCTGCGGGCCGACCTGCTCCTCCAGCCAACGCTAGCATCAGGTTCACATAGGCATCCCTTGCCTTAGAAAACAGTTTGCGTGGCGACCAAACCTTAGCACGGATTTTGAACATGAGTTGTAAGGGTCTCGGTTTCTGTGAGCGTCGAGCTGTCCCGAGCATGGTCACTTTTACCGGCTTTGGGACGGACTCGAGTCTCTGGTAATAGCGGTGCCGCCAGTATGACTGAATGGTCTTGCAAACCTGAGATGTAATACTTGCCATTGCTTTAGTGAAGAACAGCAATGTGCAGTTTGTGATGATTGATGAATGTAATGATACTATTTATATTGGGATAAATTGTTCGATAAGATCAGTTGACTATATATATATTCGAAGATTATCAATCATGGAACGGTTTAGTCAAAAAAGAACTACTGGGTTGTCTCAAGCGATTTGATATTTCTTAATTTTTTCTCTATTTAAATGCATTTAATTACTCGAGCGTATTGTGTACGTTTGGTCCAGAGCAGTCACAGTCAACAAAATCAGCTATAAATAATAGAAGTGGTCAAGTGGAAGTAGTCAGTTTAAGCGGGCCGTAATGGGCCAGTTTAGTATTGAGCTTTTTATCTGTTTCTATAGAATATACCAGCCCAATAATAGAAACCCGTCTAATTGTTACCTTATTTTTGGGTTTTGAATGAGCCCAAAATTAAATTGATATTTCATGATCAGCTTGAAGTTTTAGGCCATTTCTATTTGAGCCATTAACTTTGCTTCTATGTCAAAGAAAACATGCTAACCTTGCTTTATTTTTGTTTCAGCACTGAATACCAATGAATTTGCCTGTTTGGTTTGGCAATACATCCAGTTGCCCAGTCCCAAGTACTTGTGGTTCGCTCAAGACCGATTCGGAAAAAGCTCGTAAATAGCTCACTTGTACTAGTTCGATCTGAAAACGAACGGATTCGATTCCTCATTTGACGAGTTCGATCTTGACTCAACTCGGTCTGTTAATGAGCTGATCTTACAATTGATTATATTTTGATTTAATTTAACTGTTAATATGTTAGGATTAGAGATTATCCGCCACATCTTAGGTACAAAATATATATATATGGTATTTCATTTTGTAAAAATTGTGAAAATCAAACTATTAAAAAGTCTTAGATCTTTTGAAAAGTAGCTACTTTATACATTGATGATCAGGGAATATCACGAGATCTTTATATTTGACAAATGCACTGGAACAACAAAATATTCGAAGCATAATATATATTCTAGAATAGTTAGCTTGGAAAATAAACCATATGTTGTGAACAAAGCCAACTTGCTTACCTATACTTCCCTGATAGTTAACTAACAAACAATCCTTTTAAAAATCAACGAGGCACGAACTGTACACAAACTAGTCAACCGGCCACATTTATGCATGATTTATATGGATACAGTCATTAGGACTCTGCTGTTATTCCAATGGAGTTCTGCTTTTCCGATTCCAACCATCAAATTTATTGAGATTCGTGCATGAAACAAAAATTTTTATCGAGATACGCAAATGTAATATTTTAAATAGTTGGAATCGGAAAAGCAGTACTTTGCTTTTCTATTGGAATAATAGCAGAGTTCATTCCGATTATCTCCCAATCGTATTATATATAAGAGTGAGCCTATGGTGCTATGCATAGCACGGATGGGGTCCGTGCTACGGCTCAAAATTTGACTTTTCAAAATCCTAACGATCGATCCAACTGTTCAATGTGATAACCATATGAATATGTACTTGCAAACTAAATTTTATATTTTTTCGAATTTTTTTACTATTTTTTTAGATAGGTAGAAAAATCAGTGTTTTCTGAAAATTCTGGACCATCAAAATTCTACCTATCTAAAAAAATAGTAAAAAAATTCGAAAAAATATAAAATTTAGTTTGCAAGTACATATTCATATAGTTATCACATTGAACGGTTGGATCGACTGTTAGAATTTTGAAAAGTCAAATTTTAAACCGTAGCAAGGACCCCATCCGTGCTATGCATAGCACCATAGCCTCACTCTATATATAATAAACCAAGAGGCAAGATCAACAAATGATATTAATTTGTTGTATTTTTCTTCTTAATAGTCATAAATGAAAGGTACTTTTTGGGGGTCAAAAGCGACGTCGCCACTTTGGACTTTCAATGCTGATCATATACCACACGTAAATTAATACAATTTTTGCATTATGGCCTCCAAGAAAAATAAAATAATTCGTTGCTTCTTATTCTTGTCTTGGTATATGTCTAAGTGATCGAGTTTTCCTTATTTAATTAGAAAACATGTAATTACATGGGTGCGAACTACATGCTTTCTATTAATTATAATAAGAAAACAAATTTACCAATATGTTTAATGTTTTTATTTTAACCCAAATATATATATATATATACACACACACACACACACACACACACTTTTTCATCTAGAAAACATGCAACATATATAACAAATTCTAACCTCCAATTAAGTATTAGTTCTACCAGGATTCAGGAATATTGACTAACAATTCTTCAAAATATATATTGAGCATGCATGGATCATTGTAATAACTTGTGTCGAATATGTTTTGCTTTATAGGTATTTTACATTTATCTCCTTACAATTCGGACCATATATGCTAATTAAGCTTTCATATGATCCACATAATTACCAACGAAAGAACAAACTAACAAAAAAAACAAATATGACAAGAAAACAAAGAAAACAACTATATGTACTTTTTTTTTTTTTTATTATTTAGCTTGCATGCAACTCCACCTCCTGATCACTTCTCCTCAACATGGAAACAACCTCACCAGACGCCACAAGTGACTTGTAAATTTCAGCAATCAACCTCTTCTCGTATTCAGTCGATCCGAGTCGGGTTGAACCACTCTGAGGTATCCGCTTGGTCCAATAAGCCTCCGGTCCGTTTCTCGTAGAAAATGCACTTCCCTTGCTAGCTAGGCCCAACATGGCATTGACATACGCATCTCGGAGTCGGGCAAGTAGCCTAATCGGAGACAAGATCCGAATCCGAAACCGGCCAATTGACCGGAGTTTGAAAAACCGGCTTCTTCGGTTTTGGCCATCGCCAAGCCGAGTCACGAGCGTGGTTCGTTTACGACCCTGTTCAAGGCGTTGATACTTTCTTTTCCTCCAGTGTGCCCTAATTGCTCTAGTGAACTTGTATGAAAAAACCTCCATCTCTCTCTCTCTCTCTCTCTTATCTCCCTTTTTTCCTCTTTGGAATATAAGGAGGGTATATATATATGGTTTTCCTTTGACTGAGGTTGGTGGACAAGGGACTTACAAGTTACAAGTTAGAATATTAAGCTCTATCTAATAACAAAGAATTTTCCCATGGTCAATATCGGCCGGGTAGAAACTAAGTATGGTATTCTCCGAATAAAAGAAGATATTGAATTTATATTATTTATATTAGGTCATTGAATGGTTAAATATTGGAGACTGGGAGTACATAAATTTGAACAGAGAATTAATAAGCTAAAAATGTGCACGTGCATTATGTTGCCAATATATCAAATTAATGCACATAATTAATTTGAAGTGTGAACTTAATTGACTCAATTCTTTGACTCAAATGCCATCTTTGACTTATAAAAAAAATTAAGCAAGAAATATTTTTGCTATTATTTATTTCAATATTATTAAATCATATTCGTCTCAATTAATAACGTTAATATGATAACTATAATTTTTATTATAGTAATATATAAAAAATTGTTAAAATTTGCAAGATTATTAAATTAAGAATTTATATAAAAGTATCACATCATCTTGTGATTGATTTACAATTTAAATTGCAAAGGATATGTAGATGTTGTTAATTTAAAATAATATCTGTCTAATCAGTCAGTTGATATGATACTTTGTGATAATTTACTAGTCTTAATTTAAAGTTTTGTTAATTTTTCATGGATTCTTTTCTGTCCATCATTATTTTAACGAAAATTCCAAAGGTTACTACTTGTATACACCCTTGCTAATTTTTTTTTAAAAAAATTCACAAAAATAATCAATATTTTAAATAACATTTATAGCGTTATAGCGGGAATGCTACAAAAAAAGCTATAACGAATAGCGTAGCTATAGCGGAAGCTATGCTACGTAGCATTTTTTTTTACAAAAATTATATTATATATTTGTATTAAATATCAACATTATCTAAAGTTTCATAGAACAATAAATAACACCAAATTAATTAAGAAATTATAATATTCATATTGAACCAGTACAAAGTCCAAATTGCGGTTCAAAATATCCATAGTAATATCATAAACTATCGATCTTTCTCTATTCAAAATATCTTAAACATTATGATTCATGACATAATCTATTTTTTTTTCTATTCAAATTTCAAAATAACCTAGACAAGGGTTTCCTTCTGGGTTTGGGCAAATTAAAAAATCTGTAGCAACAAAGCTTTTAATTGATTTCGGTTTGGGCTTTTATTTAACTTTTTTGGTCTTTATTTAAAGCCCATATAAATTGTCTAAAAACACCCATTATGCATAGCGCGCGCTATTTGCTCTACACGCTATACGCTATAGCGGACCGCTATTACAGCTATACGCCGGCCGTAACTCAATTAGCGCATTTTGATGTCATAGCTTAGCGTTTAGGGTTCAAAAAGCTATAGCGGTACTATAGCGGAGCTATCTAAAGGGCGCTATTTAGAACACTGGAAATAATACATGTGTTGATAAATTACAAAAATATGTTTTATCTGCGAGGATAAAAAAATACAATTGTAGCTATTCTTGTGGATATGACAATTATTGGTCATATATATAGTATCCGTGAGAATACCGGCACTGTTAATTAATTTTATCCGCCGGATAAAACAAGAATAAGAATCTTTATGGTCGCTGTTAAAGCGAGAGTGGAAAAAAAGAAAGAAGTAGCCAAATAATGACTTGGTAGTAGCAAATTGTCTAAATGTTATCTTCAGTTGGAAGTTAGAAAGACAAGCCATATTAAAATTTAAACAAAAATTTAAATTTAAAATTCAGAAAAAACAGAAAGAATATGGTCAGAGATGTTAAGGCCTTGTGGTTTCCAGATGTGTCAAAATATAAAATTACAAGTATTTTATTGAACATATGTATTGCCTGTCAATTTCATATATACTATTAATTTGAGTATATTCAAATTCTTTAATTGATATGTTTTAATAAGATCTCTTTAAATTTGAAGAGTTCAATCGTTTGATGAAAATTAAAACATCCACAAATTTCATCATTTTTTATTTTAAATTGTTATATATATTGAGGAGGGACTAGTTACCACAATTTTGAGTTACAACAAAGTTACCACAACTATTTTCAAATTCTAAATCGTCGATCCAAACTGTTCAACATGATCTCCACAATAAAATGTGCTTCCAGATCAAATTTTACATTTTTTTGAATTTTTTTACTATTTATTAAGATGGGTACAAAATTTAATGGTCTGAATTTGACTAGTTTTTGTAAATACTTCATAAATAGTAAAAAAATTCAAAAAAATGTAAAATTTGATTTGGAAGCACATTTTATTGTGGAGATTATGTTGAACGGTTTGAATCGATGATTTGGAATTTAAAAATGTAGAAAATGATTGTGGTAACTAGATCCCTCCTCATATATATTATCTATGTTATAGTACATAAAATGTTGTTTTGCTAAATTACTTTCAATTTAGGAATGTAAAATTAAATTGTACTTGCCAATTAATTACCAACCTTATGAATATGGTCAAAACTCAAATAAAAATCAAGAGGCCTATAACCTCTGTGGTCAGAAAAAATTTATCTTAAATTTAACTGTAATTTAGTAAACGCCTGTGTGGTACAACCGTCGGCATATTGACTCAAAAAAGTGTTTTCGAATTTGGTCGATCCTCTGCTGCACTAGTCGCGCGCTGCACAACGTATAGATGGATGGAAGTTAAAGAAATTTTTTAAGTGCACGAATCTCAAAGCCATATGATGAATCGACTTCTGTGCTGGAACATGTTGCACAACAGAGATCGAAAGGCCTATTTGAAGTCTTCAACATATGGTCAAAATAAGTAGCGATATATGTAGCGAGTCGTCGAAAATGGCACATATAGTTGTCAATATGTTGCCACAAGGTTTGCTTTATTGGTGCCCGCTGTAGCGCATCCTTCTTTGGCAACTTTAAGATGTGGTCCCCTACTCGCCTTTGCGCCTCTAATAGTCAATTCATCATGCATTACACATTTTTTATCTAGGACCACTTCTTCTAGAAGAAATAGAAAAGTGGTGGCTAATGTTGAACTTTGAACATGTAACTGTAATCAGAGGGACATAAAAGCAATAATTGAGTATATATCATTGACAATGTGACTTGGAGATAAGTCTCAAATTATGTGCTAGATTTTATCCTTTTTAAGCCTGATGGACTATAGGTGTTTGGTACAAGATGCATGACATTACGTACCAACCAGCTGTAAATAATTTTTTCCATGACATATATAGCATTTTAATAGGGTAATCTTGCATTATTTTTCAGCTTGAATATAAAAAATTGAGGAAATGAGATATTTACAGGGGCGGATTCAAGATTTTTATCAGGGGCTAAAAAAATAGCGAATCGTATTTAAATAGTTAATCGGGTCTAACTTATAATTTCCAATGTTTTAACTTCTAATTTCTAATACTCTTAACTTGTAATCATAATTACCAATCAAAATTCAAAAAAATTATTTTAATGTTAGCTCTAAATTTAATCATTATTACAATTCAGAATTTCATACGGTGCAAATAAAATTTTAGAAAGAGCAAAGTTGGTCCGAACCTATAAATCTCCATAAAAATTCAAAATCTAAAGAAAACAATTCCAACATTTTTATTAATATCCAAAGTTTAATAGAAATTAATTAATATACTCATGTCTGCTGGAAGTTATAAAAATATCCGTACCGGTCAATTTTTGGCCAGTACCTAATTTAATTCAGTACCGGCCGAAAAATGGCCGGTACCCAAAATATTTTTTTTTTGCAACAGTACCGGCTATTTTCTGACCGGTACTTAATTTTTTTTTTTTTTAAGATGCGCATAGCATAGTTGCTAGAAGAAAAAGTCGTAGAAAACTGGATATATTAATTAATTTCTATTAAACTTTAGATATTAGTAAAAATGTCGGAAAACAATTGGTCCTTACTGAGTCCGCCCCTGATATTTGCAACTCTTTCAGAGTTTAGAAAGTGTATGGGAATATTTTTCATTGTCAAATTGGAAAATGGTGTTTGAAATTATGATTAAAATATAAAAGAATGTTTGTGCTTTTCTACAATACTGATTCAAAGTTCAAGATAGAGTCCACTATAATGTTTCTATCTGAGTTGTTTTACATGACAACTAAAGGCAAATAAAAAGCATAAGATAAAAGAGAAATTGAACAATGACAAAGCAAATTAAATCAACCCCTTGAAATTAAGGCTACCAGCTGATGCTGAAAGAAGGCCTTCATTTTCCTTTATAGGTTGAATGAAACATGAAACAACTTCAAATTTTGAAAGCTCAAACCCCTCTCTGCCCTCCACACAAACAAACAAAAACAGAGCTAAAGCTCAAGCCCCTCTCTACCCCTTTCCAAATTTCCAATTGATGAACTCACCGCTGGTTTTAAACATACAAGGACAATATTCTATTTGACACAAATGTAGTAAATAGAATTAAATCAAATCGCAGGCTACTACATCCAGGGACAGAGTCAGACTTTAAACTATGTGATCAAATATATGGAGGTCAATCATATAAAAATTTTCAGTGGAGAATGAGTGTCAATTTTACAGTGTCGTGACATTTTATTCTAAATTATATAGAAAATTATACATAAATACAAAAAAATTAATAAAATAAAGGTCAATTGACTCTCATTGGTCCAATCAATATAAATGATTATTGATAGTATTAAATTCCAAGAACTATTTTGTTGAACTACCAAAAATTATTTTAAGTGCAGAGGGTAAAAGAGGAGTTATTTTAAAATTTTAAATTATCAGGACGCTATCAATTATGAGAACACACTTAAAGAAATTAAGCTCGAAAAGGAATTTGAAGAGTTTACAACTCATAGAATCCCAAGTCTAAACTATATAAAAACAAAAAGGTTTTGAATAAAACATAATTAGTTAACATCTTAAGCAAGCATCAGTAAATTAGTTGATCCTTAGTAAGTTTAGTTTAATGCATGGGGCCTTTATTCCTCTTAAGGGTTAGGTTGTTTCGCTTTTATAAGCAGAGCGGGCCTCTTGTGGGCTCTCTCCTCTCTCTTGTGGGCTCCAAATCACAGTTTTAACTAGGAGGGCCCTGGCCCTTGCTAGTGGGGATTAGAGTTCAATTGTCATAGGAATAATAGCTATCATCCTATGGGTAACAGTGCATTTCATATATATATATATATAGGAGTTGGCCACGGTGCTACGCGTAGCATAGAGGACCTCCGTGCTACGGTTTAATATTTGAGTTTTCAAAATTCTAACGGTCGATCCGAACTATTCAACATGATCTCTATATGAATATGTACTTGCAAATTAAATTTTACATTTTTTAGAAATTTTTACTATTTTTTTAGATAAGTAGAAAATCACTTTATCTGAATGGTACAGAATTCTCAGATCAAGTGATTTTCTACCTATCTAAAAAAATAGTAAAAAAATTCTAAAAAATGTAAAATTTGGTTTACAAGTACATATTCATATGGAGATCATGTTAAACGGTTCAGATCGACCGTTAGGATTTTAAAAACTCAAATATTGAGCCATAGCACGGAGGCCCTCTATGCTATGCATAACATATTAGCAATTTTCTATATATATATCTATATATAGAGGAGGATTCAAATGCACCATAATTTTTGTGCTCCAATATGCTCCACATTCTTTATTCTATTTTCAAAGTCCGAACAGTCGATCTGAACCGTTCAACATGATCTTCATAATAAAATATGTTTGGAGACCAAATTTTATATTTTTTAGAATTTTTTTACTAATTTTTTTAGATAAGTACAATAACACTTTATCAGATGGTCGTGAATCTTCTTAAAAAAGTGATTTTTTACCTATCTAAAAAATTAGTAAAAAAATTTTAAAAAATATTGTACCGACACTGTATAGCGGTATAGGCAAAAACCAATTAAATAGCAAAACATTCTTTGACTTATGATCGGAACATCCAGTCTGCGTAGCATCTCGGAGAAGGGAATAACACAAATTTTTTTTAAGGTTATGGAATAACACAATTTTATATATCCACATGCTATCCGCTTGGTCGCGGAATAAGCGCAGACCAGTTTCTCGACCAAACGACTGGTATCATATATATCATGCGCATGCATTTTATTAAATTAATGCACTGTGACCGAATCAGTATCTTAAAAGGTTTTCATGCTAATCCAATATAGGTGACCAATCTATAGATAATACAGAACAAATACGCGCCTTTAGAATAAGGAATATTTAATCTTTGTATGAACAAGGAGTCAAGCAGGGGCGAATCCACATTCAATGAATGAGGGTCAATCATTCATTTTCAATTTTTTTTGTATTTATATCTTATTTTAATATTATTAAACTAAAATACTATGGATAGTGTGAAATTGACCTCATTCGTAATAGAAAATTTTTATATGCTTGATCTCTCATTTACATTTGACATCCATAGTCTGAAAGTCTGACTCCGCCCCTGAAGTCAAGGATTCCAATTTGCAAATGGGCAGCTGAAACAGTTTTTAAACTTTTTATGTCTTTTTCTTTTCATTTTTTTTTTAATTTTATTGACCGGATAAATAAAAAGAGCGGCGCACTTGAATCCTTATCCAACCGCTGAGAGTTGTTGCGAGCATCGGATGCGGACACGTCATCATATGTCGGCTAGCAGGGCAGGGGGACCACAGTTTCGCGTAGGCCACAAGCAGACTGACACGTGTAATCCGACGCAAGCTGATTAAATAAATGTTTCTGGCTGCTCACGCAGTCACGCCAGACACAAGGGAATGATGATTGCGACGGCGTCAAAACGTAACGGAATTGCCTCCTTTACACACCTCACTCTCCAGTGAGGGAGAAACGGACATGTCCAGTTTTTATTTGGAGTTCTGTTTTTGGGCTGTGAATCTATGATAGATTTATGTGGAGTCCTACATGAATTTAATAATAGAATAAAATATTTGATTTTTTTAATTAAATATTGTTGACCAAATTTTATGATTTTATTGGAAAAAATTGTCGTCGGTGTAACGATGAAACCTTAATTTGAATGTGTGACTCTAGTGTGTTGATACATGGATGTAAATTAATATCATAAAAGCTAATTATTGTTTTCATAAATTTCAGACATACGATACAATATTACAATATTTTTTAGTAAATAAAAATATGACTTACAATACTATGATCCTACAAAGTAAAGAAAGAAAAGAAGAGAATTACAAAATTTTAGTTCACTTCCAAGATTTCATAATAATTAGCTATTGTCAAACCCAAGTGATATTAAAAAAGAGGAATTTCCTGTAACACCCCCCCCCCCCCCCCCCCAAAAAAAAAAAAATTCAAAATTAAGTATTTCCCCCTCTAAACTTTCAAAACTCACAAATTTACCCATCTTATTGTCTTTTATATTAAAACTCATTTTAAATTTATAAAACATCCATTTTACCATTTATTAAAAGCATAAAAAATGTATAGCTTGTTTAAGAAAAATATCAGTATTATATTTGATCAGTTTCGAGGGCAAAGTGGGTATCTTATAAAGGGTGGAGGGTATAATGGATATTCGGTTTTTTAGGGCAAATGGTATTTTATTAATGATAAAGGGTAAGGGTATAATGGGTATCTTATAATGCTGACATTTTCCTTAAAAAAATTACAAACTTTATGCTTTTAGTAAAGGGTAAAATGGGTATTTTATAAATTTAAAGTGAGTTTTAATATAAAAGACAATAAGATGACTAAATTTGTGAGTTTTAGAAGTTTAAAAGGCGAAATACGTAATTTTAAAGTTTAGAGGTAGGAATACGTAATTTTGAAGTTTTTGAGGGGTATACATGAAATTTCTCCTAATATTATCAAAATATCTTTCGGAAAAGTTCATTTACAGTGGATTTCACTAATATTTATATAAATAATTATATCTCCTATGTACAAGTTAGTTACAATTCTCTAAAATTTACACATATAAATCACCAACATTTGGAAGCATATGTCCACTTCTTTAATAAATTATCATTAAATCCAAATGTTGACAGAAATGTATCTATTCACTTTTGTCTGTCAAATTCATCAATTGATTTATTATTAATGATGAAAATTCACTAATATTTTCATTTAGTAATTAGTTATAAGCAGCTATCAAAGCCAATTTGATATTTCCATTCATTTTATTGGTTTGTGACAACACAGGCAATTTTATATGACTGGAGATAAATTGGTGTTTTGTTTTTGTTACCTTTTGGTTCACTTTAAGAAAGCGTAATGATGACTATGACCTTATCCAATTTATTCCATTTTAGTAGAAAAAAAATATAATTTTAAATAGAAAATTTGTGATCAGAACCTCAATTTCTCTTATAAATTTCATTTTCACAAGAGTATTTACAAACTTTTTGTTAAGTAATTTTTTTTTCATTAAATTAGAATTTTAAACGGAGAGAACTATGAAGTATAAAAGGGAAAACAAAGGAGAGTGCCAACATCGTCACTAAGAGGAAATGAGAATTAGTTTTAATAATCACTAAATTTGAAAAAAAAAAAGAATTCCTCAAATTCTTTTATATATATAAACTCAATCCGCATTCTATTTATATTAGTGTTGTAAAAAACGGCTGTTTAAGCCGATTAATTTAATCGGCCAATTAGTCATTGGCGACGATCAAACCGTCACGGATGTTTTCGACTAATCGGTCGATTAGTCGTTTTGGCAGCGATCAAACTGTCACGGATATTTTCGACTAATCAACTAATTATTCTCAATTATAGCCAATTATTTTTTATTATTCCCGATTAATCGCTTGACAGTACCATGTCCGTTCGACAAGCGCATACCGTTACACTGATTTATACCACAAACGTGAGATATCACTTTGATCCTTTCTCCATCAGTGAAGACCTTTTTTGTTCCTACTTTGTTCTTTTAATTTTGGCCAATAGAGAAAAATAATATTTTCTTAAAAATAAGATGAAAATTTATTTCTATTCTCTCGCTAACAAGTTTAATAGCATGTCATTATAATTGGATATTTGTTTTAATCACTTGGAATTAATGCTTTGCCATCTGTCCTCTTCCACAATTACTAGGTTAATTAACTCCACTTTTTCTACATAAAATAAAAAAATTAACTCCTCTTTTCTCAGGTGATTTCAATTAGAATTTTTCAGGTATTGTATTTTAATTTTTTTTACAGAAAGATGAAGATCAAGCTTTTAAATTCCATACATTTATTATTACAACAAAGAATTTTTTTCATCTAGATTTCGAACTTCTCATGCATTGTATAGTCGAGTTATTTTGTATATATATTTATTAAACCAGAATTTTCCGAATTTTATACCAAACACAATGGTGACTCGGGTTAATCGTGGATTAAGATATTTTTTAACCAAATTTATTTTTTGACAGTCAAGGTGCTTTTTTATTATTTCTTCTGTATTAATCGAGGTACATTCCACTAATTCTTTCAATGTTAATTTAGGTGATTTGATACTAATATTTTCAATATCAATTTAGGTGATTTTATCTATTTAAATATCATTTAGGTGGTTTTGTTTGTTATCAATTACCATCTTGAAAAGTGCTTTCTAGTTGTGTGACCTCCATATATTTAGGACTTAAATCATGAAGTTCATATGAAATTCTTATATTTTTTTTGGACGAAATCAAAATTCCAAGTTCATATGATAATTAAAAAAAAATGAATTATTAAAGTTGGAGTATATGACTGTTAGTTGTAGAGCATAACATTATAAAGGTACACAAGCCATCTCAAACTCTAGCACGCCTCAATTATTAATCAATATATATATATATATATATATATATATATATATATATATATATATATATATATATAAGCTGAACTAGAGCCTAAATAAATTTGATCCCATTAGTGGAGGCTGAGGTCAGAATGAGTGTCAAATTTGAATTCAATTGAACTTAGAAATGAAAGCTCTACATCAAATAGTACAAGTAATAAAGTTGAATTAAATTAAATACTACGAGTATCAAATTATAAACATAAATTTTATTATTTAAATTAGAGTAAAACTAGGGTGTTCTTAAGCTCACCAAGCATTTTTGTGAGTTTAACTCAAAAATCTATCGGATTGGATTCAAACAACACATTCAAACCGTTGAAACCGGTCTACTTTACAAGTGATGCATTTACATGTCAAATTTATAATTTTTCGAACTAAGCTAGTATAAAGTCAAGCGGTAAAAAAATGATGAAAAATGAACTCATTAAAATTAACTTATAAATCATCTTTTTTTTACCTTTTGACTTTATACTAAATTAGTTCAAAAATTTAAAATTTTGACATGTAAACGCATCACTCATGAAGTAGATCGGTCTGAACAGTTTGGATGCATCGTTTGAAGTCATCCAATAGATTTTTGAGTTAAGCTCACAAAGAGATTTGGTCAGCTTAAAAACACCTTAGTTCTACTCTTTAAATTATATCGAGTATCTCTTCATCAAATAATTTAAACTTTAGTATTTGAGTTTTAATAGGCTTTTTTTTTTATGGATGACCAATCAATTTTCGAATTATATCAAAGATGAAAAACACTTGTATAATTTTATTTTTAATACTCAAATATTTTTAAAAAAATATCAATAGATGTGTGGTGCTAATTTGATGCACGATAGCACTATTCGATTCAGTCATTTGTGAGAGATTCATATACTTTTGAACATTATATTTTACATCATATGCACGAACGTCTATTTATCATGTCAAATCCATTGAATCGTTAGGTAATGTCATCGTCACGATTTGAGAGTAGGTCCGATGCCCTACTTTAGTTCGACGGGTTCAAACACTATCCGATCTATTTTATGATTCGTGCGATCTGCTTCAAAATTTGTGTGTTTCTATTTTAATTTTTATGCGCACATATCTTAATGCGAATTGAACGCTCATGAAGTTTATTGGACCCAAAAGTAGGTCCGATGGATATAGGACCTGCTCCGTTCTCCATCGTAATTGAATTCAGATCCTCCTGGCACCGTAATAGGGAATCTTTTACATTTAGTGGATCTGGAACGTTCTTTTTAACTTGGCACGAATTTCAAAGCCCAATAATACAACTCCTGCGCTAGCCTGAATCGAATCTCAAAGTAATTGGAAGCATAGTGACATAATACGCGAATTATACGCGTATAATTTGTTTTTTCGACATAACCGAACCGAACTCCGTATAAAACGTAGAAAAACGTATAATACGCTTTATTCGCGAATAAAATGCGTATACAACGCGAGTTACGAATTATTCGCGATAAAAACGCAAAAAAAACGCCAAATTTTTTTTTTTTTTACGTTTTTTTTTGGGTTTTTTTTTTTTTTTTGTGTTTCCTTGTTGTACCGAATCATTTCCGAATTATATCCGAATTATATCCGAATCACAAATTTTTGACCTTGCCGAACCGAATCCGAACTTTTAATTTGACACTGTGATTGGAAGTAAATCTCAAGCCGTAAAGTGAGAGGAATCTTTTACAGTACATGGGACGATACTTCTCCATCGTAATTAGGAGGGGGGGTGATCCAAGCGCATGCATGCTTGGCCTGTCTAATCAAATTCGAGTACAAATTGATTGAAATAAAATCTACTCGATCTGGTCAATGCAATCTCAACCGACCCGGTGAGGTGAGGTATCACCTAACTGTGCCTCAAATCTACGGATGAGCGGATGCTGCTTTTTTTTCAAGAAAAACAGCTGATTTCGTCCCAAATCTACAATAAATGAGAAGAGAGAGGTAGAGAGAGAGAGAGAGGATAGAGGAGAGCAGGGTCATGCTTTTCTTCAAGAACTGAAAAATAGCTGATTTCGTTCTCAAATCTACCATGTATATTACAATAAATGTATGGACTTAAATGTCAATTTAATTAAATACTCCTAAAATAAGGAAAATTAGATTTTTTTTTTTATTTCAATGGTTAGTTTTTTTTTTTTTTTAATGTCAATTTAATTTCAATGTGTTATAATCCCTTGATAATTTGTTCACGGAACTTTAATAGGAAAGGAGTCTGACAATCCTTTTATATATTTAATTTATCATCATCAAATCATCATCATCATCATCATCATCATCATCATCATTATTATTATTATTATTATTATTATTATTATTATTATTATTATTATTATTATTATTATTATGAGTGAGTCTATGGTACTATGCATAGCACAGATTGGTCCGTACTATGGATCAATATTTTTGTTTTCAAAATTGTAACGGTCGATCCAAACCGTTCAACGTGATTTCCATATGAGAATATACTTGGGGGCTAAATTTTCTATTTTTTAGAAATTTTTTACTATTTTTTTAGATAGGTAAAAAATCACTGTTTTTGGATGGTCCAGAATTTTCAGATCAAGTGATTTTCTACTTATCTTAAAATATAGTAAAAAAATTCAAAAAATATAAAATTTAGTCTGCAAGTACATATTCATGTGGGGATCACGTTGAACGGTTCGGATCGACCATTAAGATTTTCAAAATGAAAATATGACTCCGTAGTACGGACTAATCCGTGCTATGCATAGTACCATAGACTCACTCTATTATTATTATTACTATTATTGTTTACTTAAGGGAGGGTTCTGACACTCTTTTTCTCTTATACCTTAGCAGTTAATTAATTATATAACTCATCTTAATTAACCGTGTTAGATGTAATTATTATTATTACTATTTCTGTTATTATTACGATTACTGTTATTATGAATGTTATAATTATTATTATTCCGACAAGCTCTCCATTTACGACAAAATGGATAGTAATTCACAAAGAACTAAAGGTGAATTGGAACTATCCATTTTGTCATAAATGGAGAGCTTACGTACTTGCAGATGTAGAAAAGAAGTTTACGTAATGCGTGCTACCAAGTTGATACTGTCGGATGCTGCTAGTAATGATAAATCCATTCTAACTTTAGTTACTCTGTCGTGAGATCAAATCAACCCAAAAATCAGATATTTATGATTTCTTTTATGTTGCATGTGCATCCACGCTCCATATTAAATGCATGGGATCTCAGATTTGCATAATTAACTAGTCTTTAGTATAGATAATATATATATGTTTTAAAATATCCAATATTAATTGTATAATGTATTTATTCAGTAGTTTGCGCTTTGGTTAGTTTTAATGTTTTACTAAAAGTAGACCAATTATATTTGTCGCCCTATTATCTTGGTTATATTGGGTGTTTCCATGGTAAAACACGACAATGTGACATTCGTCTGCGAATGTCAAGACTCCCATATGTACTTTTGTTGATCTAATTAGTGATATCTCCGGTTAAGGTCTCCACCACTAGTCTAGTATTTTTATTCTCACTTAGTCCAATTCGATTAGCCCAATGGTGACTAACTTCCATGTGTGGTCATCACATGACGATCTAGATTAATAAACAAAATCAAGTAAGATAGAACATAGAGCGCAAAAACAATCGAATAACAAAAGACTAAACAATGATCAAATAAAAGTATATATCAAAGCATCATGAGTAACAATGTTTACTGTCAACCCTAAGAATCTAAACTTAGCCGCTGAATGACATGTTTATAAAGAGATAAGAGAAATATACAACCATACACGAGTATCCCTCATACTTAATTTATACACACTCATCTCTTCTCACTTAAGAAAATATAAACACCAAAGATACAAAGATATGTTTCTGTTTAGTCCAGAAGTCTTATATATGAGTGAATGAACGCCTGGAGATGAGTGGAGTCCAAGTTATCTAATCTGGATACAGCTGTTAAAGATTTCACCAAAGGGCGCATCGGGTACAGTCCGTATTGGCTACTACGGACCGTACTCGCACTATGTCGTTGTAGGAGTTAATACGTATTTGGCCTTCTTTGGTCCGTACTGGGGCTCTGGTCCGTATTGGCTAATACGGTACGTACCAGAGCCTTAGTCGGTGAGCTGCGCTTTTCCTATCGACCTGGTTCTTGCTCCAAATGATGTAAAATAGCTCCAAAATATGGTTCCTGCACTAAAACATAAAATAGGACAACAATAACATTTTTTCACTTAATAATTAAATATAAAGGTGAGAAAATAAGACAAAATCAAAATCAAAATCCTACGTAATTCACTACCAAAATGAGCTTGATCAGGTAACAGGTAAAAAATAGCCTTTACCCGCATCCTTACCCATTTAGCTAACAATAAAAATTCTTGCCCATATCCATTTCCATACCCGATAAGCTAACGACAAAAAATCTTACCCATATCCGTCTTATCGAATGCAGTATGGGTAGGATAAATGATTAAAAGGCTATCATTGACACCTCTAGATTTATTGATTTTACTATCAGAAAAAGGCAATTTTTTTTATCTAAGCAGCGTAAAAAAAAAGCATAATTACATATTTGAGCAAGTTTTCAACTTATTTTGATATTTTTCAAGCATACCTATATATGGCAATTCCATAAAATGTGGGATTTATTAAAAAAGTGACTAAGAAAGACAAAGATGGTTGGCTTCGGAGGGCACTTTCTGGACATTGCCGATTTCTAATGTCCACTAAATTCATAATCTTTTGCTTTTTTGCTAATATAAACCCAAAATTTCCCTTATTCTGATATAAGAAATTAAGAAAAGATAAATGCGATAAAATTTTATAAGTTCTCTTACAATTTTCAATGGACTGATCATAATAATTATTCTCCGAATGAGAAATGAGATATGGTTGTCAGTAAAGAATAATTGGCGAAATAAATGACTAAATATTAAATTAATAAATATTATTTATAAAACAATTGAATAAAATAAATTCCAATTAGTTTTTATAATTTCCCCAGCTTGTGGCTGCATTTGTGGTCTGATTCAATATATTATATTAGAGTAGGGTTAAAATGCATTATTAGTTTTGTGCTCCAATAATACTCTACATTTTTTTCTCCTGTTTCAAAGTTCGAACAGTCGATCCGAACCATTCAACATAATCTTCATATTAAAATAGGCTTGGAGACCAAAATTTATATTTTTTTACTATTTTTTTTAGATAGATAGAAATTACTGTTTTGAGATGACTCTGGACCATTTAAAACAGTGATTTTATATTATCTAAAAAAATAGTAAATAAATTTCTAAAAATATAAAATTTGGTCAACAATAACATTTTAATATGATATCATGTTGAGCAGTTTGAATCGACTGTTCATACTTTGAAAATAAAGATAATGATGTGAAGCAATCAGTTTTAACCCTACTCATTATATTATGAGGAAATGCCTTCATTTTTCATGCCTCCACCATGCCTCTATTTTTTAAAACTTTAATAACTCAAAATTTAAAACTAAAAAGTCAAAATAAAACCGTTGGATATGATCTACATCATTTTATCTATGCACATGTAAAACATTATGACATTTCAATTTTGTTTTGGTTGCCATCAAGAGCTTGTAAAAAATGTACTAATGTGAGTAATTTCTAGACGTTGATTTTTCAACTTATTGATTCACATAAAACAAAATCAAAATGTGATAATTTTTTATGAGCACATAGATAAAATGATGTAGATCATATCCAACGGTTTTATTTTGACTTTTTAGTTTTAAATTTTGAGTTATTAATGTTTTAAAAAATGGAGGCATGGTGGAGGCATGAAAAATGAAGACATTTGAATCCTCCTCTTATATTATATATATAAAAATATTAATCCAAAACATCAAACTTGAAAATTCCGTGTGTTCCTAGCTAGTTGATGAGCAAATAATTACAAG